>OY804579.1:89780754-90160107 GCA_963680875.1 Bathymodiolus brooksi
TAGCCCGGTACTATAGAACATATTGAGTGTGGACCAAACTATAGCCCGGTACTATAGAACATATTGAGTGTGGACCAAACTATAGCCCGGTACTATAGAACATATTGAGTGTGGACCAAACTATAGCCCGGTACTATAGAACATATTGAGTGTGGACCAAACTATAGCCCGGTACTATAGAACATATTGAGTGTGGACCAAACTATAGCCCGGTACTATAGAACATATTGAGTGTGGACCAAACTATAGCCCGGTACTATAGAACATATTGAGTGTGGACCAAACTATAGCCCGGTACTATAGAACATATTGAGTGTGGACCAAACTATACCCCGGTACTATAGAACATATTGAGTGTGGACCAAACTATAGCCCGGTACTATAGAACATATTGAGTGTGGACCAAACTATAGCCCGGTACTATAGAACATATTGAGTGTGGACCAAACTATAGCCCGGTACTATAGAACATATTGAGTGTGGACCAAACTATAGCCCGGTACTATAGAACATATTGAGTGTGGACCAAACTATAGCCCGGTACTATAGAACATATTGAGTGTGGACCAAACTATACCCCGGTACTATAGAACATATTGAGTGTGGACCAAACTATAGCCCGGTACTATAGAACATATTGAGTGTGGACCAAACTATAGCCCGGTACTATAGAACATATTGAGTGTGGACCAAACTATAGCCCGGTACTATAGAACATATTGAGTGTGGACCAAACTATACCCCGGTACTATAGAACATATTGAGTGTGGACCAAACTATACCCCGGTCAGGAATCTCAGAAAATAAAAAAAATCCAAACCACGATTCACGGAAATTAAAATTTGACATTTTTGAGAATTTCACAAATAACGGTGAATCAGTAAGAGACACAAATGAAGGGTCACGAGAATAAAAAAAAATACCCCAATCACAGATCATGGGGGAAAATGGTGAGAGAGAAACAAAATGCATGCCATGCGTGGTAGCAAGGATTTATATAGTAGGATCCTTGGTGGTAGTGAAAAGGGGAGTGAGGGTCAGACGCAATTGCAATATTTCTAACCTTGCCATGGAAAATGTGTTAATAATCAGTTGTCCAGACATGATACCAAAATGCACTTCAAATGTACACATTTTTTTAATCACTTTTAAATTGCGAGATCGTGGAGATGATATAGGTTTTCTGTATACATAAAAACGACGCGGTGCTGTTCTTCAATGTTTGACACCAGCTCACAAAGTTTTCAGAGACAGGATGACCTAGAAGTGGATGCAATTTCATGTTTCTTTCCTCTCCGAAGCAGACGAAATGCACACTAGAAAATGACGTCATCCATCACTCTAAGCGATCATTTCTTGTAGCACACGATTTTGATATTATAATTTTCTTTTAAGTTTATTTCAATTGAGAAGAATTGAAATGGTTACAGATTTGCGAATTTCTTATTGAAATAAGTTTTATTTTGTTTTTAAATACCACTTTGCTCTATCATTTCATGCTTCCGCTGAATAGATATTTGGCTATGAATATAGGAGTATGACTTATTACCAAAAATCGAATAGCCTATAGTTAGAAGGGCTTCGCCCTTTATTATTTTTTGGTTCAAAGCAAGTACGTATTTCCCCATAATTTGAATGTGACGCCCTACGCAGTTGAGTTAAATCTTTATGTGCACATATCAGAAAATGGGAAGAAATTAAGGGTCTCGGAGGCGGATCCAGCGACTCTTTAGACGGAGGGAGGGGGGCTCAATTATGGAGCCGAAATGACGATAGAACCGCTATTGAGATGTAAACGTATTAGCGTATTTATAGTATGATACTAACTAATATACAAGAATTAGAAATATAATTATAAATAAACATTATAAATATTTGAAATGGTGTTACATATTATACAAATAATGCAAGTATCTAAGTTGATTACTAGATTAAAATGTCTGGAAGAATCATCCCGAATTTTAAATTTCATCTAATAATAACACATTGAAAACAACTTGATTAAAATTTAATTCCGAACACAAAAGTGAAAAAAAAATCGATTCAAAATATGAATATTAAAATTTGATCAAATATCTCAGTTATTTTCTATTTGGATTTCGGTGTGCAGATACTTTGAATTATCAGATATTAATAGTTTAACGAAGTCCTGTTATCTCTTTAAGAGAGAGTGTATTATGTGACAATCTACTAATATTCCATATGTTTATCTTTTTGGACATACAAGTCCTAATACCCCGGAACTATAGTCACGATGGACTTGTCAAACTAAATAAGCACCTGCACATATGATCGAAACAACATAACTCTGTTACCAAGTTTTACAAACATCTGTGATAGAGTTACGTTTTATCAAACATACTTAATAAGGGTAATAACAAAATTACCGAACTCCGAGCAATCTTACAAAGGGAAAGTCAAAGCTCATGAGTATATAAACAGACAAAATCAGTCAACAACCGGTAAACTGTGAAAACCGCAATGACCCTGACTTGGTACAGGCATTTCTAAAGAAATGGTGGGTTGAATCAGATTTTAAAGCGCCAAACCTCCCGCTGTCATTACGGCTCAAAGGTTCCGGCTGTCACTATAAACAGTATTTATAACAATACGGGAACAAAATAGGTAAAATAGTTGTCAAAGCAGTACCAAATTTAGTGAAGTAAATGTCAAAAACACTTTTACGTCACACATTGATAAAAAAATATCTTTGACATTTTTGTTGACTTCCTTATCTTTATACATTTTCACTATTTGAAAATCCATCGTTTATTATCGTCTGTGCAGAGACGGAATATATTTCGACAAGAGCTTGGTATCGGAATATAAACTTTTTAAGAGATCGAATAAGGCGAATCTTTGTATAGCCCTGGTCCAGTAGCCTGTTTCTCAGATAAAGATGACGTTTCAGGAAATCAGAATAATTGCAACTGACCCTTGCATAGAGAATCAATTGCTAGATGTAAGCACCATATGCAGGAGAAGCTGGTATATTGCTGCACATATTTGGAAAATTTATGATTTTAAAATTGAAGTCGTCCCGTTTATCATAAATTTTAGTACCGAGTTGACCACTATCGTCAAATTCGAGGTATAAGTCCAAAAATGATGCGGACGAAGCTGTATCTGTGGTCTCTTTAACTTGCAGCTCTGGAGGATATATCAATGGAAGAAATTCTACAAATCTAGAATTATTGATAGATAAATCGTCATCAATATACCTGTATGTGAAATTAAAGGCCCTAGCCTCATGAATCTTCTTATCTTTTACAAGCTTTTGAAGAAACTCCGACTCATATGAGTATAAAAATAAATCGGCTAGAAGAGGGGCACAATTCATACCCATTGATATGTCGACGATCTGCTGAAACAGTGTCCATCCAAAGGAGACAAATATGTTATCGATGAGGAACTCCAGCATACTGATCACTTGTTCCTCGGAGTAGCATGCTTTACATTTTTGAATTTTGTTTGAAAAATATGTGGAATTGTAGCCTAACACAACAAATTTTGAGTCATAGTTACTATGACTGAAAGCTTTGTGAATGGCTTCTTTTAAGCGGGTTTTTAATTTGTCAAGCGGTAGGGTAGTATATAGAGTTGAAAAATCTAAAGTTTTGATGGAGGATACCTGAGAGAAAGATCTTGATTTAAGATTATCCAAAAGATCTTTAGAGCTTTTCAAAATCCACATGTGATTTATGCCACTACGCGAGTAAACAGTTTAACAATATTTATGTTGTCCCTCTTTTACTGCAGACAGAATCTTTGTCAGGTGAATAGACAATTCTTTCGTTGAATAAGTTGATGATCCCGCTATGTACCTTTCTTTGCATGGTGTCTTATGGAGTTTAGGTATCCAATATAAATAGGGTAAATCCTCAGACTCTTTACCAGAGGGAATGTTTAAAGAGGTCATGAATGATCTGTGGTTAGCTAGGATTTCATCTTTGTTGAACGAGGTTGGTTTGTATGTGGTATTACTAGAGGTGGTGCTATTTATGCCTAATTCCTTCATTAGGCATTCGAAGTAATATGATTTACATACAAACACGATATTGTTGGAAACCTTGAAACAAACGGATTATTTACATCAATGTATAACCGTTTGTGACTAATATTTTTCTTTTTCGTGTCTATATTTTCAAATTGTAATATTGGGGTATGTATGTTGTTTTAGAATATAACACAATAAGGTATAATGAATATAAATTCTGAAATATTTATTTTATTTAAGATGTAATAAAACGATTCGTTCTTTTTATTCCGATGTATTTTTATTTTAAGTTTAAGCCACTACCAGATAAAAACAGTAGAACATGTCTTGTTTGTTTTTGTTTTATGACGGGACTGACATGACGTTTATTTGATCAAAATACAGTAAAATTGAAATAGATTACAAATCGATTAAACAGGAAGTGAGATAAAAAAAAGAAAGGTTTATTGTTGAATATTTAGAAAAAACATATACCTAATGCTATGTAGGAAATTTAAGAACTTTGCTTTTTACCATATTTCAGAGGAGTTTCAACAATGTAATTCGTGATTGAAAGACTTTTATAGAAATGTGTCGTATTTTGTTATTCGGCTGTCTCGTCCTCTTACACTCAATACAAGGTAAGAGTAATTAGTCATGGATTAAAAAACATAGTTCGCATTGATATTCCCACCCAATGCCACCCCTCCCATTTCCCGCTTCTCTCGCTCATGAAGACGTTTTCTACAATCTGTAAAAAAAAAAGGATAATTTGATACATGTACTTTATGATTCATTTTGTCAAATTTATGTCAAGTGCCATTTGTTAATAAATTTATGCACTTTATACTTATTTTGTTTTCTAAAATATTTTCAAAAGGAAGTTGGTACATGTAAGACAAGGCATAGTATATAGTATACAGATTCAAGATGGAGACGATGATTTAGAGGGGCATTAAAACGGCAGTAGTTCATCAGAGCTTCTGTGGAGCTTAGCCTCCTGGTCCTTCTTGCAAGGGCTCTACACTATGCACGCGGAGACTTAAGTAACTTTGTGTTCGATGTCTAAACCTGTACCCGCGCATATGATGAGCTATAATATATATCTAGCTGTGTAACTTGTGCATCCATATTGCAGTATTGGACTTTTGTCCTAAAAAGATAATAAAAACCAATTATCATTGCACATATGACAAGCAATCTTTGAATACACAATGTTTACCTGTATTTGATAACATTGTGATACCATGAGTAACCAATTAAAAAAAAAACATTGTTTGAAACAAACATAACCTTCTCACAAAATATTAATTTCCAACTGAAATAAGATACCCATAAACCCTTTTCAATGCAATATCATTATATCATTTTCAAAGGATTTGAGGAGTTGTAATATTATCGCGGGAGGCAAAAGATTTCTTGTGATTTTGAGCAATTTATGCATTAATGCGAAACCGTTAGCTAACTCATGATCAACACCAATGTATTTTACACACAATATATACATGTAAATGAATTGCATATTATACTACAAGACATAAATCTATTCATTGTTTTTTCTTGGCATAATAAATTAAAAAGGCTAGGTATATAGATGTTTAAGCCACTTTCAAATTTAATATTTTCTAATTGTTTAATAGTAATTTGAGAAGTTCACAATTCCGAATACTTTTGTAACATTTCCTCCTGCTCAAATCGTTATAGACCATTTGAAGCAAAACCTTAAGTCATCTCTGTAACATTGAATGGTTACTCACACGGCATTTTCAATTCTACTCCAATATAATGGTTCCACTTTGTGTCAACAAATGATGTCAGGTTAAGCTTGTTGGTATTTTTCGTCACCTTTAGACATTTTTTTCAGTTATTTCGTGACTACCAGACTTAATTGGGAAATATAATCCATGCTGATAAAACAAACTGGCATGTAGAAACCCCGACGTCCAGTAGTTACCTGATAACCTCGATACTTGTGTGCAAGTGAGAGCGAACACATCAATGATCTTAATTAAGCTTGTGGTCAAAATTCAACGAATTAAACCTCTTGGCCACCCAGGTCTTACATGGTAGGAAGTAAGGTTCCACGACGTTTGTCCTTTATGGGACAGGGTGTGTTATCCTATATGTCAGAGCTTTCATGGTTTTTTTTTAATCATTTAACACGAATTGTCATTTTACTCAAGTGGAGCAGGCATTTGTTACCCTTCTGAAGTACCTGTGTTCAACCCGGTTTTTGTGGGTTTCATGTTGCTATTAGTTTTCTGTGTAGTGTTTTGTTAACCATTCTTCGTCTTTTTCTCCTTTTTCTTTTGACCATTGTGTTGTCTGTTTTTTTTTCGAATTACAACTTCTCATTATTCCTTTGGTATCTTCAAACTAGTCTTGTATATTTTATGTTCGCCCTTTAGAAAAACATAAGGCATTACACATGTCTACTAGAAACGTGTCATCGCGTTCAGAACTTTTGAAATTAATCAATGACGAATTCATTCCTTTAATTAGAAAAAATATCAATTCATGAGATGCTTCATCTTATTATTCATTTAATTTAAGCGATATATACTTTAGGGACCCCATTAGAAAAAAGCGGAAACGCTTTCATGGGTCATCCTTGGAATGCTATCAAGTGAATTTAAGCCTTTAAGTACTTGATTTATTTCATATTTTTAAATAGGCATATTTCTGGTAAAGGGGGGAGGGAGCTCATGTCGTATTTACATTATTTGTGTTTGTTTGCGCATAGTGGTATCCAACACATATTGTGTTGTGGTTTTTGTTTTTTTGGTTTGTCTTCGTCTTGTTGTCAGTTTCTCAGGATTGTCCATTTTTTTTTGCCCCCTGTGTTTTTTTCTAACGATTATTTAAGCTGCATTTGTATATGGTTGGTATCGATTCCGAAATGAATTCGACCTTTTAGCGTTCTTGCATCAACATGAAGATAAAATAGACTTCATTTGTCCATGCTAACTGCTAATATTGTTTTTCCTTTCGATAAATACATACTTTTTCTTGATTCAATGCCAAATAAATTAATCCTAATATTTTATTTTCACAACCCTCGTTTACAACAGACATAAAATGAAAAAAGAAACCACAACAATCATTGAATAAATAAAGCTGCATAATTAGTCATACATTGTATATCGATTTAGACAAAATCATAAATCAACCTCTTTTATTATAGTGTCATCGGTAGTGCAGTGAAAGTATCTAACTTATGTTTTATGCGAGTGAATATTATAAGTACATGTATATACATTCTTTATACACCATAAAAAGAAATAAAACGTATTTGGTTTGCAATCTTTTTTTTTTTTGGTCAATTTGCCATCAAGTAATATACAAGATGATAGGATATTGTTGAAAGTGGCGCTAACACCATAACCCTAACCCAAAAAATGTTGAAGAATCCAATTTACTTGAATGTCACCTGATTTTTGTTTAGATTTATGCCCCCTAAAACTAGTTTTGCAATGCCAATTTACTTTGACGTGACCATAGCAAACCAGGAGACTGATAGGGTTGTCATGAAAATGTGTGTTAAGGTTATTTTAATTTGCCTCTGCTTCTACATCCGTTTATTTTAATTAGAATATTTGTTAAAATCTGCCTTTTCTGCTCAGTTGTGTTCTTTGTTGCACCCGACTTGATTATGTTGCACATATTATGAAATATTGCGTATCAAATTGCAGTTTTTAGGAAAAAATATGTTACATCTGACACTTTTATTTGTAAAATGTACATAGCAAACATGTATTCCTGATTATTTTATTTATACTGTTTGATTTTGAATGTTCGAAGTAAACAAAGGAGACACAATATGAGCATCAAGTTTGATAGGAGTTCGGTAATTTTGTTATTACCCTTATGAACATGGGACATGGATTATTTTAATTAAATTGGGGATATTATGTATTCATTAAGTATATTATGATTGTGTTTCCAGTGTCGGGTGATTGTGGATCGATCATAGGTGATATCCCAGAAGCCAAGCCTGTCAGTGAAACACACATAGGTATGTGGCATGATAGCTTATTCGTGTAGTTTGCTTTCTATGTTATTCTACTTCTACGGATGTAATAATTTAAATATCATTCCAATGTTCTTTAAAGCATACCATATTGCAGAAACCTAGAATCAAGGGTTGGTGTATGGTGTTTAAAGCCACTTTCAACAATATTTAAGCTATATCGTGTCGGTCAGTTTTATTGATGGAGGAAACCGGAGTGCCCGAGGAAAACCACCGACCTAGAATTCAATGTCATCAAGATATATCAAAGATGTTATAGTGAGGTATAGTTTTTAAAAGACATCGGACATTAAAATATAAGTTTCTATTTCAATTTCGATTGAAAATCTCAAAATAAAACAACAAAGTCCGTGGTAAAAATGCTAACAAACCCCTCAAGATAATTTCTGAATAGAATTGATACATATACACATAATTTATTTATATCACTGATGCTAGATTCACCTAAATAAGATGTTTAATAATTTAGTGTCATGCGTCTTTTAATTGATAGCAAATAGTTGGCTACAAAACAATACTCGAATCGCTAATATAAACGACGGGATCATACAAGGAACAGAAAGTACCTAGTACCCATTCGAAATACTTATTAGCATTCTTATTTGATTGCTTTTCATTATATTTATAATTGTATTTTGGGTTTTGAGATCTGATAATCCAAAATATGGTTCCTCGTACTGTTCCCTCTAATTAATATCTTGGCTTTAAATGAAAAATGGGGTTTTCTTGTTTTGTTTTGGTTTGTTTTTCTTTTGTTTGTTTTGTCTTTGTTTGTGTTGTTGTTTTTGTATCGTGCATGCAATTGTTAAACGGATCTTTGGAGTGAGCAATATGATAAAAACTTAAAATCGCATACAAATATAATTATTATCTACATGTATATGCTTCAGTGTGTCTTGACAGCATCACCACACCTATCGTGAGTCGAATTTACTTAAATGAATTTGAAGACGAGTGTATGCATATTCCCAAGGCTATTCGATATATAGAAATAATGCCTTAGTTTCTCCACTGCAATGCATAACATATTGAAATGGACGTTCAATGGTTGAGCCTGACCCTATTCCGATTTCAATTAATAAATTTTCTCTGCAAATTCAAACTGCGGGTAGACGTATCTCAGTACTGATGTTTATTAATTAATATACGACCCCTCTGTTTTACTCTTGATATATAATAGCAACAGTATCTACATTTTATACATATTAAACACAGTTATTCATACATTTTAGGTAGAGTCTGGAATGTTACAGCGGACCCTCAAACTAACTGGACTTTTGCTGCAATAAAAATAAACTCAAAACTTATCCCTACAGACTTGAAGAGAAATGTTGAAAACTATTTTAGTATTAAGAAATTACTTTCACCTTCAAATACCACAGTTTTAACACTAAGGATAATACGTCAATTGGACAAGGAAGAACATTTCTGGGTAAATGCGGTGACTGAAGACACTTTTAGATCTAATAGAAATAGATACTTCTTTATGATCCTTACTTACATAGCTATATAAAGGGAGATCATTCGACTATTTACATTGACACTTCTGGATGTAGTTCAAATACTGTAAAATATTGTGCCTTGATGTGTTCAAATTCTGTGGTTGAATTAAGTAAATTATGTAAATTCATTAGAATAGATAACAGTAAAGTATCCCCTTAGGTAGCTATTCATTTGATATTGATTTATTTACGTTCTTTCGGAAACTGATGTAAATATGTTTGTATTTTTGATAGTTATCTCTTTACCATGTAATTTGGTTATGAGAAATAAAGATATATATACACTAAAGAAACAAAATCATTTTATAATAAGTGGGGATATGTTATTTTGTGTAGAGTGGAGGCGTACTCGATCGATTGGATTTCAAACTTGAATGTACTTCACCTGTCGGACCTTCAGTACCAAAGGTAAACTTAAAGCTTGAATTTTGTTAAATTATATATCAAATGATATGTTGCTAATTAAATTATGTATTAAATGATATGTTGCTAATTAACTTACATATTAAATGATATGTTGCTAACAAATATTTAACTATTGATTTATGTTTCAACTACCTCCTGACTTATATAAATGTGTATTGTCGCAGTAGTTGTGGAACATCACTTGTTAGGGGGTTAGAGTTATGGTATTTTAACGCAAACGTCACCAATATTTCAGTTATATCGTGGCGATCAGTTTTATTGGTGGAGGAAACCGTAGAAATCCACTGGCCTGCCACAAGTCAATTACAAACTTTATCACATACAATTGTATAGAGTACACCTACACATGTAGTATGAGCGGAATTCAAACTCACAACATTAGTGGTGATAGGAATTGATTGCATAGGTAGTTGTAAATCCAACTACCATACGATCACCATCACGACTGTCTCACATCACTTTCCATATATATCAAACTTTCTTACATAAAAATATAAACAATGAAGTCCACAAATTTAGAATATTAAACCACATCATCTCCTCGGTATCAAACTTTAATATATATATATATTTTTTTCTTCAAATAATTTCAAATATATTAGATTCTTAATCAAAGCAATTGTTATATCACACCTCGCCACGAACGGGGGTAGTCGTTACGACAAAGTAGTTAGATTGGTGTCTTGAGAGAAAAATTTAATCAATTACCATCTTAGAACTTTGTGCATAGCGAACAAAAATTAAAATATTTCCTCTTTGTTGTAGAATATTTTTATCATCATCACTTCTGTTAATGAGTATCCACACACATTTAACAGTTCTGTTCAAAAACAGATACAAATTCAAGAGGTATGTAAGCCTGTGAATGTTGAAATTGTATTGATCTATTCTTGAATTGAATTTAATCACCACAGTAACATGTTTTAATGATTTTGTTAATTCATTTTCTCTGGGTTTTTTTTAATTATTATTGCTATTAAGTTGCAGTGCCTCTGTGGTTTGATAGAAATACACCACTATCTCTTATTTGTCTTAATTTTATATTTCGAAGCAAAAAACACAAATAAAATGTTTATGCTTCATTTTGACTTTATATGTAATTTTTTTTATGTTTACACAAACCGATGATAAAGGATGTGTTTATTTTCATAATACAGAAATGTTTCAATTTTATTTTTTCCAGAATTTAGAAACTGGTAAATCTGTTTTTCACATATTTCCGTACATCATTGACAACGATATGCCTAAACCTGGTTTGACGGATTTTACCTACACCATTGAGGCCAAATCGACTATACAGGTCTGAAAGTTATAGAAATAGAAAGTCAAGTGAAATGTCTCTAGACTGTAATTACGTTCATTTATTTTCATAAAAATATATTAAATTAACCTTTTCGTTGTTTAAAACTGTAATGATTTTTATATCTTTTCTCTTGTTCATTTTTATTAATGGCTATGCTTGGAAATATATTTTTGATAATTCAACATTTTTAGTACCGTTATGCCAAACGTCCGTATAATATCAAAAGAAGTACACTTTAGTTTAGCAAACTCACTTGAAACAATGAACGTTTGCAAGCAAATAAAATACACAAAATTATTAAGGAATATGTGGTAGCAAATGTGTGCAGGTTTTTATTGTTTGTTTATTTCTGTGTTATTTGTGGAGATATAATAATCAAAGGTTGGGAGCCCATTAACCTCACCACATTTGTGTGTCTGGTTCTGGATTTCTAACTCCATATGTCATATGTCGTTTTTGTATTTAATAATTTGAGATGAGAGGGTGTTAGTTTTGTTGATATTGGTGGAGTTGTTGACCATCACTGTTCGAACTTTCTTTTCTAAAACTGGCTCAGTTAATGTTCCTGCAGTTCCCAATTGAAACGAATATTGACCAAAACTGTGTAACTATTTATATATATGAAGACACTGCTAAAACCAAACTAACCGTGAATGTTTTCTTTACAGAATGACGGTAGTCAGTGGTTTAGTATTCCGATAGCTTCCTCAGATAGTGTTGAAGTCAAGAAATCTCCAGACTTTGATCAGTTATACAAACAAAATATGAATATTCTGTCGCTGATAATTGTCGTCAAGGTAACAAAAACGTAGATATCTAATTTGTTTCTGGAAAAACTCATAGTGATCGAATTGAGTGCATAAATTAATAAGATATATATAAAATATTAACTTGCTTGAATAGTAGAAAACTTATAAGTTTAAAACCAAATACATCAAGTAGTAACAGTGGAAGATACAATCACCAAAAAAATAGAAATAACAAAAGATAGAATATCAAAACAACTATTGCATGAGTGCGTATATTTGAAATGAGAAGGCTTATCCTGCTATATCGAGAAGTCAGCGTAAGCCTAATACGATCTACTACAAAGAAAATTATATGTATATCATTCGTAGCTTTATTACCATTAAATGTTTTAAATGAAATTTGTTTGAGGAAATAAGGTTTTTTTTTTTATTTAACATGAAGGAATCTGAACTTGGTGTAATTGCGAGCTCTCATATTATTAGTGTTGATAAATACACAGGTGTGAAATCGGAACTTTGGGAGAGTTAGGAAGAAATTATCTGATTTAACCAAGTAGCATGTGTGTGCATGTCACAAGCCAGGACCAATTATGTCGTGGTTATTTTTGTGTTTAATGGTTTGAGACGATATGTAGCTGTTAATTTTGTTGATATTAGTGGATTATCGCTATTTAATTATAGAAAGGAAAATGGTCATCAATTCCATCAATATCAACAAAAGGACCAAGCACCTCTCATCCCAACTGAACTCATTTCATAATTGATGTAATTTCATGCAACTCATATGAGTATTCCAATCACTAAATCCCTATCATGAAAATAAAGATATGTAACGTAGTGAGAACGATGATTTTCTGTACTCGCCTTCAACAGGTACACTCTCAATCAAACGATTAGAAAGCTATTTAATACTGCCTGTGGCGAGATGTTGACGATATACTTTATGAGAAATGTACTTGCTGCATGTCTCTTGTTTAATCTTAGTAGGCTGGTCACCTACTCCAAATAAAACTTACCGCTACAGTACAACAACATAATTTTTCAAATGTGTGCTTCAATACCCATAATACGGTTCGGGCTTATAATAAATTCTTTAAGACATTTTTCATATTACACTTGTATGTTGTATATATATATATATATATATATATATATTATCTATTTTTGTAGGCCAATGACAATTCTGGATTTCAAATAAATACAACTCTACAAATTGAAATACGTGATGTTGATGATCAGCCGCCATATTTTAAATATCCCGGATGTAATGGGAATTGTTCTGTGACACCTTACGAGACGTCTACAGGTGTATCTTGGAGAGTAAGATTTTTGTCTTTGTCTTAATTGACATTTTCCTTATATACACACAGAAAATTCATTTTGTGGTTTCTCTCTATTTGCATACTATCCTATCCAATGAGAGCATTTAAGATAAAATCATCATTTTATAATATATCATGATTTGATTTATTGTGCTTAACACCACTTTCAGCAATATCTCAGCTATATCATGGCGACCAGTTTTAGCGGTGGATGAAGCCGTAGTACCTGCAGAGAAACACCGACCATGGGCAACCAACTGGTAAACTTTATCATTTCCGGCTGCGAGTCGAGTGCACCCTTTTTGTCATTCACAAAGCCGGGCGCGATCCCACGCCGAATTGGTGTTAGGCTTGTATGTAATATATCATTGTTTTATTACGAAAGACTAAATATCAAATACATATAGGATAGAACAGTACAACAATCCATATAGACAAACGAACAGATGTGAAATATAGAATGCCAATTAGATGAAACAGTCCGACAAAATTACAACCAGAACAGCCAAATAAACAAAAGAGAAACAACATCGAAATGAAATAATAAAATAACACAAATCGAACACAAGTTCGTGCAAACTAAATGGCAGTAATACCATGTGGTTAGCATATCTTGTTCCATAAATGATAACATTCGTCCATAATTACGACAATCGTGTTTACAAAAAAATGATAACGTTAAACAAGAAAACATTTTCAAAAAAGGTCAAAACGCCTGTTCTCTTTACCAGATGTGTCTATTCTTATTGATACTATTATCATTTATAGGGAACTTTAATCGTACTACCAAACACTGTGACACCACAGGACCAGGATACACTGAAAGCTCCAATAATATATTCTTTACTGACGTGTAAGTGTAAATAATAACAATAAACATAAGGCATTTGATGCAATTTACAAACATTTATTTTAGAAAAACAGTAAAGCGAACTGTATATTAGCTATAGCCATGATAAGAATAATCAATATATCAACAGTAGATATTTGGATGGGTGCCAGAAATGAAAGAGATTATAATGGCTCAGACAGAAATAACTTTCTTTTTGTAAGGGGCGATGTCCGCACAACAACCATTTGCAAATTGGAGGTTGCTACACATTTTCTGTTACAGGCAAAAAGCGTGACATGTGGCCTGTCCTTAGCTGGTTGTTTTTTCTGTGTATTCCAAACAATTAGTGGGTTACATTTATAGAAAAGAAACTATATCATTGTTCAATAAACCCACAACCTTTCTAAATCGAACAATAAATCTGTCGAAGTACATAAACATTGTTGGGTGCTGATGACTGTTTCCAGGGTTTAAGCCTCAGCACTGGACAGCACGTCCCTAAGAGGTGTATATTGGATGCCATCTCTATTGGCGTTGTCATCTTATAATACGGCAAGCTTGACCCGGGACCATATTGGCTAACGTGTTTGGGGTGTCTCACTTCCTGCACATTACATATACATAGAGTATGCGCATTGTAGACGCTACAAAAGGCTAAGCATTTCGTCCTTTCCAATCTCTTCATTCGTTTCCAGTAGTAGTCAAAAGTCATTGCCCCGATTGTCCCATCATCCTATATATCTGACTGTCACGATATAGCTGAAATATTATTGAAAGTGGCTTAAGACTGTATATCTGCATGGTACATGCATTTTGATGAACTTGTCATAAATATGTATGAAATATTTGCCTCAACCAATAATCAATCAAATGATAAACATGATGGAACATATGAACTTACGAACGACGTGTTTATGAGATATGAATGTTTGTGTTTATTTACACATGCTTTGTTATAATCCAAACCTTTATTATTCGTGTAGCTCCAAATAATTATCATACAAGTTTTGAAATCGACCAGAAAACTGCAGTCATAACACAGGTAAAAGATGTGACAAAGATGGATATACTAACAATAATGGTAAACTATATACAATGTTTTATAATATGATATACACAAAAAATGTACTTCATTAGTTATATAAACAATGCCGTGATCAAATTTCTCGTATATAATGCTTCGCACGTGCGTATTGCTGGAATAATTGTTTTATCATTCTCGAGTGATTCCATGTATTTAAACAGGACCATGCTACATATATATACATACACCAACATATTTGTGATGTTTCTTAGCATACCAACATACCAAATGTCTATCGAGTTTGTGCATGTTTTGGAGAGTTTTGGATTTACAACTACCTATGCAATCAGTGTCTATCACCACTAAAGTTGTGAGTTCGAACCCCATTCATGGCGAGGTGTACATTAAACCGCTATTAAAAAAATCCGTAACATTATGATGTAGAAATACTTACAGAAAGGGACATAACTCTGACAGAAGTTGAATTACGCAAAGACGGAATAAAAACTTGAATAAATACCTAGGTTTATGTTTCGACTACATTCTTTTTATACGTCCGTCTCGAGACGGGCCGTATTATGTGATTGGGTATGACGGGCGGGCGGGCGGGCGGACGTCCACACAGGTTTCCGCACAATAACTTTAGTTCTGTATATCGGATCTTTATCAAACTTGGCCACATGATTCCCATTTGGAAGGGGAAGAACCCTATTCATTTGGGGGTTATTAGGTCAAAGGTCAAGGTCACCGTTACTATAAATATATTTTTTGACAACAGGGTCTTTTCCGCACGATAACTTTAGTTCTGTATATTGGATCTTTAACCAAATTGGCCACATAATTTCCCTGTAGAAGGGGAAGAACCTTATTTATTTTGGGGTCATTAGATCAAAGGTCAAGACCACCGCTAATATAAATAGAATTTTGACAACAGGGTCGTTTCCGCATGATAACTTTAGTTCTGTATATTGGTTCTTTACCAAACTTGAACACATGATTTCCCTGTGGAAGGGGAAGAACCCTATTTATTTTGGGGTCATTATTCTAACAAAATATTCATTCTCTGTCAATGAATTATATACCTGTTCATGGTTCTCGTGGACATTTTCTGATATCAAACAAAAGTGTTATCACATGTAAAAAAAAAATAGCTTCACATGAACAAAACAAAATAATAGCAAAAATAAGAATAAACTAAGCATTATAATACCAAACAAAATAATAGCAAAGATAAGCATAAGCCAAACAAAAATAAATATAAGCTAAACATTATAATAAGTAAAATAATAAGTAGCAAAATTAGCATTAATAAGCAAAGTTATAAAAACAGTTATCTTTACCTCACACTGAGAGCAAAGGTCTTAGAATACAGGATATACCTCAAAGATCACAATATCATGCTGTTGTTCATCAGTATTATATCATGGCAACCTGAATATAAAATTAGGTTCATAACTATTCTGCTCAAAACATGCACAATTACACAAAAGACAGATTTCAACTAGAATTATGTAATAACTCACATTTTAATATTTTAATGGTAAAAACAGTATTATGATCATATTAAATTCATATTTAATAGTTCTAATTATTATCTTATTTAACCTTTAACGTTTTAATAACATTTGATATGTTTTATAAGTTTATCACATTTTAATAGCATTTAATATGCTTTATAAATCAGTCAATCAAGCAATCAACTCAATCTCACTGAAAATGTTATTTTATAGACATTTTGTAAGTTTAGTATAAATACCTTAAATGAATATTAGTGATGCCAAATAGAAATATAATATTAATCCAAGCTGGTTTCAAATAATCATCAAAAAAGAATTTCTACAGTAGTTGACAATATGTCTGCCTTCCAAGATATGAAAAATAATAGAATGCCTCAAAATTTACTCTTCCACACTGTATGCCTTATGTCTGTTTTTGTCTGTTGCAGGCTACGGAAGACACTACAAATAGACATTTCAAGACAGCAACGCTACTGGTGAGATTAACGAACGATTCTCCCTGTCTTTCTGGAACATCTAAGCTAAAAGACGACAATAAAAATTTAGAATTGATAGCAATAATCGTTGGTGCCATATCCGTGGTTATCATAGGGATACTTATATTCCTCATCATATTTCAATACAAACGAGCAAAAAAACAAATGAGTGTACTTCCTGAATCTACACCTATATCTCCCAAGACATCTGTAGAAGATCTGGTGTCGAATAAACCGGAAACGATCGATGAAAATGTCAATAATTGGCAACATTCTATAGAGCCAGCACAATGGCCGACTGTTCCCGGAAAGCTACAACAACTTGTTCCGCTCTCATTGAAAGACGAGTCTACTGAAACAGAAGAGAGTAGTATTAAGAAGAAGAAACCAAGAAAGAAGAAAGCGAGACTAATAGAAAATATTTGATGGAACGAACAAATTTGAGGACAAGGCCTATCCGGTGTTTTATATGAAACTAGATAAAAAGAAAATCAAAAAATCAACCAAAAGCAAATTTATGCGAACTAAAGTTGGACCTTTAGTCGTCAAAAGTGACTAGTTACGACATAATAGTATAACGATCGTTTAACATGATTCCAAGCCCTTTCTAGTATATGTATTATTTACTGTTATCATCAATTATTACCCTTGTTGTTTCCTGCATTGATAATACTGTTATGGGATTCCAATTATCAAGAAGATGATGATTGGAATCCCATGACACGGATTAACACAGCCACATGTTTGTGTCTCTCTCAAGCCATGGACAGGATTTCCAGCTTCATGTGTCGCGGTCTATTTTATTTGTTCAACAATTTGGCGCGAGAGGTGATTGTTCGTTTTGTTGATATTGATGATATTGTTGACTATCATTGTTTTAAACTTCATATCATAATTACTAAGAACCAATCCTTGTGACAAATTGTTATAATGTCTCTAGTAGTGCATTTATTAAATAATAATACTTCTAATTGAAAAGATATAATGAATTATTATTATACAACAATAATAATATTTTTTGAAACACTTAAAAAGGGATAGTAAAGTTCATTTTTATTATGTAATGACATCGTGAATAATGTAGATCATATCACACATTTTCTGCTTCCTGGACAGCATGAGTTTTTTTAATTTTTATTTTAACCATCTCCGTTTCATCGTAAATTGACGTGAATAACAGGACTATATGACTGCATATTAACTTGTAATACTTTTGATTGATACAGGTAGAACATAAACAGGATTCTTATTATTTTGTTATTCTATTTTATCAACTTTAATGCGAATTCTCAGTTTTGAAAAATAAAAAAAAATGAAATAAAGACATCATTTGAAACTTTAAGGTGACCCAACATGAACATGAGGGGAAGAGGACTTAATATCGGTGTATAGCATAGATTCTCATCTTTCTTCGGCATTGAAAATACGTCTTTTTCCTGATAGGTTGTTTATTAGGCTGAAAATTATCAGAGAACTAGCGTAGATTTCGATAACTTCAGTGAACCGCAACTGCGTCAATATTTACAAAAATGTTGGTTTCTACTTCAAAATACAAAAGCGCAAGTCTGAAACTGATTTAGAAACAATTTTAGATGTTATCCCCGTCCCCTGGGCCTATATCCGACTAAATTATATTATAAAATTACAATACACAGAGAACTGTCAGTCTATCAGCAGGTTTATATTTGATTCAGTGGACCAAACTATAGCCCGGTACTATAGAGCATACTGAGTGTGGACCAAACAATAGCCCGGTACGATAGAACATATTGAGTGTGGACCAAACTATAGCCCAGTACTATAGAGCATATTGAGTGTGGACCAAACTATAGCCCGGTAGTATAGAGCATATTGAGTGTGGACCAAACTATAGCCCAGTACGATAGAACATACTGAGTGTGGACCAAACTATAGCCCGGTACTATAGAGCATATTGAGTGTGGACCAAACTATAGCCCAGTACGATAGAACATACTGAGCGTGGACCAAACTATACCCCGGTACGATAGAACATACTGAGTGTGGACCAAACTATAGCCCAGTACTATAGAGCATATTGAGTGTGGACCAAACTATAGCCCAGTACTATAAAACATACTGAGTGTGGACCAAACTATAGCCCGGTACGATAGAACATACTGAGTGTGGACCAAACTATAGCCCAGTACTATAGAGCATATTGAGTGTGGACCAAACTATAGCCCAGTACTATAAAACATACTGAGTGTGCACCAAACTATAGCCCAGTACGATAGAACATACTGAGTGTGGACCAATCTATAGCCCGGTACGATAGAACATATTGAGTGTGGACCAAACTATAGCCCGGTACGATAGAACATACTGAGTGTGGACCAAACGATAGCCCGGTACTATAGAGCATATTGAGTGTGGACCAGACTATATCCCAGTACGATAGAACATACTGAGTGTGGACCAAACTATAGCCCGGTACTATAGAGCATATTGAGTGTGGACCAAACTATAGCCCAGTACTATAGAGCATATTGAGTGTGGACCAAACTATAGCCCAGTACTATAAAACATACTGAGTGTGGACCAAACTATAGCCCGGTACGATAGAACATACTGAGTGTGGACCAAACTATAGCCGAGTACTATAGAGCATATTGAGTGTGGACCAAACTATAGCCCAGTACTATAAAACATACTGAGTGTGGACCAAACTATAGCCCGGTACGATAGAACATACTGAGTGTGGACCAAACAATAGCCCAGTACTATAGAGCATATTGAGTGTGGACCAAACTATAGCCCGGTACGATAGAACATACTGAGTGTGGACCAAACTATAGCCCGGTACTATAGAGCATATTTAGTGTGGACCAAACTATAGCCCTCTACGATAGAACATACTGAGTGTGGACCAAACTATAGTCCGGTACTATAGAGCATATTGAGTGTGGACCAAACAATAGCCCGATACTATAGAACATATTGAGTGTGGACCAAACTATAGCCGATACTATAGAACATGTTGAGTGGAAGGATGTGGGACAGACGTATATGATATACTGGATAATAGCTATATATCACATGAACAGTGCTGTTATTGCTGTTCTTCATTTTTCTATGTGTTTTTCTTTCCATCTTCTTTCTTGTCCTTTGCCATGTTATCATATTTGCCGCTTCAACAATTGTTCAAATTTATCTTTTTTAGAGATCACGTGACAATGTACACCTTTTCGACGTCAACTCTCTACTAATTATTTAATTGAGCCTCGCTTCAAGACGCTATTATTTTTTGGTTCAAAGCAAGTATGCATTTCCCCATAATTTGAATGTGACACCCTACGCAGTTGAGTTAAATCTTGATGTGCACATATCAGAAAATGGGAAGGAATTAAAGTTCTATATATTATTAAACTTATTTGTAACTGAATTGTTATGAATACATTTCTCATTATAATAATAATCATACCATGCATTTGTAGCATGTCGGTGTAGTTTTATAACTTACAAGTAGCATAAAAGACTAACTCCATGTGAACAAAATTGTCAATTCTCTAGTTTTTTTTAATATTAACAAAAATGGACTGAGACAGTCTCTGGAATGTATAAAATATGTTATTAACAATATTAATAATGATTTAATTACAGATAACTAGTGCATAATCTGTAAAAAAAACTTTCACAGTACACTTTTATTACCTCGTGAGTATACTGGGATATAGAAATCGGACATACTTTCTACGTTGCTGACTAGTGTATGGAAAATATTACATTCCTGACAACTCAATGACAATTGTCGACAGTCCTGTTGATCAAGTTTATCATTATAAATATAAGGGTGGTCGTTGATCCCCCTTTGCAAGGCAAAATTATCCGACCCAACACATTCCATGATAATCTAAACCTCTGAAAAAGGAACATTCTACATTTTTGTGTAGCCGCAACTATTTGTCTGTAGATTTCTTCGTGTAATGAACATAGCAGAAATATGGCTCACTAGAAGTTTAAGCAATAATGCATCAATACTTATTGCCTACCTCAAATTTGGATGCAATTTTATCGCATTGTTCTGTAAAATAAAGATATATTTGTTCATGCTATTTATGAATTTATTAATAACTCACAGGTAGCATAAAAGACTAACTCCATGTTATCTGTAATTAAATCATTATTAATATTGTTAATAACATATTATATACATTCCAGAGACTGTCTCAGTCCATTTTTGTTAATATTAAAAAAACTAAAGAATTGACAATTTTTAAATTTGAGTTATTAATAAATTCATAAATAGCATGAACAAATATATCTTTATTTTACAGAACAATGCGATAAAATTGCATCCAAATTTGAGGTAGGCAATAAGTATTGATGCATTATTGCTTAAACTTCTAGTGAGCCATATTTCTGCTATGTTCATTACACGAAGAAATCTACAGACAAATAGTTGCGGCTACACAAAAATGTAGAATGTTCCTTTTTCAGAGGTTTAGTCTTTTATGCCAAGTCTGAACTAGGAAGATTTCCTATAACAGACTATATCAAAACCCAAGCTATGCTATATTTTTGTAGATTACAAACAGATCCAATAAACCCTCTACTTAAAGAGGCATTTTCCCTCTGTAAATCTGTTGATTCTGATGAAATCTATACTTGGTATAGTTTCATAGGAAATATTTTTAAGGAATTAGTTCTTGAAATCACAGATTTTGAAAATTTCACCAGACCTTTTGCCTCTATAAAACATTCACTGAAGAAAAAAATTAAGAAAGTAATAAATGACTCGTATAGTAAAAAAAACGTTAGAAAAACTTTCATCTTTCAATAAAACTTCCAAACTGTATAATTACAGTAAAATAAAATCAGAGTTAAAACTTGAAAACTATTTATTATTCTTCTCTAACTTCAAAATGAGACAATTATTTACAAAAATTTATAGTGAGTGATCACAGTTTAGAGATTGAATCAGGGAGGTATAACAATATAACAAGGGAAGAAAGAATATGTAAAAATTGTAACTTAAATGAAATAGGGGATGAATACCACTTTTTCTTAAAATGCAAAGCCAACCACTCTCTTAGAAACAATTTATTTAACAAAATAATATTAAACAAACCAGATTTTATTGAAGAAATACCATTAAATAAAATTAAATTTTTGTTAGATGCAAATTCTGAATTTTTGACAGAAGTAGGAGACTTTATAAAGCAATCTACAGAATTGCAAAAATGAGGTCCTTGTCGGTCAAAGGTGTGACATGTGAAAAATATAATATTAATTAATAGAATTTATTTTATGTATCCTATATTATGATCAAATTGTAATTTTTTATGTTTTCTATGTTTTGTTTGTTTGTATTTGTATTTGCTTGACCCACATGGATGTATAATTATGCAAATAAAGAATTATTATTATATTAATCCTAAATCAACACAGTTTGGATGCCTTCCGTATTAATAGTTTAAATATTACAAGGCCTCTTTCAGATGTACGACGGTTTCCGCCACTAATAATACTTACCATCAGTATTAAAATGAAATATACAATTCTTGAAAATGAAAATAATCAGCCACAATCGTTATCTTGGTAAACAAATGCCCGGATGACATATTACTTCGTTGATACAAGGAAAAAATATGAAAATCCAGGTGAAACTAATTCTAAAGCATTACACAAAACAGAAGGTACAATTTGACAACCGCCTTTGGGGTATTTTTAAATAATACCAGGAAGTTAGTGAAATGACCATGTGAAGAAGATTGTTTATCCTTCTAAGACGGTAAGCGTTTTTTAATTTTGTAATTTAAGATTTGACTTAGGTTTTATTCCAGCCAATATTGAACTAGTATTCAGTTACATGTACTCAAAAAGTCCTACAAAACGTATTTAAGCGCTATCAATGTTAATTATCTATTAAATAAAAAGTCCTACAAAACGTATTTAAACGTTATCAATGTTACTTATCTATTAAATAAAATGTCCTACAAAACGTATTTAAACGCTATCAATGTTACTTATCTATTAAATAAAAAGTCCTACAAAACGTATTTAAACGTTATCAATGTTACTTATCTATTGAATAAAAAGTCCTACAAAACATATTTAAACGTTATCAATGTTAATTATCTATGAAATAAAAAGTTCTACAAAACGTATTTAAACGTTATCAATGTTACTTATCTATTAAATAAAATGTCCTACAAAACGTATTTAAACGTTATCAATGTTACTTATCTATTAAATAAAAAGTCCTACAAAACGTATATAAACGCTATCAATGTTACTTATCTATTAAATAAAATGTCCTACAAAACGTATTTAAACGCTATCAATGTTACTTATCTATTAAATAAAATGTCCTACAAAACGTATTTAAACGTTATCAATGTTACTTATCTATTAAATAAAAAGTCCTACAAAACGTATATAAACGCTATCAATGTTACTTATCTATTAAATAAAAAGTCCTACAAAACGTATATAAACGCTATCAATGTTACTTATCTATTGAATAAAAAGTCCTACAAAACGTATTTAAACGTTATCAATGTTACTTATCTATTAAATAAAAAGTCCTACAAAACGTATATAAACGCTATCAATGTTACTTATCTATTAAATAAAAAGTCCTACAAAACGTATTTAAACGTTATCAATGTTACTTATCTATTAAATAAAAAGTCCTACAAAACGTATTTAAACGTTATCAATGTTACTTATCTATTGAATAAAATGTCCTACAAAACGTATATAAACGCTATCAATGATAATTATCTATTGAATAAAATGTCCTACAAAACGTATTTAAACGTTATCAATGTTAATTATCTATTAAATAAAAAGTCCTACAAAACGTATTTAAACGTTATCAATGTTACTTATCTATTAAATAAAATGTCTTACAAAACGTATTTAAACGCTATCAATGTTACTTATCTATTAAATAAAAAGTCCTACAAAACGTATATAAACGCTATCAATGTTACTTATCTATTAAATAAAAAGTCCTACAAAACGTATATAAACGCTATCAATGTTACTTATCTATTAAATAAAAAGTCCTACAAAACGTATTTAAACGCTATCAATGTTACTTATCTATTAAATAAAAAGTCCTACAAAACGTATTTAAACGCTATCAATGTTACTTATCTATTAAATAAAAAGTCCTACAAAACGTATTTAAACGTTATCAATGTTAATTATCTATTAAATAAAAAGTCCTACAAAACGTATTTAAACGTTATCAATGTTACTTATCTATTGAATAAAATGTCCTACAAAACGTATTTAAACGTTATCAATGTTAATTATCTATTAAATAAAAAGTCCTACAAAACGTATTTAAACGTTATCAATGTTACTTATCTATTAAATAAAATGTCCTACAAAACGTATTTAAACCCTATCAATGTTACTTATCTATTAAATAAAAAGTCCTACAAAACGTATATAAACGCTATCAATGTTACTTATCTATTAAATAAAAAGTCCTACAAAACGTATTTAAACGCTATCAATGTTACTTATCTATTAAATATAAAGTCCTACAAAACGTATTTAAACGTTATCAATGTTACTTATCTATTAAATAAAATGTCCTACAAAACGTATTTAAACGTTATCAATGTTACTTATCTATTAAATAAAAAGTCCTACAAAACGTATTTAAACGTTATCAATGTTACTTATCTATTAAATAAAAAGTCCTACAAAACGTATTTAAGCGTTATCAATGTTACTTATCTATTGAATAAAATGTCCTACAAAACGTATATAAACGCTATCAATGATAATTATCTATTGAATAAAATGTCCTACAAAACGTATTTAAACGTTATCAATGTTAATTATCTATTAAATAAAAAGTCCTACAAAACGTATTTAAACGTTATCAATGTTACTTATCTATTAAATAAAATGTCCTACAAAACGTATTTAAACGCTATCAATGTTACTTATCTATTAAATAAAAAGTCCTACAAAACGTATATAAACGCTATCAATGTTACTTATCTATTAAATAAAAAGTCCTACAAAACGTATATAAACGCTATCAATGTTACTTATCTATTAAATAAAAAGTCCTACAAAACGTATTTAAACGCTATCAATGTTACTTATCTATTAAATAAAAAGTCCTACAAAACGTATTTAAACGCTATCAATGTTACTTATCTATTAAATAAAAAGTCCTACAAAACGTATTTAAACGTTATCAATGTTAATTATCTATTAAATAAAAAGTCCTACAAAACGTATTTAAACGTTATCAATGTTACTTATCTATTGAATAAAATGTCCTACAAAACGTATTTAAACGTTATCAATGTTAATTATCTATTAAATAAAAAGTCCTACAAAACGTATTTAAACGTTATCAATGTTACTTATCTATTAAATAAAATGTCCTACAAAACGTATTTAAACGCTATCAATGTTACTTATCTATTAAATAAAAAGTCCTACAAAACGTATATAAACGCTATCAATGTTACTTATCTATTAAATAAAAAGTCCTACAAAACGTATTTAAACGCTATCAATGTTACTTATCTATTAAATATAAAGTCCTACAAAACGTATTTAAACGTTATCAATGTTACTTATCTATTAAATAAAATGTCCTACAAAACGTATTTAAACGTTATCAATGTTACTTATCTATTAAATAAAATGTCCTACAAAACGTATTTAAACGTTATCAATGTTAATTATCTATTAAATAAAAAGTCCTACAAAACGTATTCTAACGTTATTAATGTTACTTATCTATTAAATAAAATGTCCTACAAAACGTATTTAAACGTTATCAATGTTAATTATCTATTAAATAAAAAGTCATACAAAACGTATTTAAACGCTATCAATGTTAATTATCTATTAAATAAAATGTCCAACAAAACGTATTTAAACGCTGTCAATGTTAATTATCTATTGAATAAAATGTCCTACAAAACGTATTTAAACGCTATCAATGTTAATTATCTATTAAATAAAATGTCCTACAAAACGTATTTAAACGTTATCAATGTTACTTATCTATTAAATAAAAAGTCCTACAAAACGTATTTAAACGTTATCAATGTTACTTATCTATTAAATATAAAGTCCTACAAAACGTATTTAAACGCTATCAATGTTACTTATCTATTAAATAAAATGTCCTACAAAACGTATTTAAACGCTATCAATGTTACTTATCTATTAAATAAAATGTCCTACAAAACGTATTTAAACGCTATCAATGTTACTTATCTATTGAATAAAATGTCCTACAAAACGTATTTAAACGTTAGCAATGTTACTTATCTATTAAATATAAAGTCCTACAAAACGTATATAAACGCTATCACTAAGACTAAGAATCTTTATTCTCAAATAAACCATACATTACAATGGTATAGAGAAGTTACATATAAGAATACAACACAACACATACATGACAAATAAATAACAGATATACAAATACATATACATACAATATTTACATTACAACAGTAGGAGTTAAGTATTACCCAAGAGAATATCTGATCTGTTGATTTTTCTTATTAATCTACATATCTTTTCTAGTTTTATTTTTTCAGAAGTACACATTATTTGTTTAAATTTTAATATATTTGGTCTTTGAGTAAGATATCTACTTATTAGTTGGGATCGATTTTCAGTAAAAAAATGACATTCCATAATATAGTGGAATTCGTCACCAATAGATCTGCTATTACATTTTAAACACTGTCTATTTTCTCTGTCGATACCATTCCACCGTCCAGTTTCTATCGGTAATTTGTGGTTTGTGGTTCGAAATTTACATAGTGTATATATATCTTTGTCTTCCAAAATATTGAAATAATTTTCGAATTCAAAGTTGTCTTTAAATAATCTATAATTGATAGCTTTTGGTGAGTTTTGTATCAGAGAATGCCACTCCTGTGTAAACTGCTCATGGAGACGGTTCCTAATTAAAGCTAAAAGCAGGTCGGAATTTTGAAAGAATTGTTGAGACCAAATGTAGGAATAGCCTGTATCATCAAAAATGTGTTTAACATGTTTAATCCACGAAAAATCCAGATTTTCATCAATAAAAAGGTTATACAAAATTTTATAAGATAAATATGAGAGTTTTGTTTCTTTACCGGTAAACAGTCTTGCCCAATATGATATCATTCTTAATTTTACATCAATTTCAATAGGAAACAATCCAAGTTCACCATATATCATATAACTAGGTGTCGATGTTTTTAATTTCAATAACAGCTTGCAAAATTTAAGTTGTACTTTTTCAAGACATTGAATATTTTTACTAAAACCCCATATTTCTGAACCATATAGTAATATTGGTTTTACCATTTTGTTAAAAAGTTCAAGCTGGCATTCAATTGATAAGTTATGTGTTCTACCTCTTTTCAAAACTTCAAACATTGCTTTTGTAGCTTTTTCAGCTTGCTTTTTAATAGCTTTGTTAAAGTTTCCTGTCCTGTTAAACAATATTCCAAGATAATTAAATTCATTAACAATTTCTAATTCAGACCCGTTCAATGTAAATTTTAAATTGGTTGATTGTCTCCCCCTGGAAAAAACTATAACTTTAGTTTTATCAGTGTTTGCTTTTAATCTCCAAGTATTGCAATATTCACCGAATTTATTCAAAACGTATTTAAACGCTATCAATGTTACTTATCTATTAAATAAAAAGTCCTACAAAACGTATTTAAACGTTATCAATGTTACTTATCTATTAAATAAAAAGTCCTACCAAGCGTATTTAAACGCTATCAATGTTACTTATCTATTAAATAAAATGTCCTACAAAACGTATTTAAACGCTATCAATGTTACTTATCTATTAAATAAAAAGTCATACAAAACGTATTTAAACGATATCAATGTTACTTATCTATTAAATAAAAAGTCCTACAAAACGTATTTAAACGTTATCAATGTTAATTATCTATTAAATAAAAGTCCTACAAAACGTATTTAAACGCTATCAATGTTACTTATCTATTAAATAAAATGTCCTACCAAACGTATTTAAACGCTATCAATGTTACTTATCTATTAAATAAAAAGTCATACAAAACGTATTTAAACGCTATCAATGTTACTTATCTATTAAATACAAAGTCCTACAAAACGTATTTAAACGTTATCAATGTTACTTATCTAATAAATAAAAAGTCCTACAAAACGTATTTAAGCGCTATCAATGTTACTTATCTATTAAATAAAAAGTCCTACAAAACGTATTTAAACGTTATCAATGTTACTTATCTATTGAATAAAAAGTCCTACAAAACGTATTTAAACGTTATCAATGTTACTTATCTATTAAATAAAAAGTCCTACCAAACGTATTTAAACGCTATCAATGTTACTTATCTATTAAATAAAAAGTCCTACAAAACGTATTTAAACGCTATCAATGTTAATTATCTATTAAATAAAAAGTCCTACAAAACGTATTTAAACGTTATCAATGTTACTTATCTATTAAATAAAAAGTCCTACAAAACGCATTTAAACGCTATCAATGTTAATTATCTATTAAATAAAAAGTCCTACAAAACGTATTTAAACGTTATCAATGTTAATTATCTATTAAATAAAATGTCCTACAAAACGTTTTTAAACGTTATCAATGTTACTTATCTATTAAATAGAAAGTCCTACAAAACGTATTTAAACGCTATCAATGTTACTTATCTATTAAATAAAAAGTCCTACAAAACGTTTTTAAGAGTTATCAATGTTACTTATTTATTAAATAAAATGTCCTACAAAACGTATTTAAACGCTATCAATGTTACATATCTATTAAATATAAAGTCCTACCAAACGTATTTAAACGTTATCAATGTTACTTATCTATTAAATAAAAAGTCCTACAAAACGCATTTAAACGCTATCAATGTTAATTATCTATTAAATAAAATGTCCTACAAAACGTATTTAAGCGCTATCAATGTTACTTATCTATTAAATAAAATGTCCTACAAAACGTATTTAAACGTTTCAATGTTAATTATCTATTAAATAAAAAGCCCTACAAAACGTATTTAAACGTTATCAATGTTACTTATCTATTAAATAAAAAGTCCTACCAAGCGTATTTAAACGCTATCAATGTTACTTATCTATTAAATAAAATGTCCTACAAAACGTATTTAAACGTTATCAATGTTACTTATCTATTAAATAAAATGTCCTACAAAACGTATTTAAACGCTATCAATGTTACTTATCTATTAAATAAAAAGTTCTACAAAACGTATTTAAACGTTATCAATGTTACTTATCTATTAAATAAAAAGTCCTACCAAGCGTATTTAAACGTTATCAATGTTACTTATCTATTAAATAAAATGTCCTACAAAACGTATTTAAACGATATCAATGTTACTTATCTATTAAATAAAAAGTCCTACAAAACGTATTTAAACGATATCAATGTTAATTATCTATTAAATAAAAGTCCTACAAAACGTATTTAAACGCTATCAATGTTACTTATCTATTAAATAAAATGTCCTACAAAACGTATTTAAACGCTATCAATGTTACTTATCTATTAAATAAAAAGTCATACAAAACGTATTTAAACGCTATCAATGTTACTTATCTATTAAATACAAAGTCCTACAAAACGTATTTAAACGTTATCAATGTTACTTATCTAATAAATAAAAAGTCCTACAAAACGTATTTAAGCGCTATCAATGTTACTTATCTATTAAATAAAAAGTCCTACAAAACGTATTTAAACGTTATCAATGTTACTTATCTATTGAATAAAAAGTCCTACAAAACGTATTTAAACGTTATCAATGTTACTTATCTATTAAATAAAAAGTCCTACCAAACGTATTTAAACGCTATCAATGTTACTTATCTATTAAATAAAAAGTCCTACAAAACGTATTTAAACGCTATCAATGTTAATTATCTATTAAATAAAAAGTCCTACAAAACGTATTTAAACGTTATCAATGTTACTTATCTATTAAATAAAAAGTCCTACAAAACGGATTTAAACGCTATCAATGTTAATTATCTATTAAATAAAAAGTCCTACAAAACGTATTTAAACGTTATCAATGTTAATTATCTATTAAATAGAATGTCCTACAAAACGTTTTTAAACGTTATCAATGTTACTTATCTATTAAATACAAAGTCCTACAAAACGTATTTAAACGCTATCAATGTTACTTATCTATTAAATAAAAAGTCCTACAAAACGTTTTTAAACGTTATCAATGTTACTTATTTATTAAATAAAATGTCCTACAAAACATATTTAAACGCTATCAATGTTACATATCTATTAAATATAAAGTCCTACCAAACGTATTTAAACGTTATCAATCTTACTTATCTATTAAATAAAAAGTCCTACAAAACGTATTTAAACGCTATCAATGTTACTTATCTATTAAATAAAAAGTCATACAAAACGTATTTAAACGCTATCAATGTTAATTATCTATTAAATAAAATGTCCTACAAAGCGTATTTAAACGCTATCAATGTTACTTATCTATTAAATAAAAAGTCCTACAAAACGTATTTAAACGCTATCAATGTTACTTATCTATTAAATAAAATGTCCTACAAAACGTATTTAAACGCTATCAATGTTACTTATCTATCAAATAAAATGTCCTACAAAACGTATTTAAACGCTATCAATGTTACTTATCTATTAAATAAAAAGTCATACAAAAAGTATTTAAACATTATCAATGTTACTTATTTATTAAATGAAATGTCCTACAAAACGTATTTAAACGCTATCAATGTTACTTATCTATTAAATAAAAAACAAAAGCTGTCGTAACAGTCCCAAAGTTCAATCGAAAATCGCAAAAAAGGCAAAATCGATACCCCTAACACACATACATGATCGCTTACTTTCCTTGCTTGGTACAGGCACTGCAATAACAAGTGGCGGGTTAAATTATTTTTAAGGGCCCAAACATAAATCTATATATTTTTTACAAGTCATAGCGAAGTCAATTTTGTTATCCGATTATCCTATTATTATAATTTTGTTTTCTTCAAATTCAGATTTGAATGTAGATTTGCTCTATAATTATATAGAATTTTAAAATAAAAGTAAAAATCTAGAATACACACGAAAATGATTTTGTCAACACACATTACAATGATATTAACTTATGTAGAATCATAAAGATTTGAAGGAGGGGGTAGGAGAAACCTACTTTCAATTTTGTAATGACTACTATAAACTACACACTTTTCTGTTTATTTCAAGCAAATGATTATTAAAATCGGACATGATTAGACTTCTCATGATAATATTTGAAAAATTACAGTTTTATTTGAAATATGTATACAATATACGTACGTTGTCGGTAAATATAAAATTTATTTGTACGAGCTTTAGAAACAGGCAGAGTAGCGAGCCTTAGGCGAGCTTTTCGGGCCTGTTTCGCAGCGAGTACAAATGAATTTTATATTTAACGACAATGTACGTATTTTGTGTTTATCCTGCAATGTCAATAGTACGAAAAGTTTATTCGTCAAGTACGAATAAAGCAAAAGAAATTCCGTATAGCATATTTGTACAGCAAATGTACTGATTGCAGGATAAATAGAGAAAACTGCAAGCATCCGAATATATTTGTCCGCTATATCTACATGTATGTAAAGTCATCAAAGTGTGATATAATAGGAATCATTCACCGCTTCTCCTGTTTGGTGACGCTACTGTTCCTTAAGTGATTACATGTGCGTTTGAATCACAAAGACGCTTATATATTAACGTTAACCTAATGGCAGCACTGAATATTATAAAACTTGGATGGTACAAACATTGAAGCTTAACTAGTACAGCGCGGGTAATATTACCTGTTAGAAGTATAGATTTAGTAGACGAGTACATGTAAAATAAAAATAGTATCTGTAAGTCGCAAGAAAAGAGTTTTAGTATGAACATATTAAGAAATACAACGGACGTTTACAAACCATATCGGCAATTACTGCGGAACCGTACTCTCAGCTATATCGGCATGTAACTTGGTGTAGCCTATACCTGTGCATAAAAGGTGTACATTGTACATGATGTTTGGTTACTCACACTGCAATACTGATGAACTTCATTCCAACATTTTAAAGTACCTGAATTTCGGGAAATACTACCTCCAAGTGAACAAAATAGAATAATAAAGTCCCCGTCTCCACATACAAAATTTTAAAAGAATATATCTAGGTCTATCTATATTTAGGCAATCTTCAAATCTAAATCACACTCTTTAAAATTATTTGGTACAAAATTATACAGATAATATATTTGGTGGTAAAAAGTGGGAAGGGAGGTGATGAGAATCTAAAAATAATATCATACAGATGAAGAATATTTTTACTGAAATTTTTTGAAAATAATCATCAAGGTGTTCCCTTTGGATTGTTTATTACAAACATAAATCTATTATTGCTATTAATCTTTTTTTTATCATTAGCCGTTTTTAGATTTATTTTGAATAAGTTCCTCTTTAAGTGATATAAAGTACCAACTATGTTACTTGAAAAGGTGTATATGCACACAGAAATTCTATTTGTTCATTGTTACAAGTTTTTTTTTTATTATTACTTGTTCTTTTTCTGTGTTTTGTTGAACATTGTACATTACTGCCTAAAGGTATAAATGAATTTGTTGTGTTCCTGTGTATTGTACATTTATGGTTTTGATTTTTTACCCTTTTACCCAGATTTGTATTATTGGTCATAAAGTGACAATTTTTTCACAGAACAAAAATCTGTTTCAGAGTGCATCTTTTTTTCAGTTACAAAAATGTAGCATCGAAACCTATAAAAGGAGTAAAATACACCCTTTTCCCATAATGATAATGCAAAGAAATGAAATGTGATACACGTATACACCGCTAGGAATTTAATTAATAACCTAATATCCCTGTCGTTCTGTAGTCAACTGTTCCAGCGCAATGGTTGTAAGTATAAGATACAGTACTATTAAAAAAAGAAGCGGCCCGTATTGAATATCCCGCAATACGGGTAATTTCTTTTGTTTCAATAGTAGTTTATCTAACTTGTACAATAATGTTATAATTTATAAAATAAAAAAAGTTGTGAGAACAGTTTTGTTTGTGAACGAATTTACATAATTTTCCTATTCATGTTATAAGGGCATTATATATTGACGTGTCCTTGTACCAAACGTTAACAATTCAAGCGTCATCGAGATTAAAACGTTCGCTAACCACTTATGGAACAGCAGCGACATCTGTCGAAAGAAATTTGGTGAATGATCCCCATTCAAGATAGCGATTATGACATGATCCCTGTCGTCCCCTTAATAAATGCATTTGTTATTTGGCTTTTCAATCTTTCCATTTTGAGCATACCCGATAAAGGTTACCACAGATACTCGGCGTGTGCACTAAAAACGAATGTAGTATGAGATGGATTTTGATGTTAGTTACATACGCTTAATATTTACAGATATTATGGTTATATTGCAGACTGTAATCTGACATTCTTTAAAAAAAATATTTTTGTAAAATCAATCACAATTTGACTGTTTTCTATAATATGTTTATTCGTTAATGAATGCTATCTTTGTGAACAATTCAGGTGAACATGCTTCGCTGGCTGATTGCAGCTATGGTGGTAGCGAAAATTGTAAATTATTTATATGTTAAGATTCCAGACAACGCAGAGGAGCCATGGAAACTAAGGATTGCATCGATACAGTCATATTTAGTAGGAGATCTGGTCAGTAAAGTGTTGATTGTTGATTTAGCATTGCTTAAGGTCAAGTGAGTGAATGATTGTTGTTTAACACCAATGAGCAACTTTTAAGTTATATCATGACGACAACACGTTATATCATGGCGAAAACACGTTATATCATGGCGACAACACGTTATATCATGGCGAAAACACGTTATATCATGGCGAAAACACGTTATATCATGGCGAAAATACGTTATATCATGGCGAAAACGCGTTATATCATGACGACAACACGTTACATCATGGCGAAAACGCGTTATATCATGGCGAAAATACGTTATATCATGGCGAAAACACGTTATATCATGGCGACAACGCGTTATATTGGAGTCCTATGGTACCGTCGTAGTTACAATTAGAAAACAATGGTGACAAAAATTGGTTGAACAAGCACGTGAATACACGGTATCATTGAACCCGTGGAACCATACAATCGAAATATACATTCGATTAGATAATTATAATGTTCTTTGTACAAAACCAACACGCTAAGTTGGATTTTTATAGTGCTAGCTCACTGAAACAAAAGTCCGCGGGTATACATAATATCGCTCTACGCTGCCACATTATCCTGACTGAGACAACAGTCCGCGGGTATGCATAATATCGCTCTACGCTGCCACATTAATCTGACTGAAACAAAAGTCCGCGGGTATACATAAAAATCGCTCTACGCTGCCACATTATTCTGACTGAAACAAAAGTCCGCGGGTATACATAATATCGCTCTATGCTGCCACATTATCCTGACTGAGACAACAGTCCGCGGGTATGCATAATATCGCTCTACGCTGCCACATTATTCTGACTGAAACAAAAGTCCGCGGGTATGCATAATATCGCTCTACGCTGCCACATTATCATGGCTGAGACAACAGTCCGCGGGTATGCATAATATCGCTCTACGCTGCCACATTATTCTGACTGAAACAAAAGTCCGCGGGTATGCATAATATCGCTCTACGCTGCCACATTATTCTGACTGAGACAACAGTCCGCGGGTACGCATAATACCGCTCTATGCTACCACATTACCCTGACTCAGAACCAGCCAATCTTACTCCTTAATGTTGCGTGCTTAGCAGAGAAGCATCAAATAGCTATTGTATATTCTTTGGTACTTCAACCCATGATTTACCTCCACTCGAATCGAGTACGCTAACCATTGCACCACCGATGCAGTTTCAACGTCAAGTGACCAGCATTTTAGATATATTCAACTTGCTTCAGAACTAGCCTACACAGTTGGCCCCGGAATGTGTCGATGGAAATATTCAAAAAGCGGAATCGGAATTTTTTTTATTTACAATGGACAACTAACAACCACTCATACATGTACAAATTAGATGCAATACCTCCAGATGATGTAGGTACGTCGCTCATTAAGTATGGACACCGTTCATGGTGAGGTGTACTCGATATAACATTATGTGATAAAGTTTGTCAGTGACTTGCGACAGGTCGGTAGTTTTATCTGGGTATTCCGGTTTCCTCCACCAATAAAACTGACCGTCATGATATAGCTGAAATATTGTTGAATGTGGCGTTAAACACCTTAGACTAAACCAAGCGAAACCATTAAATATGTCACGTGACATGACCCACTACGGGATGTCGTTAGATATTAGTTGATCGCGAAAACCGATGTTATATAGATTATTACGCATGCTCAGATGTAGCTAGGTATTTGATAAATACACACATGCATATTGTGTTGCTACAACCGTTTGTATCACGTCGTCAGTTGTGTAAACGTATCACTACGAGACTCATAGGCTCGAGTAGTGATGCGGCTTTCATAACTGTAGAGATGTATTGTGCAATGTAGACCGTTATTTAAGTGGTTTTTAGTGAGGTTCGTGTTGCACAATCTTTAGTTTTATGTATATGTTTTGTAGATCATTCTTTGTCTTTTTGTACTTTTTCTCTTGGCCATTATGTTGTCTCTTCTTCTTCTTCTTCGATATACGGATTCTGATTACCCCTGTGATATCTTCAAACTTTTCTTAACATGTTATGCACTAATCAACTAATGTATATAACACATGATATGCATTTTGTCTTTTCATTTCAAGGCTTATCTGACAGAGTATTTTGGATACGACAGTAAGAAAGTAATAACGAATTTTGTATCTTATGCTACCATTATCCACATGTGGTTTTATCCACCACCAAATGATGTCACGGTATGTTTTTTTTCTATACATTATGATATATTGTATAAAAATAGAAATGTAAAATTGTGTTCATGATATAACAGAAAGATACCTCAAGCCATTGTTAGAGTTACACTAAGGAGGCGTAACGAAACGTAGCGAAACCCACATGTCACACATGAATTTGTATTGGATCTAATGGCATCCCTAAAGATTTTTGTTTTGTGTTTTAACGCCACTTTCAGCAATATTTCAGCTATACCGTGGCGACCAGTTTTAGTGGTGGAAGAAGCCGGTGAGAACACCGACCACGTGTAAATGACTGGTAAACCAAATCACTTACTTAACTCATTGAGCCACCCGGGCCCTCCGATCCCTAAGGAGATCAGCAATACAATGTGTTAAACGATTACTCCATATCACGTAATCAATATCTATCATACACTGGCTTTATTTGATCAGTCATTGACTTGATAAATGTTTTTATATACGGTTACTGACTAAGATATAGTTTTACTGGTACCTGATTCATGTAGAACGACGATAAGAACTGGTAACAGTATAGGCGCAGACATGATAGAAGACACCATTGAAAACGATTAAAATATCCCTTGTTTCTACTTTTTTCAGTCAATTTGGAAGTTTTATTTGGACATTTTCACATTGCAGGATAATCATAATATACGTACATTGTCAGTATACCTGGTATTTTTTTTCCAATTTTGTGGGAATTCATACTTTCGTTTTATTTGTAATAACTTTCATGTACTCAGAAATCACATGAGAAGAGTACAACTACCTGATTTCTCCAATTTGGATACAAAATGGATTTGTCCTAAGAGTATTTAATTGTCTTTAGTCAACATCATCTACATTCTTAGCTAGTAGTCAGTTAACTACGAGCATTCACTGATCCTCCTGTTGTATTGTTAATACTTAGAACAGTCGTCATTCATTTTTCTGATAATACACGTTCTGATTGAGTAAAAGCAAATCTATGAAGATTTTATCCTATTATTTTATTATATCTGTATTGCAATAGGGGTTCTAATTCTCACGAGGGGAGGGTTGGGATCCCATTAATGGGTGTAACTTCAGCAAGGACATGGATTTCCTTCTATATATCGTGAGTTTTTTGTATTCAATGGTTTTAGGTGAGAAGTAGTTTGTTCGTTATGTTGATATTGGAGGAATTGTCACTGTTTAATTGACATTTCTTTTCATAATGTAACATATTCCAGGAAAGTGCATGTATAGATGAGGAGATAAATATTCGTGTAAGCCATGCCAAGTTGACAGCTTATTAACTTGTTCATCACATCTGACACGAGAACAAATATCAAATCAGCTGTAGTGCTTTACTATCGACATTATTTATTAAAATAACAGTTTATGTGCCTTTTGGGGTTCGGGTTAGGGTTATGTTGTTTAACGTCACTTTCAACAATATTTCAGTTATATCGTGGCGGTCAGCTTTATTGGTGAAGGACAACACCGACCTGCAGCAAGTCACTGACATACTTTATCACATAATGTTGTATCGGATACACCTCGCATGAGCAGGATTCGAACTCACAACGTTAGTGGTGCTAGGCGCTGATTGCATAGGTAGTTGTAAATTCAACTACCATATGATCACGACCACGACGGCCTCTATATGTGCTTTTTAGTAGTTCACACTATTTTAAAGAGAAAGTACTCAAAAAGATATTCGCTAAGCCTGCATGTCCTTTATACTACTATATTTTTTTATTTATAGAGTGATAGTGTGTCATTTGAAGGAATGTTGCTTAACGTGTATCGACCAGTAGGTGTCGCTAAACCACTTCCTGCAATTCTGATGTTTGCTAATGGCGGATGGATGATGGCACCGTATGGTCGGTATATCAAACAAATAGAAAGATATTAGCGTTGACTTATCGAGTTAACGTTTTGTAACAATGGTTTTCATGACATTAACATAATCCATATGCTACACCATAAAATATTCAATCGGTAGCACCGTTAGATCAAATCCTATGATATTGTATACCCTATAGCATTGTACAATCTAAATTTAGATGATATAAATGGAAATGAAGGCGTTGTTTGGTATGAATAAAAATGATCTCCTATTCCATGATGGCTTCTGGCGTAGGTGATCGAAAGACTGTTGTCTTTGACTTCTGACAACAGACCCAATACAACTAATGTTGGTTCGAGCCACGATATCTACCTAAAGTAATAAAGTTATCGGACATCTCCTCAAGAATGTGATTTCATAGGTCATTTTGTTCTCTATTCGGGCTTCCCTCCCCTAATTACTCTGGTAGTGACGATGTTGTCCAGAAAGAACTGAATGGAACGATCAACACCAAAAACCCAAGGCATTGATTACCTCCAGGGGCACATGTAATTTAGTATTCAACATGTTTGAGATCCTGTTATTGGTATATATACTGATGTTGCTCGAGAAGGGGTAATTTGCAGATTAACATTATTTAATTATTTTTAATGTAGGTTCGGGCATGAATGTACAAAAACGTATTGCAAGTTTGGCAAAGGTTGCTGTATATGGCTTTAGGTTTGTATGTTTTTAGTATTCTATAGATTCCAAAGATTACAAGAAAAAAACATGTAGTATGATCCTATAAAATTATCTACAATATCACTCTGAGATTACAACCACAAATTTAAAATGATACAAGAAATAAATTGAAAGACAAAATATACCCCACTTTCGAAACAGTTCCAAAGTCCAATAAACAAATCATAGAACGAGGCAAATACACGACCGCTTGCTGTCCTAACTTGGCACATACACTTCAATAAAAAGTGGCGGGGTCAGACTAGTTGTATGGACCCAAGCCAAGTGTTGCATATATAATAGTGATCATTTCCGTTTTAACACTAAATGTATCATGTTGAATATCAGAAAATGGTCTTTGATATAAATCCAGCAAAACGCTCAGATGAGGTGTACTCGATATAGCATTATGTGATAAAGTTTGTCAGTGACTTGCGCAGGTCGGTGGTTTTCTCCGGGCACTGCGGTGTTCTCCACCAATAAAACTGACCCCGCCATGATATAACTGAAATATTATTGAATGTGGCGTTAAACACCTTAGACTAAACCAAGCCAAACCATTAAATATGGCACGTGACATGACCCACTACGGGGTGTCGTTAGATATTAGTTGATCGTTAAACACCATAACCCTAACTCGTTATACCAACGTCATTGTGTCTTTTATTTTCATTAGATGACATAAAAGTATATCGTTACACGCATTTTATCTTATCAATTAGCAAGAAACTTTGTCATACTGCAAGAGAAAATCTAAGTGATCCGATTGGTCATTTACTCGATTTTACTAATCCATATTATACGGCTCTAGCCGGTAATATGAAAGCACGTGCCAAGAAAGATAACTCATTTTGAAATCATACGTAATCAAGATGGCGACCCCCAGGTTCGCCTGTCACTCTGACGCCGATATTGAGGCAATTCTAAATCAATTGTTTTTTTTCTGTTAAAATTGTTAAGTTGTTTATTAAATATGTTGAAGAATTAATTTCTTCTTTAAAGCAAAGTCATAGCTGGGGTTAAATGTTCATGAGACAATGCATGTATATAGTAGTCATGTTCTTCATTTAGGCTTTACACAGGTAATATGGACCCATGGTAATGCAGTATGACAAATTCGTTATATAGGCTTTAGACAGGTAATACGGGCTCATATAACCTGTCTGAGTTGTATATTTCCCTCGCCTTCGGCTCAGGAAATATGAAACACAGACAGCTTAAATGAGCCCGTATTACCTGTCTAAAGCCTATATAACTAATAATATGGATGTAAATGAGAAAGAAAGACTATTCAACATTACATTTAGATAGACACTAATGTAAAGGTGCAGCGATTTTATTGCTGTTCTAACATTCACAGTCAGTCACAGTATGGTCTTCTACAATGTCAGTACCCTGATACATCTTTACTTCCTACAGTCAGTCACAGTATGGTCTTCTACAATGTCAGTACCCTGATGCACCTTTAATTCCTACAGTCAGTCACAGTATGGTCTTCTACAATGTCAGTACCCTGATACATCTTTACTTCCTACAGTCAGTCACAGTATGGTCTTCTACAATGTCAGTACCCTGATACATCTTTACTTCCTACAGTCAGTCACAGTATGGTCTTCTACAATGTCAGTACCCTGATGCACCTTTAATTCCTACAGTCAGTCACAGTATGGTCTTCTACAATGTCTGTACCCTGATACATCTTTACTTCCTAGTCAGTCACAGTATGGTCTTCTACAATGGCAGTACCCTGATGCACCTTTAATTCCTACAGTCAGTCACAGTATGGTCTTCTACAATGTCAGTACTCTGATACATCTTTACTTCCTACAGTCAGTCACAGTATGGTCTTCTACAATGTCAGTACCCTGATACATCTTTACTTCCTACAGTCAGTCACAGTATGGTCTTCTACAATGTCAGTACCCTGATACATCTTTAATTCCTACAGTCAGTCACAGTAGAGTCTTCTACAATGTCAGTACCCTGATACCCCTTTAATTCCTACAGTCAGTCACAGTAGGGTCTTCTACAATGTTAGTACCCTGATACATCTTTAATTCCTACAGTCAGTCACAGTAGAGTCTTCTACAATGTCAGTACCCTGATACATCTTTAATTCCTACAGTCAGTCACAGTATGGTCTTCTACAATGTCAGTAACCTGATACACCTTTAATTCCTACAGTCAGTCACAGTAGGGTCTTCTACAAGGTCAGTACCCTGATACACCTTTAATTCCTACAGTCAGTCACAGTAGGGTCTTCTACAAGGTCAGTACCCTGATACACCTTTAATTCCTACAGACACTCACAGTAGAGTCTTCTACAATGTCAGTACCCTGATACACCATTAATTCCTACAGTCAGTCACAGTTTTCTACAATATCAGTAACCTGATACACCTTTAATTCATACAGTCAGTCACAGTATGGTCTTCTACAATGTCAGTACCCTGATACACCTTTAATTCCTACAGTCAGTCACAGTAGAGTCTTCTACAATGTTGGTACCTTGATACATCTTTAATTCCTACAGACAGTCACAGTAGAGTCTTCTACAATGTCAGTACCCTGATACACCTTTAATACCTACAGTCAATCACAGTAGAGTCTTCTACAATGTTAGTACCCTGATACACCTTTAATTCCTACAGTCAATCACAGTAGAGTCTTCTACAATGTCAGTAACCTGATACACCTTTAATTCCTACAGACAGTCACAGTAGAGTCTTCTACAATGTCAGTACCCTGATACACCTTTAATTCCTACAGTCAGTCACAGTAGAGTCTTCTACAATGTTAGTACCCTGATACACCTTTAATTCCTACAGTCAGTCACAGTAGAGTCATCTACAATGTCAGTACCCTGATACACCTTTAATTCCTACAGTCAGTCACAGTAGAGTCTTCTACAATGTTAGTACCCTGATACACCTTTAATTCCTACAGTCAGTCACAGTATAGTCATCTACAATGTCAGTACCCTGATACACCTTTAATTCCTAGTCAGTCAGAGTAGGGTCTTCTACAATGTTAGTACCCTGATACACCTGTGATTCCTACGGTCAGTCACAGTAGAGTCTTCTACAATGTCAGTACCCTGATACACCTTTAATTCCTACGAAGCTTATAGGAAATATATCGCAATCTGTGCAAAACATTGATGAAACTAATACATGTAAACATTGAATATCGGTTCATCCTCCAATCCATCCGTCTAACGTCAAATAAAACATCGAATGTAACTGTATATAGTAACTATTTACACTAACCTTCTCGATACTCATCGACGTTCATCGTAAATGGAAAGAAATGTTCCGATTATCATTGTCATTTTGTTTGCCGTCGTAGATTTAAAAGCAATTTGTTTGCAGTTACGAACGTCGAACACCAGATCATCAATTCCCTGCAGCGTTTGAAGATTGTGAGACGGTAACTAGGCATTTAATGAAGAATGCCGAAGAGAACAATATCATTCCTGGACAAATTGGAGTAATAGGTACATTTGTTAGATGAAACTTTGTTTTTTAATAATAAAACGGATAATGACGTTTCTAAGAAAAAACCAATGAATTCAGTCACTAAAACAATATACAATTACGGCCCTCTGTGTAGGGAAACATCCAGATTTGTCAACCTGAGGGGGAAGTTGTTTTCCCGAGAGCTTGGAAATCTGGATGTTTCCCTACACAGAGGGCCGTAATTGTTTTATTATATTGTTGCCAATGTTTTATAGGTTATCTCTCTTGTGGGGGAAAATTGGGTTGTTCGGCGGGGAGCAATAGGGTTGTTTCCCGGCAGCGCAAAACTTTGCCAATGTTTCATATGTTATCTCCCTTGTGGGGGAAAATTGGGTTGTTCTGCGGGGAACAATAGGGTTGTTCGGCGGGGAACAATAGGGTTCTTTCCCGGCAGCACAAATTTTGGCAAAACATCTCAATTATTTTATTATCACATGATTAATTTAATCCAATCAAAATCTATCATATAGATTAAAATATAATAATATATGTTAAAACCAAATTATCCAAAGGCAAACTGCTGATATCCTTACAAGTACTAACACAGGCAACACAAGCAATATTAAGATCCCTAGCTATTATTAGTGAAATGTGTATCAAAAATATTGACAAGAAGCTTAAGCATACAAAATTGGTCAGATAATAAATAAACGTTAGAGAATACCAAAAGGGCAATAAAGAAAATGGAAAATCCAGAGAAACTGACAACATAAGGTAAACAAGACGAAGACAAACAACACAAAAACACAACACAGTATGAGTTGGACATCATTATACAGAAACAACACAAACAATGGAAATAAGGCATGAGCCCTCCTATAAACAACTGGAGGTAAAGACGAAGCGAACATCGTTTTTATGTGGAAATCATAACGAACATCACAACACGAACCTCATAAGGTAAAAACACATAATATGACAACACTAAAATCTAAAAAGATGAGCAACACGAAGTTGGATATTTTTACTTGATTCTGTAGAATTGTATCATTTACTTCTACTAAACACCTGTCTCTTTCAACAACTTGGAAGATTATATCAGAGATTGCAAATAACAATTGACAAAGGTTAAAACTATTTATTTATCTTACCCGTGTTTTATTTAATTCTTATTGTTTCAAACTATCTGATAGACTGTTACGATTAATCATGTAAATTTGTTCACTGTTCACAAACCAATACAGAAATATTTCTTAAGATAATAAATGAGGCATTTCTTATCAAAACGTAGATAACACATTTGGTGTGCACGACGCTAATAGCCAAAGTATTAAAATCAATTTAAAAATCTCTGGGAGCAAGACAACCAAATGGTCTAAGCAGAATACCAAAATTGGGGTAAGGCCTAACTTAATGGATATAAATAAATGAAGACAACTGTACCTAAATCCAATTGAAAAATCGCAGAAAGAGACAATTTCAACGTGGCGGGGTTAAGGTAGCTTTAGGTGTCCAAATCAAATAACATATTGACAAATGTCTGTTGCCTTTAAATTGATACATGTACAATTATTACTCTTAGAGTAATAAACAGAATTCTATTTTGTAGCAATGTTTATTTTTTGTTTCAATGCTTAAATTCCTTACGTTTATCGTGTAGAACAAAACATTCTGTATTTATTTATTTTAGGCGAAAGCGCAGGTGGAAATCTTGCAATGGCAGTAGCACTGAAATTAGCAAAATATCCAGTAGAAGGAGTTCCGCCATTGAAGTTTCAGGCCTTGTTTAATCCAATTCTTCAAAGTATTGACTTTAATTTGACGTCATATCACCAATACGATATCGGTAGCCATAGTTTTTCAGTTGGATCGAAAACGACTATTTTATTTTTTCTATCATTGTATGGATTTGGAGATTTTAGATATATCCACGCATTCAAGGATAACAGTCATACAACAATCGCTACGAAGACAAAGTATAGAAAATTTGTCAATTCCAGTCTCCTCGGGGGAAATTACATATCACATCACAAACAAGAAAAGGAAAATGCCTATGTTGATTACAAAATTAAGAAACTGATTCTCAATCCATATTTTTCTCCCCTAATGGCTAGCGATGAAGAGTTGAGTCGTTTGCCGAACACTTATATAACTGTTTCGGAATACACGGTCGTACGGGATGAAGGCATGATCCTGGCAGAGAGGTTAATGAAATTAAATCACACGGTAAAATATAGCTATTTAGAAGGTATGTCTGATGGCATATTTCGCTATGTAGAGTTTAAGAGGTTTAATGAGGAATATAAACGGTTAGCTGTCTACATCAATGCAACTTTCGAAAGGTCGAGAAGCTACAGTTAAAATGTTTTGTGACATTCTCGTTGTTGCCATGGTTTCTCGCACGACGATAACATTCTGGTTATTTAGAGTAGATGTAATGACATTAGTTGGAGACTAAATAAATATAGACTACTCATATCTGAAGAGATTTCCGAATAAACGAGAGTCCAACCAGATACCAAAGATTTCAACAATATAGCACGGAATGAAAATAAATCAACATAGCAAAATATGCATAGTTATGTTGCTTGTTGTGAACATAGCTGTAAAACTGTTCACTTGATAATAAATCATAATTTTGCAGTTGTATTTGCATAAAATCTATCAGTTGGCATCCATTAAAACTTTCCCATACGGTAATCACACATATAGTGGCAGATGGTAATGCAATTTCAGTTCTCGTATCTTCTGTTAATCGCGAACTTTGAATCAATTTAAACAATATTTTCTCGGCCATTTTTTATCCACATACTATATGTACTATTGTGATGTCACTTGGTACGGTGATGTATTTACATAAGTGTTTCGAACTCCAACAGAGAGTAAATGACCACGATGGACATTTAATGTCGTTGATTTCATTTACCTTTGGTTTACATTATAAGTACCCCCCCTCCCCCCCCCTCATATACTAAGTGTCCTTTGAAGGTGTTACAGGTAGTGTGGTGTGCGTGACCCTCAGACAATAAGTAGGCCACCATGGCATATAATTTTTCCTTGATTTTAGCTACATTTTCGTGGCTTTAATTACTTTGATGAAGGTAAGTATCCATGCTTTTATCTCGGGTAATTAGGATGCTTTATTTTAAAAGAAATGCATAATTGTAGTATTGGTGGTGTAAGGGTTAGCGTGCTCACATCGAGTGCGTTAGATAATCGGTTCGAGTCTGTTTGGGTCAAAGTAGAGACTATAAAATATAAAATGGTATTTGTTACTTTCTTCTAACTAAGTAGCAATAAGGAGTAATAAGCTAAGACTCGTTTCCTCGGAATCAGGATTATGTGTCCTGGAATGTATAACATGTAGACTGTTGTTACAGTGAGCCAGCAATATAAAAATTCAACTAAGCGTGGTGGTCTAGTACAAAGCGGACATTATTATAATCTCTTCGAAATCTTCGCTCTAAACAGTGATCATTTACGCGCTCATCTATTGCATAGGACATCGTATATAATCGTATGATCGTTCGTGCATGCCCCAATACGATGCAAACTGTGCAGCAGTTATGTGATTAAATGTGTATATATTTTTCTAAAATACGAAATATTTTGAAAATGTTGTTTGAAGATCTGCCATGCAATTTGCGGGAAAAATACTGAAAATGACAGGTTACCAGCGGCGAGTCCACTTCAATTCACGAATATTAACAGATGTTTTAGCTAATGAGTAAACATTCGATGTTCCTTACTGTTACCTGGAGGTGAAACATGATCCCAAATACAATGGTAATTTGTAGCGAGTGCATCAACGATGGATTTACAGCAGTTAAAAATGGAACAGCAACCCCCATCGGTGGTGTAATGATTAGCGTGGCCACCTCGAGTGCAGTAGATCGTGGGTTCGAGCCCCGATCGGGTAAAACCAAAGACTATAAAATTGGTATTTGTTGCTACTCTACTAAGTATACTGCATTAAGGGAAAAGAGAAAAAAGTGGTTGGCTCGAAATCAGGATAATGTATCCGAGTGGAGCGAAATGTCTACCCGCGGACTGTTGTTTCAGTGAACTATCACTATTAAAATCCAACTAAGCATGTTGGTCTAGTACAAAGCGGGTCTCATTATCATCTCATTGAAAATTAACATGTTCCCGCCATGATATAGCTGACAAATTGTTGAGTTGGCGTTAAACAACAATCACTCACTCACAAGTTTGGGAATTAGATGTACGGATAAATAAGCGCACGTTTTAAGCCAAAAAACATAAAAGAGGAAACAAAGGGAATATTTCATCGTGAACACACTGACCTGTTATATACTATAGGTTTGAAAATGAAGTGGGTATTAGATGTGTATACATACATGTTGTATATACATGTTTGTATTACACGAACGTAAGTAAATTCAACAAAATAATAAATACATTAGTTGATATATATATTTATTGATTGTTATCCTCGGTTGTATTTGCCATGACAGCTACATTTCTGAAATGAGAAAACAAAATACGTTTAATAATGAAAATGTTGAAATATAATAAAGAGCACATGGTACGTTTCTGGAATAACCTACATCAAGTACCCTGTACGCTCAAGGTCAAGAAAAGAAGATATTAGAAGCCGGAAATCGAAGAAGGACTGGCAACACAACCAGCATTGTACATAAAACTAACGATCGAGCAACACGAACCTCACTTAAAACCGTCGGTGAACGCCGGCGCTGCTCGGTAAGGGTAAGCAGTTCATGCACCACATGTGACACCAGTCGTGTTACTGTCAAACGACACGAACATCATCTTACATGGAAATAGTGTTAGACACCAGTATACGTCAATGAATACAAATAACATCAATAAAACATGAACCCCCTACAAAAATTAGAGACGAACCGAACATCGTTTTTAAGTTAAAAGTCTTTGGAAGCGAGAAATTACACTAATATTATTAATGTTACTTCGTCCGTCTCAGATCTTCTATGTTAAACCAAAGGAAAAATTGTATCACAAAAATGCTCGTGTATAATAATTCAATGATGAGTATCAACCAGAAATGTCAGTTGACAATGATAGAGCTGAACATGTGACCATTTCATTATATAGATATAATACAAAATGTACTAGGAAAACATCTCCAAACGGGTATCGGAGACCGTGGTGGTCGTGGTTGTATGGTAGTTGGATATACAACTATCTATGCAATCAGCGCCTACCACCACTAATGTGAGTTCGAACCTCTCATGACAGGATGTAATCGATACAAAATTGCATGATCAAGTTTGTCAGTGACTTGCGATAGGTCTTTGGTGTTCTCCGCCACGACATAGCTGACGTGTTGTTGAAAGTGGCGCTAAACACCATAACCCGAACGGGTATCCACTGTAGTGCAGGACAAATGAAATGCACTACTTTTCCTTAGGACGGGAGGTAAATGAATGGCACATGTATGGAGAATACTACGATCCTTGCACGTACAAGATAACTTAAAGCAGCTTATAATAAACCACCATTTGTTAAGAGTGCTCTTTGATGGGACGTAGCAAGGCAACATTCTTCTAATATTACCCATGTTTAAATGTCACACAATCTATGACTTCCACGAATTATTTCATGAAATGCGCAGGTCTATCAATATTTAAGGAAAAATCAACGTGTCGCTTATGATTCTATGTTTAACGCACAATTGCGGTATTTTGTATAGTGGTAAATGTCAAATGTTTACCCAATATATTAAAAGCTTACCATGTTCTTTTTGCAAAGAAATTCATGACTACGGGAACATGCTATATCAATCCATGTGCCGTGTTTGCTCTGACCCAAAAATGTGACACAATTTTCACGAGTGCCACCTCCAGGTTCTGCTTTGTTCCAATTGGTATACTTCATTGATGTGAAATCCTCATTCCATATCCATTGACCTTCTTTCAGATCACTTCCCCCAATGTACATATAATACCAAGCTATGTTATAAAGAGAAACTTTACATGTTACATGTAGCTTGTTACAAATGTACCGAATAACGACATACTAACCATTACGATGGTATCGAGTAAACTTAATAGTACAGGTAATGTATAGGTTAGGGTGACGTTGTGGTCATGATCGTGTGGTAGTTTGATTTACGACTACCTATACAATCAGTGACTATCACCACTGATGTTGTTAGTTCGAATCCAGATCAGGGCGAGATGTACAACATTATGTGATATATTTGTCAGTGACTTGCGACACGTCGGTGGTTTTCTGCGGATCCTCCGGTTTACTCCACCAATAAAACTGACCGCCACGATACAACTGAAATATTGTTGAAAGTGACGTTATACACCATAAAACCAAAACCAACCATTATTAGGTTGCCTATTTAAAATTTATTAATGTGCTGTATCAGATTTGTATTAAATAAATATATCCTTCTCTTTTGTATAACTATGGCATTTTTATTTCCTATATAAAAATAAAAAGTTATATATAAAATTTAGTGCACACGCCGCGTTTCTGAAATAACCTTCATCAGGTACGCTCAATAATAGTCCAAAGATGCTGCTTATACATATACCAATACAATGCGCATGTAAGAAATACAAATCATTAACGAGACCGGGATAAGGTACCAGTAATTTATTTTTTCAATAATAAAAGGACAAATTTCAATATATTTCATGTTAAACTTGTAATAACACATATCATTATTAATTTTCACTTTACCTTTTGCAACTTTTTTCAAAATCCAAGCATTTTCCTTGGCATCGTTTATTTTGGCCAAATGACCGCCATGTTGACGACAATATCGCTTACAATGAGAAGAGAAAATGTAAAAATGTAGTGTATCCAACACAACAAATTAATATACTAGTAATCACATCGGTGTTGTAATGGTAATGTTCGCCTCGAGTGCGGTAGATCGTGTGTTCGAGCCCTGATCGGGTCAAACCAAAGACTATTACATTGGTATGTGCTGTTTCTCCGCCAAGCACGCAGCAATAAGGAGCAAGAGCAAAGACTGGTCAGCTCGGAACCAGAATAATGTGTCCGAGTGGAGCGACCTGTCTACCCACGGACTGTTGATTCATTGAGCTAGCACTACAACAATCCAACCTGAATGTGTTGCTCTAGAACAAAGCGGACCTCATCATCATTTCATTGAAAATGAACTTGTTCTCGCCATGATATACTGTTAGAAGTAGCGTTAGTCAACAATCGGACACTCACTCCATGTCAGTAAGGCATATATATTTCACTCTTAAATGACTGGAAGACCCTACAAAGTAATACTATGTTACATTCTCGCGCTAAAATATTTATCGATAATTTGCTGTGACACCGTGCTTCCTTCCTGAATCTGCAATCGTAGAGCAAGGTCACAGAAAAATCCGATGAAGGGGAAAAGTGTTTTTTAAAATTCCCCACCCACCCTCACCCTCACCATCTGTCAATAATAAGAAGTTTTGTTCGTTTTTCTGCTGTTGTTATTTTATTTTTTTAGATAGAGTCCTTCCCTTAAGCGAAACCTATCGTCACGGCTGGAGGAAAGCGAAAATAGCGACACAACGTATTCATATTATGTTATTTTAATGGATTTGTTTATAGACTGAGCTTCTGTTTCCCAGGGTCAGCATTTTGATATGTTCATGGATAATGTCGATATGGTTTATATGGACATTATAATTTGTTGGAATATTATAATGGTCATGTGTATATATTTCGGGCCTGCCATTGGCGTTTTCCGGCGGCCCATTATCTCCAAGCCGTGGCCGTACAATTTGTACAATTTGCCAAACAAAACAATCAATAAAAGTTTATTGTTTATTATTTGTCTACTTTTATACTATCCCGAATAGTCTTGGATAAATTGGCACTAAGAAAATAATATTTGTTCGTCATACCTCTGCTTGAAAGAAATCAAGTTTATTAGAACTGAAGAAATAACAATGTTCTCCATATCTGTGCCAGCCCTTTTTACATCCGGAACTTTCTATCTTGGTATCTAATGAAACAAAGTAAATGCAGATATATATTGTTCAATTTTGGTTTATGCTCTTTAACTTCACTTTAACAATATTTTATTGATAGAGGAAACCGGTGTACCGGGAAAAACCACCGACCTGTCTCAAGTCATTGACAAACTTGATCACATAATGTTGTATCGAGTACACCACGCCATGAACGGGGTTTGAACTCACAACGTTAGTGGTGATAGACACTGATTTCACAGATAGTTTTAGATCAAAGTTCCACCATACGATCTTGTCCACGGAGGCTTCTATATGTTGCTCAATATAATGTATTATTTATCTAAGATATAGAATGGATTTAATTATCATTTAACCCGAGTTCGGGTGACAGTTCCAAGGGCGCTATCCAGTCCATCTCCAAGTGACGACTAGTGGTACCCTCTCCGTGGAGTTATTGTTATGTTATAATACTGAAGGCCTGACCGTGGACCATAGTGGGCTACATGTTTGGAAAGTACAATGTTTTCCATTCAAAAAAGAACTCTTTCTTTTGATGAAGAGGGGGTATATTGTACCTGCTTCAAAAGACTATGTTTGTCACCCCTACTAAACTCTCCATCCCTATCCTGTGTCAGTCAAATGTCATTGCCTCGATTGCTTCATCCCTTCCTTTTTTCTGCATAGTGCTGAGATATGGTTGAATGTGTTGTCATCCTGATTATGCCTTACATATTTGCAGCTGGACGTAAATCCACCAATTATCAATCAATCATTTGCTAATTAACGAAATACATTTTAGGTTTTCTTTACAAGCATGAGGACACACGAAGACAGAATCCGTTGGCTTTGAAGTAGTGAATATTATACAATTATCACCCTTGTTGGAGTTTGACCCGACGGTATGTCTCCAAGAGAAAAGTAAGGTCACCCGAGGGCTTGTCCGAGTAGGGTGACTTAACTTTTCAAGGGGAGACAAACCGCCAGGTCACACTCCAACAAGGGTGATAATTGGTATATTATATCGAATATTTTTGCATCAGACACCAAGTAATAGAATACCTGCGGCTTTGCGAAAATATTCCATATAATACAAATGTATATAAATTACTTCTTGGCCTATAGCGACGAACCTGTCGCTGGACGCCATGTTTGTTGTCTGTTGAATCAAGGGAAGTAACTATAATTGGAAACACGTGAGGATCACGTTGGAATTTCCTCGGGATTTCCTCGCGAGCGGTGGACCTTACTATGAGACCTTACGATTAGCGGTTGATCCAACGAATGGATAAATATCACGTGACAGTGTTTTATCAAATCAGATTCAAGATATTTATACGAGTATATAATATAAATTATGGCTAAAAAGTGTGGTTATTTCTGTATGTGTGATATGGAGGGTGTCCTATAAGAGGCAAGAACTGCTTAGTCTGTGTTTTTATAATTGTCAAAATAAATAGAAACACATAAAACAAAATTTTGTGTGTTTTTTTGATATTCAGATACATCCATTTTATTATTCAAGGGATTTGTTTTGTCGAATAAATATGTTGCTAGGCTGTTAGACATTATCTGGCCACTCTTTTCATTAATCTACCGCTGATGTTATTGGTTTGCAATAATGATATTTCTTATTTCATTTTTGTCCATCAAAATGTATATTTAAGACAATTAAAATCCTTTTAATATGGTATTATTTACCTATCAGACTGTCCTCTAAGCCAGCAATCTGAGACGTTATTTACCTTTCAGACTGTTCTCTAAGCCAGCAATCTGAGACGTTATTTGTTGTATGTTGTTCCTGATTGTTTGCAGGTATCCCTTCTCCTTGGTGGCAAGACATGTCCCAGTAGCGTTGACATGAACCATTTTACTGAACATAACCAAGACACAAATGACGAGACACACCTTCTTCATTGTAAGACTAGGATTGAAAAAACAAGGCTCTATTAATATTAGTAAGATGATACTTTTACATAATTCCATATTTCCTTCCTGCTTGTGTTGGAAGGAAACCATATAAAACTATGTGTCATCGAGCTTAAAATCTGTTTCAACGGTGGGAAATGAAAACTAATTACCTCGTTGCATCAAACTAACGTGCATAAGGGTAATAACAAAATTACCGAACTCCGAACAATCTTACAAAGGGAAAGTCAAAACTCATAATTATATAAACAGACAAAATCAGTCAACAACCGGAAAACTGTGAAAACCGTAATGACCCTGACTTGGTACAGGCATTTCTAAAGAAATGGTGGGTTGAATCAGATTTTAAGGCGCCAAACCTCCTGCTCTCATTACGGTTCAAAGGTTCCGGCTGTCACTGTAACAGTATTTAAATACAGGAACAAAATAGGTAAAATAGTTGTCAAAGCAGTACCATATTCGGTGACGTAAATGTCAAAAATAATTTTACGTCACAAATTGACAAAAAAATTATTTGACTTCTTTATCTTTATACATTTTCACTATATGAAAATGCATCGCTTATAATTTTTTCTGCAGAGACGGAATATATTTCGACAAGATATTGGTATCGGAATATAAACTTTTTAAGAGATCGAATAAGGCGAGTCTTTTTATAGCCCTGGTCCAGTAGCCTGTTTCTCAGATGAAGATGACGTTTCAGGAAATCAGAATAATTGCTACTGGCAGCAAATATCTGAGAGATTATTCATTTTGAAACTTAAAATACACAATGTGATATAATCTCCATTTGAATTGTTTGAATGCACACATTTTATGCGCATGTCATAGATGACTTAACATGGAGTTTTTGGTGATTGTTCATACCGAAATATGGGTTTATTTGGTCGGATGTCCTCGGAATTCTTCTTAATGTCAATCGTTGGTTAAAAGAAATACGAATTATCAGCAGACGATGTAAAACAACATTGTTGTCATATCAACTCAGATATAGCTTCACATCAATAGAAAGTTTTTATTGAAAGTTTAGAGGCAAAATTAGCCAAGTGATCTAAGCACCTCAGTGTCTCATTAGAAGCAAAGGTGGCGGTCAAGAGAAAGTGAAGCATTTATTCATTATTATTTATTTATTTTTGTTGAATAACGAAATTTAATCAACAGCGATAAACAATTCACAGAAATTGTGAATTACTTCTCATGATTTATTGAAACTATCGATGAAAGAATAAACATTGATCACCTATACTGAGCGCGTAGTAATATTAACATTGATCAATGACTAAATTTAATATATGTCGTGGATGTATTGCACTCGATATGCATATTGATAAGCAAAACATGCAATCTGAATGTATAAATAACTTATCATTAAGTAGAAAGATTAATGAGTCAAAAGTTTATTGTTCTTTATTTAATGGAATCTTTCAGCACATATATATTTCGAAGTTACATGGTTCATTACGGTCTGAAACTGACACCAACACAAACATGTGTACATGTGTGAATCAATGAAAATCTCTATAAATAGACAGTATACATCTGAAACTGACACCGACAGAAACATGTCTACATGTGTGAATCAATGAAAATCTCTATAAATAGACAGTATACATCTGAAACTGACACCGACAGAAACATGTCTACATGTGTGAATCAATGAAAATCTCTATAAATAGACAGTATACATCTGAAACTGACACCAAACACAAACATGTTTACATGTATGAATCAATGAAAATCTCTATAAATAGACAGTATACATCTGAAACTGACACCGACAGAAACATGTCTACATGTGTGAATCAATGAACATCTCTATAAATAGACAGTAAACATACATTGTCGGCAAATAATAAATGTATTTCTACGAGCTTTAGAAACAGAGATAAAAGCGAGTTTTGTTCTGCTCTGTTTCGTAGCGAGTGTTAATAATGTTTATATTTATCGACAATGTACGTATATTTTGCTTATCCTACAATGTCAATAAATCCAATACAACTAACACAATATCTAACAATAGCTGACACAAGACTTTCGACATTGAGCGTACATGATGAAGGTTATTCCAGAAACACGCCGTGCACGCTAATTTTGATATTTACGTTTTTATCAATGTTAGTGTTTACCCACAAACTCCAGTTGGTCTGAAATAAGGTAAATTACAAATTAAGAGAAAAAGTACAAATATTTACAATAGGCTGATATGACAAAAACTACCATTGAAACATATAATAATAAAAACATAGAAATCAAATTTAGTGCGCATGCCGCGTTTCTGGAATAATTTTCATCAGGTACGCTCAAAATCGAAAGATTGCAAAGCAAAATATTAACACAATCGGACAATGTTGAATTGGTAATCTTATTAAAAAATGTTAATACTTACAATGTTTTGTACATACATGCATGCATTTCAAGTTGCATGAAACTAAAAGATACAGTTATAATATATTGGTATCGGTTACTATTTAATGGCCATTGATTTGGTGTATATTGCACTAGTCACGCAAATGGAACTTATTCCTAGAATTGTTAACCTTTAATTTTATCACATGATAAACTAATCCCGCTTGCGTTGGGGTGTACTCGATACAGTTTTGTGTAATTAAGTTTATTAGCAGGCTTGGATTTGGAGGATGTACTGGGCATGTGCCCCTATAATTTGCAAATAATCTGTTAGATTAGATCAACGCAAGATATGTGTTTGGAAGATGGGTTATTGCGGTTTTCTCATCAATAGACTGACTACCCTGGTATAATTAATGCATTGTTGAAAATAGCATTAAACACCATTTGCCATGACCTTACAGATATAAATAAAACTGAAACGACGCTTGAATTAATATTTATGTGAAGTAAATACCCACCCCATAAACATTACATATATAATACAGTTGAACGAAGAATAACAAAGTTAGACGAGAAGTTTGAATATACAAATAAATATACAATAAAACTCCCTTGCATGTTAAGCTCCATCCAAACGAAAAGAGTGAGGGGTATGGTGTTTAATGCCACTTTCAACAATATTGCAGTTATATCGTGTCTGCCGGTTTTATTGGTGGAGGAAACCGGAGTACCCAGAGAAAACCTCCGAGCTGTCACAAGTCGCTGACAAGCTTTATCACATAATGTTTATCGAGTACACCTTGCCATGAGCAGAATTCGAACTCCCGAATTGTGCAGGAGTTATGTAATTAACTGTGGTTATATATCTCTAAAATATGAAATCTTTTGAAAATGTTGTTTGATGATAAGTCATGCAAATTGCGCGTAAAATAGTGAAAATGACAGGTCACCGGCGGTGAGTTCACTTATGAATACGAATATTAACAGATGCTTCCGCTAATGAGTAAACATTCGGTAATTCCTGGATGTCGGTATGTCATCGAAATTAACCGCAAGGGCTGGTTGAAAACGAAATTTTACGACAAGAGAGATTATTTCAATTTTCGTATTGTGATCTCTCCATTTATATATGGCAACATTTCAGAATCACTTGCATATGAAGTAACCACCTTTTAGTTGATATGAAATACCGGAGCTTGTGGTTGCTATCAGAATGTCATTGATAGGACATTGCTGCTAACAATTTAGCTACAGAATCAGAAGTCCCTAATGGTAAAATTGAAGCCATCACTTACATAAATTTAAGGGCGCTATCGTGATGTTTTTAACCGTTATAGAAGTAATGTCTCACCAATGACCCCGGATATGTTTCTTTTGTAGTCAAAGTTTGTCCTTTCCTCGTTGATGTCTTGTAATCAGATTTTAAGCATAAATAACATGAAGAGTGCTACTAGTGAAGCAGGAACTGCTTATCATTTCAAAGCACTCCAGTTCAAGAAAATACCTTTACATATTGAAAGCATAATACAGATATAATGTCTTGTTTATAAACAGTCTGATTAAAATCAGATCTCTCACTTACTTCCCTTTGTTGAAATGTCGTGGTGTAAGTAAGTGAGAGATCTCATTTTAATCAGAATGGTTGATAAATTGTCCTTAATTTGCAATAAACAAGATGATGATGAAATCTGATGCCTACCTTTTCTGATCGAATTTCTTTGAGAATGAATATACAAGACTAAGCATAACATTAATGATTGTTAAACATTATTACAATTATTATTCGTGATTTAGTCTAGTATAAGTAAACAATGGACTGGAGCAGACAAGTTAAAGCATTCTTAAGCTGTAAGTTTTACTTATATTTGTTAATGTAGAAATAATTTTGGAAGACATATGGTTTAATAAGGTGTTTGGTACATGATTATTAATAAATATTGCCCCAAAGCAGAATATTATATTGCACGACTCTTTGGGGGGAACTTATATTGGATCAGTAGGAACAATACATATTTGGTGGTGTTGGGTTTGTAAAATACAATTTGGAGCAAATTACAAAAAAGGGACTATTTGTATTTTTATTTAACGTGAAAACATAATCATCACCGTCCGTATTTACTTCTAAATTATTCTCTATTACTTTTTGCACAGATATGTCCATCATAACACAATCTTTATACAAACAAGTTGATTAGAATAAACTTCACGATGTACTTACACATACAGCGGGGAAATTTTGTTTTTAATCTTATAAAGAACAAAGAGTGTAACTGACTTACTTCAGAGGCAAATCCAATGTTTCGATTTTCGATGGTTAAGGTGGGGTACATTTCGGTTTAAAATGGTAGATGTTAGACCAACATTTCGGCAAAAATCCCCTACAAAAATGTTTCAAAGGGACCCCTCATTGGATCTGACCATCACTTCCATAGCTTGATAGCCTATGAGTAGATCTTAAATCAAAGAACATTTATGCATAAGAATTTATAATAATTTACTTTATCATTACTAAAATTGTGGTTTCCAGTTGTTCGGTTGATGTCGAAATTCCACAAATAATAGAAATAACAATAAATAAAATTAAAAATAGGTCGATTATATAAATTCCTAAATACACATCTATTTTTTTTTAATAAAAGCATTAGAGAACAAATTCATTTTTATATTCTCTTATTTTTTCTCCAACTAATTTTACACAAACGAGACAACATTTTTTGCTCATTTCCTCACATTTGGTAGTGACGCATTTATCATATATATATTTTTAAATTAAATAATAGCTTACCCCAATTTTAGTAATCACAATTTACAACGCAATTATGGTCCCTCAGTAGCTGGACAATACAAAACCAGTTTCACCTTACATTTGATAAGTATGTGTGTAAGACCATGATAATCTCTTTCTTCATGATTTATGATCGAGGCGGTAGCCGAGATCTAACCACGAAGGAAGACATTATTATGATCTTAGAAACATATAATATTGTAAAGTGATTGAGATTCTTTGAAGTGTTAATAGTTTCCATTATTACTTGATTAAATTAATCTAGCGGTAATCATGAATAATAATAATAATACTTTATTCCGAAAGCAAATACAGCTTATAGGATTTTACAATATATATATATATATATAATATATATATAGCATGTTAATAGCACCAACTACATATTTCACATGCATTGTATATATTAAATGCAAATATAGATAAATAAATGCAAACAATTGAAGACGACGACTTACAGAGAACGATTCATAATTCCATTCCCCTTTTCCATTGTCCCTATTCTGCAGGCTCGTTATGATACTATGATAATATTCATTTTCTCTAACCTGCATGTTCGATATGATTATCTTGATCAATTGACTTAAATGAATTTATAAACACAATGTAGACTTTATTTTGTGAAAATTCCCGGCTTAGGATCTATATTCCCTGAGGTGAAGCCGAAGGGAATATAGATCCTCAGCCATGAATGTCACATTATATACCCTGTTTGATAGCTGAATAACAGATATATTACGGATTTAACCATTGCTTTTCTTTTGAATACAAATTTCAACCGTATTAAATATATTTGTGTCTTTTATTTTCATTTTTCGTATTTCTAGATGTCCCTTTCCGTACATCTGACATTCTTTCTACAATGACTTCAAAATATCTGTCAGGTCATATTTCATGTATGAGGCGTCTCATGAAGGAAAATCTTGTACTAAGTTTCAAAATCAACACAATTTCATATGTAGTAAATTTTATATACTTTATAAATATAACATGTACATTAATAGATCACATAACAAAACAACGGGTTTGTGAAACAATTTCAATGATTTAAATATTAATAACATGTAAACAAAACCTCGGTGTGGCCCCAAAACGTCAAAAGTTTTCAAGGGTCAACTTTTTGTTCATAGTGATGCTCACGTTTGTTATGGTATTATCGTACAGCCGTGGAAGGAGTTTGCTGAATCGATCTGGTATGTGTGAGGAATTTTTTGTTGTAATTTTTTGTTTGTTCATACAGCCAGTTTGAGGATAAAAACGGCATTTAATTTGGTAAAAATACGTATTATGATATTGATTCAGTGAAGTGTAATTATTTGTATTTTTGTCGTCCATGTTTTTATCGTTTTTGGGAGACTGAAATATCTGTTTCCCGAAGATATGCTGACATTCATGGTTGAAGAACCAATGAAAATTTGTGTAGCAAACTAAATCCGTAATATATATATATATAAGTAAAAACATCAGAACATTAAAAACAAAGATTGTGTCTACAATAAAAAATAAAATATCTACGAAATGTACCTTTACAAAGATTCGTCAAGAACACAAAACTCATGGTGTACAGAATAAATCTCAACATCTTCCGGTTTATTTTCTGTGTAAATTACAAAAAATATACAAATAATCAAATTATTCAATAAAAAGAAAAAGGAAAATACCAAACTGTCTGAACAGTTCCAAAATCTAATGCAAAAATGGTAGATACAGAGGCAATACGATACACCTAACACATATATACATGAAAGCTCTGTGTCCTGGCTTGATACAGGCATCTCAATAAATAAACGGTAGAGAATACCGAAAGGGCAATTAAAAATGGACAATCCCGAGGAGCTGGTAACATAAGTTACACAAGACGAACACAAACAAAACAAAACACAACACAACATGTGTTGGACGCCATGATGCGCATCCAAACACAAATAGCGTAAATAAAGAGTCCTCCTACAAACAACTGGAGGTAAAGACGAACCGAACATCGTTTTTTGCGGAAACCTGTAACAGACATCAGAACACGGAACTCTGAACATAAAGAAACACAATAGAACAACACAAAAAACTAAAACGAGGGTTTTGATATGAATTAACATACAGGTGACAAGTGGAGCGTATCAGAACGTTATCAGTCGTGGGTTATCGTCCATGTCTAATTGGTATTTTCATCTAATCGAGAATATTTAATCAAAAATCTGTTCTCATTACGTTGCTATATGTTTCTTTTTCTTTTACACATGAGTCTTCACATGGGTGCATTTCCACTTTCAACTTGATCACTTTCAATTATTGTGATCAATGGAATGTTGTTATAACCATATTGTAAGAGGAGAACCAACTTACGGTCAATAATTCATGTTCTACAAAAAGGAGACACCAGGGTAAACAGCTTATATCGGCCTATTAGAAGTAGATAGTACATTCTATTTATAAATCGATACCAACAGATGTATGTTGCTTGTTTCGCAATTTACGGAGTTTACATTTCACAACTCATACATTATTCTAGAGCTTGTGCCTAGTACAGTGATTTTCTGGACAAAGCTCAGCTGCTGACGGAAAAGCTACTCAAACAAGGCTACGTTGCTCCTAGGTTGAAGTCATCACTACAAAAATTCTACGGTCGTCTTCACAATCTGATTGACCGTTGCGAAATATCCATATCTCAAATAACAATGGATCTTTTACTTTTTACGTAGATGTTTCTTTCCTCTATCACTGGCAATACTTATACCGGACTTGACTGTATATATTAGTGACATGACGGATGTCTTATAAGAAGCAGGAACTGCTTACCCTTCGGGAGCACCTGAGGTCACCCCCGGTTTTATGGAGGGGTTTGTGTTGCTCATATTTTTAGCTTTTTTTGTGTGGTGCTATTAGGTGTCTTTATCTTCTGAGTTCCGTGTTGTGATGTCCGTTACGATTGCAGCATAATAACGGTGTTCGGTTCGTCTTTACTTCCAGTTGTTTGTAGGAGGGCGCATGTCTTACTTACGTTATTTGTGTTTGTTTGCGTACAGTGGTGTCCAACGCATATTGTGTTGTGTTTTTGTTTTGTTTTTCTTCGTCTTGTGTACCCTATGTTGCCAGTTTCTCTAGATTGTCCTTTTTTGATTAGTTTGTTTTGCCATCTGGTACTGCATATGTTTGTCCCTGATCAAGACAAGGACATAGATTTCCCAAGCCATATGTCATGGTATTTTTATGTTCAATAATTGAAGGTGACAGGTGATTGTTCATGTTGTTGATAATGGTGGAATTGTTGACCATCGATATATCACTGTTTAAATTTTCTTTTCATAATGTGTTATGGTATTTAATCAAATCAGTCTCAATTTAATTTATTTTGATATAATGAGCATTTTTGTAACATAACAAATAGCAAATTGTTTGCTTTGCATGATATTTATTTTCTTTTAATTTCAATTTAAACAGACACACGACGCAGTATGCTGAAATGGGAAAATATTTTAAGTGCAATGAACACGTATACCAGTATAGCAAATATAGTGCGCACGGCGCGTTTCTAGAATAACCTTCATCAGGTACATGTACACTCAAAATCGAAAGATTGCAAAGCCAACCAATTTAAAGTATTAATCGGTTATTTGAACATATAACACACACATAATATCCCTATATGATTTAAGTGAATACGATGACCTAAAATGGCAACAACAATCAGCAAAGAAATTGATTAATTAAATGTATTCTAATCACGTGCTCGTGTTAGCAGTATTTCTAGCTACTACATTTGTGTATGCAATCTTACAGAATTGAAATGCGTGTTTATTTAGTGATGTATGACTTGCTTGCCACGCGTAAAAGGGGTGTGTGTGAATGGATAGGATCAGACAACAATACTTGTAACGGGGTCATCATCTCTTAATGTTGCTCGATATTATCTGCTGTCGGTATGTTTGTCATGTTTCGACAATGATACGCCCACTGCATTAACGAAACAACATGCGTCACCTCATTTGCTATTGATGATTGCTGTTCGCTGCGCTCCATTGAAACGGAGACGCGTGCCTATATAGTTGATATATAATGCATTCATCAAAACAGCATTCAATACTAAAATAAATAATATATCATATTTCCAAAATTAGTGTGCTGTGTTTTTGCTTTGTTTGTCTTCGTCCTGTGTCTTGTGTACCCAATGTTGCCAATTTCTCTGGATTGTCCATTCTTAATTTCCCGTTCGATTTTCTCTAACGTTTAGTCAATTGTACATATGTTTTAGAAGATAACATATTAAACATTGAAGTTGAAGGAATGTAGATTGTCGTCATTAAATCGTCCAACCATATCAAACATCTAACCTCCGGTTCAAGATAGCTATCAGTCAACCGTATTACTTGTACAAATTCAACTCTTGGCATAATCTTCTTTCGTTTTTTCACTATATAGAGGCTGATAACGTTTGTATAACCATATTATTCCTTGTAATGCTAGTTGTACAAACTGTTGTGAGTTTTGAAGCAGTTGTTTAACGCAAAGACAATCTCGATCTTCACGTACCAAGACACCAAATTGGGTTTCTTTGTCTGTATGGGACTGTACTATGTTATTTTATTTTAGATTGATTTTTTGATTTTTGGTGTTTAACGCCACTTTCAACAACATTTCAGCTATATCATGGCTACCAGTTTTAGTAGTGGCGGAAGCCGGAGTAGCCGGAGAGAACCACTGACCATGGGCAAGCAACTGGTAAACTTTATCACTTGCGGCTGCGAGTCGAGTGCACCCTTTTTGTAATTTACAAAGCCGGGCGCGAACCTACGCCGTATTGGGGATAGGCTTGTATGATTTGTTAGATCCAACTACCTAACTCATTGAGCCACCCGGGCCCCTATTTTATTTTAGAAATGGTAGCTTTCGAAATAATCACAAAGAAAATATAATTGGGGAATTCTTACTCTTGAACAATGAACATCAGAGAAAACCGAAGTGGCAATTAAGAATGGGCAACCCAGAGACACAAGCAACATTGAGCACAAAACACAGAATGAAGACAAAGAAAACAAAATAAAAGCACGACACAGAAGCGTAAAAAGATGAACAAGGACCCCACCCAAAAAACTGGGGATGAACCCAGGTGCTCGCGAAGGGCAATCAGTTACTATTTGTAAAAAGATACCGCCGTGTTTCTAATATAGTCAACTCCTGTTAATGTATTGGTGATTGAAATCTGCATAGCGCATACTAAAATATAACCTTATGTCAACTCGATGCAAATGTCATTTAATGAACTAGAAGTCCGTTATTCCCTACAATATTGGAAAACAATAAAGACATTGTTTCAATCACTGATCAATGATATAACAGATTACATTACTCTTTATTGACTCAGTTACAATGTATGTAGTGTTCGTAATTGGACTTTCCTATGACTCTTCATGAAAGTATACCAACTTACTTACTTAGCAGAAAACAATAATAAAAATAAAACTCGTCCTTCGGTCGTATGGACAATTTGCTTTAGATGAATCGCTTGAAATAGAAATGTCACAAGCAGGACCTCCAAGAGAAATTATGCAAGACTGCCTTTGGGGTCCGGGGACAGACTGAGGCTTCTCTCAAAATTGAGGATTATAGGTTCAATAAAAACACTGGTAAACTTTCATAAATGCTTTATAAAGAAGTGACAAACATGATCAGTTAATGCAGCAAGGTGTTACTTGTTAAGTTGAGCAATTATTCTGATTTCCTGAAACGTCATCTTCATCTGAGAAACAGGCTACTGGACCAGGGCTATAAAAAGATTCGCTTTATTCGATCTCTTAAAAAGTTTATATTCCGATACCAAGATCTTGTCGAAATATATTCCGTCTCTGCAGAAACGATTATAAGCGATGCATGTTCATGTAGTGAAAATGTATAAAGATAAAGAAGTCAAGAAAAATGTCAAGGATATTTTTTTTATCAATGTGTGACGTAAAAATATTCTTGACATTTACGTCACCGAATATGGTACTGCTTTGACAACTATTTTACCTATTTTGTTCCTGTATTTAAATACTGTTATAGTGACAGCCGGAACCTTTGAACCGCAATGAGAGCGGGAGGTTTGGCGCTTTAAAATCTGATTCAACCCACCATTTCTTTAGAAATGCCTGTACCAAGTCAGGGTCATTACGGTTTTCACAGTTTTCCGGTTGTTGACTGATTTTGTCTGTTTATATAATTATGAGTTTTGACTTTCCCTTTGTAAGATTGTTCGGAGTTCGGTAATTTTGTTATTACCCTTATTTCAGAGATTCACATGCCCTTCTTGGCTATCCGTGCCCTGGACCGATGTACCGGCTGAACCCCCCTCTCATAGGTCCTGAGATGAAATACATAGTGGTGGTACGGGTAAGCGTGACAAGTACATCAATTATGATACCTTTTGTTGAAGAAAAAATGTATTATCAGCAAAAACAAATGAGGATGATTTATGTTGAACCATGACTTGGTTGACCGTTATGGAATATCTTGGTCACAAATGACCACGGATATGTTCCACTTATCGTAAACACTTCCCAGTCCTTTCCTCATTTATGACTTATCACCGGGTGTGTAACTAGATTAACACGACGGGTGTCACTAGTGGAGCAGGAACTTCTTACCCTTCCGGGGCACCTGAGTTCACCCCCGGTTTTTAGTTGGGTTCGTGTTATTCGATCTTCAGTTTGTAGATCATTGTTTGTCCTTTTGTACTTTTTTTTTGGCCATTGTGTTGTCTGTTCTTCTTCGATATACGGATTATGGTTGCCCCATTGGTAACTTCAAACACTTCTTGTGTAAGGGCATTAGTTACTCCCACAACAAAAATAAACAAATGTAGCAAAAATGGGATATAATTCGCAGAGATACCAAAACAAATAGCAATGGGTTTCCATAAGCAAGCCAACGTTATATTGCAACAACAAATGAGGATTTCCATAAGCAAGGCAATGTTCCAATGCCAAAAATAAAAGGATTTGCAGAAGTCAAGATTATCAAATTCACATTGTTCAAATAACGTCAAACCTTTCTTATTCTTCAAATTTGTCTACCTGAAAACTGTAGGGTCAGATTTTTGTTTCTTCATCATTTTGGTCATTAATTTACTCTAAAATGATGTCAGATATTCCGTCAAATATTGATTCACATGTTATTTTGTACTAAGTAAGAATGTGTTGCCAAAAAGGGGTTGTTTTTTTTGTGACTGACAATACAACACCTGTATTTAAAAAAGAAAACTAAAATACTGAAAATGTAAAATAAACATGTACGTCATAATATATTGTAAATTTTAGTCAACAGTGTTATAATAGTTCTAAATAAAAAACTATTATCTTCGTATATTTTAATGGAGCTTTTTGCACGTTTTTCCAATCTTTTGATTTTGAGCGTACCTGATGAAGGTTATTCCAGAAACGCGTCGTGCGCACTAAATTTGATATCTACGTTTTTATTTGTATATAAATGTCCCTTTCCTTTTTCGCAACGTAGGTGGAGAATTAGAAGAGCGTTCCTAGTTTTTAGTGGGGTTCGTGTTACCCGTTTTCAAGATTCAAGATTCTTTATTCTCATAAACCAATGCATTACAATGGTACAGCGATAAATACAAACATTCAATATCAATATTTGCACGCACATAACAAGATGATGGATGTAACACAATAAAAACACAACAAAGAAGGAGAAAGAGGTGACTAACCAGGAGGACGTGTTTTTGAAAAAATAATTTTGATAAATTTACAAAGGTGTCTTCACTTAATTTTATTTCTAGATTGGAATAAATTAGCAAATTTTAAAACATTAACTCTAGTCAAATAGGTAGAATCCAATAGACGTCGTCTATCATCGTGAAGAGATGGGCACTGTAGTACATAATGGAATTCATCACCAATCTCATTTTTATCACATATATTACATGTCCTATTTTGTCTCTCAATGCCTTGTTTTCTGCATAGTGTTTTACACATCATTGTTTGTAATTTTGTCATATTTCTTTTGGCAATTGCATTGTCTGTTCTTCTCCAATTTACGGCTTCTAATTACCCCTTTGGTATCTTCAAACTTTCCATTTTCTTACTTAAAAATTGTGAACGATATATTGGCCCTAGTAAAATGAGTTCTGATTAGTCAAACAAATCAAGTTTCTAGTTTAAAAGTTCCATGGAATAATTTTCTAGTTGAGATAGTCCATGCTATATTTCTTCTTAGTAAATATATATGGCGCATGGATTTGTTTTATTGTTAACTTTATTCCGTCCGGACCAACTTTTTTACTCTTTCGCCTGCATAATGGTTTATTGCCTGTGCACTTTTTCTCGTCATGAATGTGACTGAAATACTGCCTACCTGATATTAAATAGCAATCTATCCATCAATGAATAAATCAATTAATCAATCAATTAATCAATCAATCAATTAATCAATCAATCAATTAATCAATCAATCAATCCGTTCAAGCTAAATTCGTTAGCTGTTTTAACATTAAAAAAAAAATAAAGATATTTCAATTCTCAATATAATTTATTGTAATTTATATTAAGCACAATGACTTATATATTACGATTGTTGTTGGTAGAATAACGAATCATCTTGAGTTGAATTCATGGGTTGAAAGTGCTGCAAAAAATGAAAAAGAACAAAAAATGAAAAAATATAAAAGTGTGACAATCGATTAACAGAAAAAGTTGCAACATACAATACTTTTCTAAAAACAGGTCAAATGTAAATATTACTATATTTAAAAGACAAATTTAACATTATGTTACCATGGGTACAATACCTTTTATTTATTTATCTAATTTGTATTGTAATCAATTAGCATCTAAAATCTGCATACACGAATATATGGAGCATGCCGTCGAGAACATTTACCAGTTACAATTTATCAGTTAGATGTCATATCAGTGTCCATTATACGATATTAGTCATATTTTATCAGTTAGATGTCATATCAGCATTTATTCCATGATAACAGTCACATTGTATCAGTTAGATGTCATATCAGTGTCCATTCTACGATATTAGTCACGATTTATCAGTTAGATGTCATATCAGTGTTCATTCTACGATATTAGTAACATTTTATCAGTTGGATGTTATATATATCAGTGTTCATTCTACGTTATCATTCACGATTTATCAGTTAGATGTCATATCAGTGATCATTTTACGGTATTAGTCACGATTTATCAGTTAGTGTTCATTCTACAATATAAGTCACATGTCACATTTTATCAATTAGATGCCATATCAGTGTTCATTCTATGTTATCAGTCATGATTTATCAATTAGATGTCATAGCAGTGTTCATTCTACGTCATCAGTCATGATTTATCAATTAGATGTCACATCAGTGTTCATTCTACGTTATCAGTCATGATTTATCAATTAGATGTCATGTCAGTGTTCATTCTACGTTATCAGTCATGATTTATCAATTAGATGCCATATCAGTGTCCATTCTACGTTATCAGTCATGATTTATCAATTAGATGTCATATCAGTGTCCATTCTACGTTATCAGTCATGATTTATCAATTAGATGCCATATCAGTGTCCATTCTACGTTATCAGTCATGATTTATCAATTAGATGTCATATCAGTGTCCATTCTACGTTATCAGTCATGATTTATCAATTAGATGTCATATCAGTGTCCATTCTACGTTATCAGTCATGATTTATCAATTAGATATCATATCAGTGTCCATTCTACGTTATCAGTCATGATTTATCAATTAGATGTTATATCAGTGTTCATTCTACGTTATCAGTCATGATTTATCAATTAGATGTCATATCAGTGTTCATTCTAAGTTATCAGTCATGATTTAGTAATTAGATGTCATATCAAAGTTCATTCTACGTTATCAGTCATGATTTATCAATTAGATGTCATATCAGTGTCCATTCTACGTTATCAGTCATGATTTATTAATTAGATGTCATATCAGTGTTCATTCTACGTTATCAGTGATGATTTATCAATTAGATGTCATATCAGTGTTCATTCTACGTTATCAGTCATGATTTATCAATTATATGTCATATCAGTGTCCATTCTACGTTATCGGTCATGATTTATCAATTAGATGTCATATCAGTGTTCATTCTACGTCATCAGTCATGATTTATCAATTAGATGTCATATCAGTGTCCATTCTACGTTATCAGTCACCATTTATCTATTAGATGTCATATCAGTGTCCATTCTACGTTATCAGTCATGATTTATCAATTAGATGTCATATCAGTGTCCATTCTACGTTATCAGTCATGATTTATCAATTAGATGTCATATCAGTGTCCATTCTACGTTATCAGTCATGATTTATCAATTAGATATCATATCAGTGTCCATTCTACGTTATCAGTCATGATTTATCAATTAGATGTTATATCAGTGTTCATTCTACGTTATCAGTCATGATTTATCAATTAGATGTCATATCAGTGTTCATTCTAAGTTATCAGTCATGATTTAGTAATTAGATGTCATATCAAAGTTCATTCTACGTTATCAGTCATGATTTATCAATTAGATGTCATATCAGTGTCCATTCTACGTTATCAGTCATGATTTATTAATTAGATGTCATATCAGTGTTCATTCTACGTTATCAGTGATGATTTATCAATTAGATGTCATATCAGTGTTCATTCTACGTTATCAGTCATGATTTATCAATTATATGTCATATCAGTGTCCATTCTACGTTATCGGTCATGATTTATCAATTAGATGTCATATCAGTGTTCATTCTACGTCATCAGTCATGATTTATCAATTAGATGTCATATCAGTGTCCATTCTACGTTATCAGTCACCATTTATCTATTAGATGTCATATCAGTGTCCATTCTACGTTATCAGTCATGATTTATCAATTAGATGTCATATCAGTGTCCATTCTACGTTATCAGTCATGATTTATCAATTAGATGTCATATCAGTGTCCATTCTACGTTATCAGTCATGATTTATCAATTAGATGTCATATCAGTGTCCATTCTACGTTATCAGTCATGATTTATCAATTAGATGTCATATCAGTGTCCATTCTACGTTATCAGTCATGATTTATCAATTAGATGTCATATCAGTGTCCATTCTACGTTATCAGTCATGATTTATCAATTAGATGTCATATCAGTGTTCATTCTACGTCATCAGTCATGATTTATCAATTAGATGTCATATCAGTGTCCATTCTACGTTATCAGTCATGATTTATCAATTAGATGTCATATCAGTGTCCATTCTACGTCATCAGTGATGATTTATCAATTAGATGTCATATCAGTGTTGATTCTACGTTATCAGTCATGATTTATCAATTAGATGTCATATCAGTGTTGAATCTACGTTATCAGTCATGATTTATCAATTAGATGTCATATCAGTGTTCATTCTACGTCATCAGTCATGATTTATCAATTAGATATCATATCAGTGTTCATTCTACGTCATCAGTCATGATTTATCAATTAGATGTCATATCAGTGTTCATTCTACGTTATCAGTCATGATTTATCAATTATATATCATATCAGTGTTCATTCTACGTCATCAGTCATGATTTATCAATTATATGTCATATCAGTGTTCATTCTACGTTATCAGTCATGATTTATCAATTAGATATCATATCAGTGTCCATTCTACGTTATCAGTCATGATTTATCAATTAGATGTTATATCAGTGTTCATTCTACGTTATCAGTCATGATTTATCAATTAGATGTCATATCAGTGTTCATTCTACGTTATCAGTCATGATTTAGTAATTAGATGTCATATCAAAGTTCATTCTACGTTATCAGTCATGATTTATCAATTAGATGTCATATCAGTGTCCATTCTACGTTATCAGTCATGATTTATTAATTAGATGTCATATCAGTGTTCATTCTACGTTATCAGTCATGATTTATCAATTAGATGTCATATCGGTGTTCATTCTACGTTATCAGTCATGATTTATCAATTATATGTCATATCAGTGTCCATTCTACGTTATCGGTCATGATTTATCAATTAGATGTCATATCAGTGTTCATTCTACGTCATCAGTCATGATTTATCAATTAGATGTCATATCAGTGTCCATTCTACGTTATCAGTCACCATTTATCTATTAGATGTCATTTCAGTGTCCATTCTACGTTATCAGTCATGATTTATCAATTAGATGTCATATCAGTGTCCATTCTACGTTATCAGTCACCATTTATCAATTAGATGTCATATCAGTGTCCATTCTACGTTATCAGTCATGATTTATCAATTAGATGTCATATCAGTGTCCATTCTACGTTATCAGTCATGATTTATCAATTAGATGTCATATCAGTGTCCATTCTACGTTATCAGTCATGATTTATCAATTATATGTCATATCAGTGTCCATTCTACGTTATCAGTCATGATTTATCAATTAGATGTCATATCAGTGTCCATTCTACGTTATCAGTCATGATTTATCAATTAGATGTCATATCAGTGTCCATTCTACGTTATCAGTCATGATTTATCAATTAGATGTCATATCAGTGTCCATTCTACGTTATCAGTCATGATTTATCAATTAGATGTCATATCAGTGTCCATTCTACGTTATCAGTCATGATTTATCAATTAGATGTCATATCAGTGTCCATTCTACGTTATCAGTCATGATTTATCAATTAGATGTCATATCAGTGTCCATTCTACGTTATCAGTCATGATTTATCAATTAGATGTCATATCAGTGTCCATTCTACGTTATCAGTCATGATTTATCAATTAGATGTCATATCAGTGTTCATTCTACGTCATCAGTCATGATTTATCAATTAGATGTCATATCAGTGTCCATTCTACGTTATCAGTCATGATTTATCAATTAGATGTCATATCAGTGTCCATTCTACGTCATCAGTGATGATTTATCAATTAGATGTCATATCAGTGTTGATTCTACGTTATCAGTCATGATTTATCAATTAGATGTCATATCAGTGTTGAATCTACGTTATCAGTCATGATTTATCAATTAGATGTCATATCAGTGTTCATTCTACGTCATCAGTCATGATTTATCAATTAGATGTCATATCAGTGTTCATTCTACGTCATCAGTCATGATTTATCAATTAGATATCATATCAGTGTTCATTCTACGTCATCAGTCATGATTTATCAATTAGATGTCATATCAGTGTTCATTCTACGTTATCAGTCATGATTTATCAATTATATATCATATCAGTGTTCATTCTACGTCATCAGTCATGATTTATCAATTATATGTCATATCAGTGTTCATTCTACGTCATCAGTCATGATTTATCAATTAGATATCATATCAGTGTCCATTCTACGTTATCAGTCATGATTTATCAATTAGATGTTATATCAGTGTTCATTCTACGTTATCAGTCATGATTTATCAATTAGATGTCATATCAGTGTTCATTCTACGTTATCAGTCATGATTTAGTAATTAGATGTCATATCAAAGTTCATTCTACGTTATCAGTCATGATTTATCAATTAGATGTCATATCAGTGTCCATTCTACGTTATCAGTCATGATTTATTAATTAGATGTCATATCAGTGTTCATTCTACGTTATCAGTCATGATTTATCAATTAGATGTCATATCAGTGTCCATTCTACGTTATCAGTCATGATTTATCAATTATATGTCATATCAGTGTCCATTCTACGTTATCAGTCATGATTTATCAATTAGATGTCATATCAGTGTCCATTCTACGTTATCAGTCATGATTTATCAATTAGATGTCATATCAGTGTCCATTCTACGTTATCAGTCATGATTTATCAATTAGATGTCATATCAGTGTCCATTCTACGTTATCAGTCATGATTTATCAATTAGATGTCATATCAGTGTCCATTCCACGTTATCAGTCATGATTTATCAATTAGATGTCATATCAGTGTCCATTCTACGTTATCAGTCATGATTTATCAATTAGATGTCATATCAGTGTCCATTCTACGTTATCAGTCATGATTTATCAATTAGATGTCATATCAGTGTCCATTCTACGTTATCAGTCATGATTTATCAATTAGATGTCATATCAGTGTTCATTCTACGTCATCAGTCATGATTTATCAATTAGATGTCATATCAGTGTCCATTCTACGTTATCAGTCATGATTTATCAATTAGATGTCATATCAGTGTCCATTCTACGTCATCAGTGATGATTTATCAATTAGATGTCATATCAGTGTTGATTCTACGTTATCAGTCATGATTTATCAATTAGATGTCATATCAGTGTTGAATCTACGTTATCAGTCATGATTTATCAATTAGATGTCATATCAGTGTTCATTCTACGTCATCAGTCATGATTTATCAATTAGATGTCATATCAGTGTTCATTCTACGTCATCAGTCATGATTTATCAATTAGATATCATATCAGTGTTCATTCTACGTCATCAGTCATGATTTATCAATTAGATGTCATATCAGTGTTCATTCTACGTTATCAGTCATGATTTATCAATTATATATCATATCAGTGTTCATTCTACGTCATCAGTCATGATTTATCAATTATATGTCATATCAGTGTTCATTCTACGTTATCAGTCATGATTTATCAATTAGATATCATATCAGTGTCCATTCTACGTTATCAGTCATGATTTATCAATTAGATGTTATATCAGTGTTCATTCTACGTTATCAGTCATGATTTATCAATTAGATGTCATATCAGTGTTCATTCTACGTTATCAGTCATGATTTAGTAATTAGATGTCATATCAAAGTTCATTCTACGTTATCAGTCATGATTTATCAATTAGATGTCATATCAGTGTCCATTCTACGTTATCAGTCATGATTTATTAATTAGATGTCATATCAGTGTTCATTCTACGTTATCAGTCATGATTTATCAATTAGATGTCATATCGGTGTTCATTCTACGTTATCAGTCATGATTTATCAATTATATGTCATATCAGTGTCCATTCTACGTTATCGGTCATGATTTATCAATTAGATGTCATATCAGTGTTCATTCTACGTCATCAGTCATGATTTATCAATTAGATGTCATATCAGTGTCCATTCTACGTTATCAGTCACCATTTATCTATTAGATGTCATTTCATTGTCCATTCTACGTTATCAGTCATGATTTATCAATTAGATGTCATATCAGTGTCCATTCTACGTTATCAGTCACCATTTATCAATTAGATGTCATATCAGTGTCCATTCTACGTTATCAGTCATGATTTATCAATTAGATGTCATATCAGTGTCCATTCTACGTTATCAGTCATGATTTATCAATTAGATGTCATATCAGTGTCCATTCTACGTTATCAGTCATGATTTATCAATTATATGTCATATCAGTGTCCATTCTACGTTATCAGTCATGATTTATCAATTAGATGTCATATCAGTGTCCATTCTACGTTATCAGTCATGATTTATCAATTAGATGTCATATCAGTGTCCATTCTACGTTATCAGTCATGATTTATCAATTAGATGTCATATCAGTGTTCATTCTACGTCATCAGTCATGATTTATCAATTAGATGTCATATCAGTGTCCATTCTACGTTATCAGTCATGATTTATCAATTAGATGTCATATCAGTGTCCATTCTACGTCATCAGTGATGATTTATCAATTAGATGTCTTATCAGTGTTGATTCTACGTTATCAGTCATGATTTATCAATTAGATGTCATATCAGTGTTGATTCTACGTTATCAGTCATGATTTATCAATTAGATGTCATATCAGTGTTCATTCTACGTCATCAGTCATGATTTATCAATTAGATGTCATATCAGTGTTCATTCTACGTCATCAGTCATGATTTATCAATTAGATATCATATCAGTGTTCATTCTACGTCATCAGTCATGATTTATCAATTAGATGTCATATCAGTGTTCATTCTACGTTATCAGTCATGATTTATCAATTATATATCATATCAGTGTTCATTCTACGTCATCAGTCATGATTTATCAATTATATGTCATATCAGTGTTCATTCTACGTTATCAGTCATGATTTATCAATTAGATGTCATATCAGTGTTCATTCTACGTTATCAGTCATGATTTATCAATTAGATGTCATATCAGTGTCCATTCTACGTTATCAGTCATGATTTATCAATTAGATGTCATATCAGTGTCCATTCTACGTTATCAGTCATGATTTATCAATTAGATGTTATATCAGTGTTCATTCTACGTTATCAGTCATGATTTATCAATTAGATGTCATATCAGTGTTCATTCTACGTTATCAGTCATGATTTAGTAATTAGATGTCATATCAAAGTTCATTCTACGTTATCAGACATGATTTATCAATTAGATGTTATATCAGTGTTCATTCTACGTTATCAGTCATGATTTATTAATTATATGTCATATCAGTGTCCATTCTACGTTAACAGTCATGATTTATCAATTAGATGTCATATCAGTGTTCATTCTACGTCATCAGTCATGATTTATCAATTAGATGTCATATCAGTGTCCATTCTACGTTATCAGTCACCATTTATCAATTAGATGTCATATCAGTGTCCATTCTACGTTATCAGTCATGATTTATCAATTAGATGTCATATCAGTGTCCATTCTACGTTATCAGTCACCATTTATCAATTAGATGTCATATCAGTGTCCATTCTACGTTATCAGTCATGATTTATCAATTAGATGTCATATCAGTGTCCATTCTACGTTATCAGTCATGATTTATCAATTAGATGTCATATCAGTGTTCATTCTACGTTATCAGTCATGATTTATCAATTAGATGTCATATCAGTGTCCATTCTACGTTATCAGTCATGATTTATCAATTAGATGTCATATCAGTGTCCATTCTACGTTATCAGTCATGATTTATCAATTAGATGTCATATCAGTGTCCATTCTACGTTATCAGTCATGATTTATCAATTAGATGTCATATCAATGTTCATTCTACGTTATCAGTCATGATTTATCAATTAGATGTCATATCAGTGTCCATTCTACGTTATCAGTCATGATTTATCAATTAGATGTCATATCAGTGTTCATTCTACGTCATCAGTCATGATTTATCAATTAGATGTCATATCAGTGTCCATTCTACGTTATCAGTCATGATTTATCAATTAGATGTCATATCAGTGTTCATTCTACGTCATCAGTGATGATTTATCAATTAGATGTCATATCAGTGTTGATTCTACGTTATCAGTCATGATTTATCAATTAGATGTCATAGCAGTGTCCATTCTACGTCATCAGTCATGATTTATCAATTAGATATCATATCAGTGTTCATTCTACGTTATCAGTCATGATTTATCAATTAGATGTCATATCAGTGTTCATTCTACGTTATCAGTCATGATTTAGTAATTAGATGTCATATCAAAGTTCATTCTACGTTATCAGTCATGATTTATCAATTAGATGTCATATCAGTGTTCATTCTACGTTATTAGTCATGATTTATCAATTAGATGTCATAGCAGTGTCCATTCTACGTCATCAGTCATGATTTATCAATTAGATGTCATATCAGTGTCCATTCTACGTTATCAGTCATGATTTATCAATTATATGTCATATCAGTGTCCATTCTACGTTATCAGTCATGATTTATCAATTAGATGTCATATCAGTGTCCATTCTACGTTATCAGTCATGATTTATCAATTAGATGTCATATCAGTGTCCATTCTACGTTATCAGTCATGATTTATCAATTAGATGTCATATCAGTGTTCATTCTACGTCATCAGTCATGATTTATCAATTAGATGTCATATCAGTGTCCATTCTACGTTATCAGTCATGATTTATCAATTAGATGTCATATCAGTGTCCATTCTACGTCATCAGTGATGATTTATCAATTAGATGTCTTATCAGTGTTGATTCTACGTTATCAGTCATGATTTATCAATTAGATGTCATATCAGTGTTGATTCTACGTTATCAGTCATGATTTATCAATTAGATGTCATATCAGTGTTCATTCTACGTCATCAGTCATGATTTATCAATTAGATGTCATATCAGTGTTCATTCTACGTCATCCAGTCATGATTATCAATTAGATATCATATCAGTGTTCATTCTACGTCATCAGTCATGATTTATCAATTAGATGTCATATCAGTGTTCATTCTACGTTATCAGTCATGATTTATCAATTATATATCATATCAGTGTTCATTCTACGTCATCAGTCATGATTTATCAATTATATGTCATATCAGTGTTCATTCTACGTTATCAGTCATGATTTATCAATTAGATGTCATATCAGTGTTCATTCTACGTTATCAGTCATGATTTATCAATTAGATGTCATATCAGTGTCCATTCTACGTTATCAGTCATGATTTATCAATTAGATGTCATATCAGTGTCCATTCTACGTTATCAGTCATGATTTATCAATTAGATGTTATATCAGTGTTCATTCTACGTTATCAGTCATGATTTATCAATTAGATGTCATATCAGTGTTCATTCTACGTTATCAGTCATGATTTAGTAATTAGATGTCATATCAAAGTTCATTCTACGTTATCAGACATGATTTATCAATTAGATGTTATATCAGTGTTCATTCTACGTTATCAGTCATGATTTATTAATTATATGTCATATCAGTGTCCATTCTACGTTAACAGTCATGATTTATCAATTAGATGTCATATCAGTGTTCATTCTACGTCATCAGTCATGATTTATCAATTAGATGTCATATCAGTGTCCATTCTACGTTATCAGTCACCATTTATCAATTAGATGTCATATCAGTGTCCATTCTACGTTATCAGTCATGATTTATCAATTAGATGTCATATCAGTGTCCATTCTACGTTATCAGTCACCATTTATCAATTAGATGTCATATCAGTGTCCATTCTACGTTATCAGTCATGATTTATCAATTAGATGTCATATCAGTGTCCATTCTACGTTATCAGTCATGATTTATCAATTAGATGTCATATCAGTGTTCATTCTACGTTATCAGTCATGATTTATCAATTAGATGTCATATCAGTGTCCATTCTACGTTATCAGTCATGATTTATCAATTAGATGTCATATCAGTGTCCATTCTACGTTATCAGTCATGATTTATCAATTAGATGTCATATCAGTGTCCATTCTACGTTATCAGTCATGATTTATCAATTAGATGTCATATCAATGTTCATTCTACGTTATCAGTCATGATTTATCAATTAGATGTCATATCAGTGTCCATTCTACGTTAATCAGTCATGATTTATCAATTAGATGTCATATCAGTGTTCATTCTACGTCATCAGTCATGATTTATCAATTAGATGTCATATCAGTGTCCATTCTACGTTATCAGTCATGATTTATCAATTAGATGTCATATCAGTGTTCATTCTACGTCATCAGTGATGATTTATCAATTAGATGTCATATCAGTGTTGATTCTACGTTATCAGTCATGATTTATCAATTAGATGTCATAGCAGTGTCCATTCTACGTCATCAGTCATGATTTATCAATTAGATATCATATCAGTGTTCATTCTACGTTATCAGTCATGATTTATCAATTAGATGTCATATCAGTGTTCATTCTACGTTATCAGTCATGATTTAGTAATTAGATGTCATATCAAAGTTCATTCTACGTTATCAGTCATGATTTATCAATTAGATGTCATATCAGTGTTCATTCTACGTTATTAGTCATGATTTATCAATTAGATGTCATAGCAGTGTCCATTCTACGTCATCAGTCATGATTTATCAATTAGATGTCATATCAAGTGTTCATTCTACGTTATTAGTCATGATTTATCAATTAGATGTCATATCAGTGTTCATTCTACGTTATCAGTCATGATTTATCAATTAGATGTCATATCAGTGTCCATTCTACGTTATCAGTCATGATTTATCAATTATATGTCATATCAGTGTCCATTCTACGTTATCAGTCATGATTTATCAATTAGATGTCATATCAGTGTCCATTCTACGTTATCAGTCATGATTTATCAATTAGATGTCATATCAGTGTCCATTCTACGTTATCAGTCATGATTTATCAATTAGATGTCATATCAGTGTTCATTCTACGTCATCAGTCATGATTTATCAATTAGATGTCATATCAGTGTCCATTCTACGTTATCAGTCATGATTTATCAATTAGATGTCATATCAGTGTCCATTCTACGTCATCAGTGATGATTTATCAATTAGATGTCTTATCAGTGTTGATTCTACGTTATCAGTCATGATTTATCAATTAGATGTCATATCAGTGTTGATTCTACGTTATCAGTCATGATTTATCAATTAGATGTCATATCAGTGTCATTCTACGTCATCAGTCATGATTTATCAATTAGATGTCATATCAGTGTTCATTCTACGTCATCAGTCATGATTTATCAATTAGATATCATATCAGTGTTCATTCTACGTCATCAGTCATGATTTATCAATTAGATGTCATATCAGTGTTCATTCTACGTTATCAGTCATGATTTATCAATTATATATCATATCAGTGTTCATTCTACGTCATCAGTCATGATTTATCAATTATATGTCATATCAGTGTTCATTCTACGTTATCAGTCATGATTTATCAATTAGATGTCATATCAGTGTTCATTCTACGTTATCAGTCATGATTTATCAATTAGATGTCATATCAGTGTCCATTCTACGTTATCAGTCATGATTTATCAATTAGATGTCATATCAGTGTCCATTCTACGTTATCAGTCATGATTTATCAATTAGATGTTATATCAGTGTTCATTCTACGTTATCAGTCATGATTTATCAATTAGATGTCATATCAGTGTTCATTCTACGTTATCAGTCATGATTTAGTAATTAGATGTCATATCAAAGTTCATTCTACGTTATCAGACATGATTTATCAATTAGATGTTATATCAGTGTTCATTCTACGTTATCAGTCATGATTTATTAATTATATGTCATATCAGTGTCCATTCTACGTTAACAGTCATGATTTATCAATTAGATGTCATATCAGTGTTCATTCTACGTCATCAGTCATGATTTATCAATTAGATGTCATATCAGTGTCCATTCTACGTTATCAGTCACCATTTATCAATTAGATGTCATATCAGTGTCCATTCTACGTTATCAGTCATGATTTATCAATTAGATGTCATATCAGTGTCCATTCTACGTTATCAGTCACCATTTATCAATTAGATGTCATATCAGTGTCCATTCTACGTTATCAGTCATGATTTATCAATTAGATGTCATATCAGTGTCCATTCTACGTTATCAGTCATGATTTATCAATTAGATGTCATATCAGTGTTCATTCTACGTTATCAGTCATGATTTATCAATTAGATGTCATATCAGTGTCCATTCTACGTTATCAGTCATGATTTATCAATTAGATGTCATATCAGTGTCCATTCTACGTTATCAGTCATGATTTATCAATTAGATGTCATATCAGTGTCCATTCTACGTTATCAGTCATGATTTATCAATTAGATGTCATATCAATGTTCATTCTACGTTATCAGTCATGATTTATCAATTAGATGTCATATCAGTGTCCATTCTACGTTATCAGTCATGATTTATCAATTAGATGTCATATCAGTGTTCATTCTACGTCATCAGTCATGATTTATCAATTAGATGTCATATCAGTGTCCATTCTACGTTATCAGTCATGATTTATCAATTAGATGTCATATCAGTGTTCATTCTACGTCATCAGTGATGATTTATCAATTAGATGTCATATCAGTGTTGATTCTACGTTATCAGTCATGATTTATCAATTAGATGTCATAGCAGTGTCCATTCTACGTCATCAGTCATGATTTATCAATTAGATATCATATCAGTGTTCATTCTACGTTATCAGTCATGATTTATCAATTAGATGTCATATCAGTGTTCATTCTACGTTATCAGTCATGATTTAGTAATTAGATGTCATATCAAAGTTCATTCTACGTTATCAGTCATGATTTATCAATTAGATGTCATATCAGTGTTCATTCTACGTTATTAGTCATGATTTATCAATTAGATGTCATAGCAGTGTCCATTCTACGTCATCAGTCATGATTTATCAATTAGATGTCATATCAGTGTTCATTCTACGTTATTAGTCATGATTTATCAATTAGATGTCATATCAGTGTTCATTCTACGTTATCAGTCATGATTTATCAATTAGATGTCATATCAGTGTCCATTCTACGTTATTAGTCATGATTTATCAATTAGATGTCATATCAGTGTTGATTCTACGTTATCAGTCATGATTTATCAATTAGATGTCATATCAGTGTTCATTCTACGTCATCAGTGATGATTTATCAATTAGATGTCATATCAGTGTTGATTCTATGTTATCAGTCATGATTTATCAATTAGATGTCATATCAGTGTTGATTCTACGTTATCAGTCATGATTTATCAATTAGATGTCATATCAGTGTTCATTCTACGTCATCAGTGATGATTTATCAATTAGATGTCATATCAGTGTTGATTCTATGTTATCAGTCATGATTTATCAATTAGATGTCATAGCAGTGTCCATTTTACGTCATCAGTCATGATTTATCAATTAGATGTCATATCAGTGTTCATTCTACGTTATTAGTCATGATTTATCAATTAGATGTCATATCAGTGTTCATTCTACGTTATCAGTCATGATTTATCAATTAGATGTCATATCAGTGTCCATTCTACGTTATCAGTCATGATTTATCAATTAGATGTCATATCAGTGTCCATTCTACGTTATCAGTTATGATTTATCAATTAGATGTCATATCAGTGTTCATTCTACGTTATCAGTCATGATTTATCAATTAGATGTCATATCAGTGTTGATTCTACGTTATCAGTCATGATTTTTCAATTAGATGTCATATCAGTGTTGATTCTACGTTATCAGTCATGATTTATCAATTAGATGTCATAGCAGTGTCCATTCTACGTCATCAGTCATGGTTTATCAATTAGATATCATATCAGTGTTCATTCTACGTTATCAGTCATGATTTATCAATTAGATGTCATATCAGTGTTCATTCTACGTTATCAGTCATGATTTAGTAATTAGATGTCATATCAAAGTTCATTCTACGTTATCAGTCATGATTTATCAATTAGATGTCATATCAGTGTCCATTCTACGTTATCAGTCATGATTTATCAATTAGATGTAATATCAGTGTTGATTCTACGTTATCAGTCATGATTTATCAATTAGATGTCATATCACCGTTGATTCTACGTTATTAGTCATGATTTATTAATTATATGTCATATCAGTGTTCATTCTACGTTATCAGTCATGATTTATCAATTAGATGTCATATCAGTGTTCATTCTACGTCATCAGTGATGATTTATCAATTAGATGTCATATCAGTGTTGATTCTATGTTATCAGTCATGATTTATCAATTAGATGTGATAGCAGTGTCCATTCTACGTCATCAGTCATGATTTATCAATTAGATATCATATCAGTGTTCATTCTACGTTATCAGTCATGATTTATCAATTAGATGTCATATCAGTGTTCATTCTACGTTATCAGTCATGATTTATCAGTTAGATGTCATATCAGTGTTCATTTTACGATATAAGTCACGATTTATAAGTTAGATGTCATATCGTTGTTTATTCTACGTCATCAGTCACGATTTATCAGTTAGATGTCATATCAGTGTTCATTCTACTTTATCAGTCACGATTTATCAGTAATATGTCATATCAGAGCTTATTCTACGATATTAGTCACATTTTATCAGTTAGATGTCATATCAGGGTTCATTATACGATATAAGTCACCATTTATCAGTTAGATGTCATATCAGTTTTCATTCTACGTTATCAGTCACGATTTATCAGTTAGATATCATATTAGTGTTCATTCTACGATATTAGTCAAATTTTATCAGTTAGATGCCATATCAGTGTTTATTCTACGATATAACTGACATTTTATCAGTTAGATCTCATATCAGTGTTCATTATACGATATAAGTCACCATTTATCAGTTAGATGTCATATCAGTGTTTATTCTACGTTATCAGTCACGATTTATCAGTTAGATGTCATATTAATGTTCATTTTACGATAGTAGTCACATTTTATCAGTTAGATGTCATATCAGTGTTCATTCTACGTTATCAGTCATGATTTATCAGTTAGATGTCATACCAGTGGTCATTCTACGATATTAGTCACATTTTATCAGTTAGATGTCATATCAGTGTTTATTCTACGATATAAGTCACATTTTATCAGTTAGATGTCATATCAGTGTTCATTATACGATATAAGTCACCATTTATCAGTTAGATGTCATATCAGTGTTCATTCTACGTTATCAGTCACGATTTATCAATTAGATGTCATATCAGTGTTCATTCTACGATATTAGTAACGATTTATCAGTTAGATGTCAAATCAGTCTTCATTCTACGATATAAGTCACATTTTATCAGTTAGATGTCATATCAGTGTTCATTATACGATATAAGTCACCATTTATCAGTTAGATGTCATATCAGTGTTCATTCTACGTTCTCAGTCACGATTTATCAGTTAGATGTCATATCAGTGTTCATTCTACGATATAAGTCACATGTTATCAGTTAGATGTCATATCAGTGTTCATTATACGATATAAGTCACCATTTATCAGTTAGATGTCATATCAGTGTTCATTCTACGTTATCAGTCATGATTTATCAGTTAGATGTCATATCAGTGTTCATTATACGATATAAGTCACGATTTATAAGTTAGATGTCATATCGTTGTTTATTCTACGTCATCAGTCACGATTTATCAGTTAGATGTCATATCAGTGTTCATTCTACTTTATCAGTCACGATTTATCAGTAATATGTCATATCAGAGCTTATTCTACGATATTAGTCACATTTTATCAGTTAGATGTCATATAAGGGTTCATTATACGATATAAGTCACCATTTATCAGTTAGATGTCATATTAATGTTCATTTTACGATATTAGTCACATTTTATCAGTTAGATGTCATATCAGTGTTCATTTTACGTTATCAGTCACGATTTATCAGTTAGATGTCATACCAGTGTTCATTCTACGATATTAGTCACATTTTATCAGTTAGATGTCATATCAGTGTTTATTCTACGATATAAGTCACATTTTATCAGTTAGATGTCATATCAGTGTTCATTATACGATATAAGTCACCATTTATCAGTTAGATGTCATATCAGTGTTCATTCTACGTTATCAGTCACGATTTATCAGTTAGATGTCATATCAGTGTTCATTCTACGATATTAGTCACGATTTATCAGTTAGATGTCAAATCAGTCTTCATTCTACGATATAAGTCACATTTTATCAGTTAGATGTCATATCAGTGTTCATTATACGATATAAGTCACCATTTATCAGTTAGATGTCATATCAGCGTTCATTCTACAATATAAGTCACGATTTATCAGTTAGATGTCATATCAGTGTTCATTCTACGATATTAGTCATGATTTATCAGTTAGATGTCATATCAGTGTTCATTCTACGATATAAGTCACATTTTATCAGCTAGATGTTATATCAGTGTTCATTATACAACATAAGTCACCATTTATCAGTTAGATGTCATATCAGTGTTCATTTTACGTTATCAGTCACAATTTATCAGTTAGATGTCATACCAGTGTTCATTCTATGCTATCAGTTACAATTTGCCCGTTAGATGTCATATCAGTGTTCACTCTACGTTATCAGTTACGATTTATCTGTTAGATGGAATATCAGTGTTCATTCTATGATATGAGTCACATTTTATCAGTTTGATGTCATATCAGTGTTCATTCTACGTCATCAGTTATAATTTATCAGTTAGATATATCAGTGTTCATTCTACGACATAAGTCAAATTTTATCAGTTAGATGTCATATCAGTGTTCATTCTACGACATTAGTCACATTTTATCAGTTAGATATCATATCAGTGTTCATTCTACGATATAAATCACACTGTATCAGTTAAATGTCATATCAGTGTTCATTCTTCATTATCAGTCACGATTTATCAGTTAGATATCATATTAGTGTTCATTCTACGCTATTAGTCACATTTTATCAGATAGATGTCATATCAGTGTTCATTCTACGCTATCAGTCACGATTTATCAGTTAGATGTCATACCAGTTTTCATTCTACGATATTAGTAACATTTTATCAGCTTGATATCATATCAGTGTTCATTCTACGCTATCAGTCACGATTTATCAGTTAGATGTCATATTAGTGTTCATTCTACGTTATTGGTCACATTTTATCAGTTAGATGTCATACCAGTGTTCATTCTACGATATTAGTCACATTTTATCAGTTAGATGTCATATCTGTGTTTATTCTACGATATAAGTCACGATTTATCAGTTAGATGTCATATCAGTGTTCATTCTACGATATTAGTAACGATTTATCAGTTAGATGTCATATCAGTGTTCATTCTACGATATAAGTCACATTTTATCAGTTAGATGTCATATCAGTGTCCATTATACAATATAAGTCACCATTTATCAGTTAGATGTCATAACAATGTTCATTTTTCGTTATCAGTCACAATTTATCAGTTAGATGTCATACCAGTGTTCATTCTATACTATCAGTTACAATTTGTCAGTTAGATGTCATATCAGTGTTCACTCTACGTTATCAGTCATGATTTAGTAATTAGATGTCATATCAAAGTTCATTCTACGTTATCAGTCATGATTTATCAATTAGATGTCATATCAGTGTCCATTCTACGTTATCAGTCATGATTTATCAATTAGATGTAATATCAGTGTTGATTCTACGTTATCAGTCATGATTTATCAATTAGATGTCATATCACCGTTGATTCTACGTTATTAGTCATGATTTATTAATTATATGTCATATCAGTGTTCATTCTACGTTATCAGTCATGATTTATCAATTAGATGTCATATCAGTGTTCATTCTACGTCATCAGTGATGATTTATCAATTAGATGTCATATCAGTGTTGATTCTATGTTATCAGTCATGATTTATCAATTAGATGTGATAGCAGTGTCCATTCTACGTCATCAGTCATGATTTATCAATTAGATATCATATCAGTGTTCATTCTACGTTATCAGTCATGATTTATCAATTAGATGTCATATCAGTGTTCATTCTACGTTATCAGTCATGATTTATCAGTTAGATGTCATATCAGTGTTCATTTTACGATATAAGTCACGATTTATAAGTTAGATGTCATATCGTTGTTTATTCTACGTCATCAGTCACGATTTATCAGTTAGATGTCATATCAGTGTTCATTCTACTTTATCAGTCACGATTTATCAGTAATATGTCATATCAGAGCTTATTCTACGATATTAGTCACATTTTATCAGTTAGATGTCATATCAGGGTTCATTATACGATATAAGTCACCATTTATCAGTTAGATGTCATATCAGTTTTCATTCTACGTTATCAGTCACGATTTATCAGTTAGATATCATATTAGTGTTCATTCTACGATATTAGTCAAATTTTATCAGTTAGATGCCATATCAGTGTTTATTCTACGATATAACTGACATTTTATCAGTTAGATCTCATATCAGTGTTCATTATACGATATAAGTCACCATTTATCAGTTAGATGTCATATCAGTGTTTATTCTACGTTATCAGTCACGATTTATCAGTTAGATGTCATATTAATGTTCATTTTACGATAGTAGTCACATTTTATCAGTTAGATGTCATATCAGTGTTCATTCTACGTTATCAGTCATGATTTATCAGTTAGATGTCATACCAGTGGTCATTCTACGATATTAGTCACATTTTATCAGTTAGATGTCATATCAGTGTTTATTCTACGATATAAGTCACATTTTATCAGTTAGATGTCATATCAGTGTTCATTATACGATATAAGTCACCATTTATCAGTTAGATGTCATATCAGTGTTCATTCTACGTTATCAGTCACGATTTATCAGTTAGATGTCATATCAGTGTTCATTCTACGATATTAGTAACGATTTATCAGTTAGATGTCAAATCAGTCTTCATTCTACGATATAAGTCACATTTTATCAGTTAGATGTCATATCAGTGTTCATTATACGATATAAGTCACCATTTATCAGTTAGATGTCATATCAGTGTTCATTCTACGTTCTCAGTCACGATTTATCAGTTAGATGTCATATCAGTGTTCATTCTACGATATAAGTCACATGTTATCAGTTAGATGTCATATCAGTGTTCATTATACGATATAAGTCACCATTTATCAGTTAGATGTCATATCAGTGTTCATTCTACGTTATCAGTCATGATTTATCAGTTAGATGTCATATCAGTGTTCATTATACGATATAAGTCACGATTTATAAGTTAGATGTCATATCGTTGTTTATTCTACGTCATCAGTCACGATTTATCAGTTAGATGTCATATCAGTGTTCATTCTACTTTATCAGTCACGATTTATCAGTAATATGTCATATCAGAGCTTATTCTACGATATTAGTCACATTTTATCAGTTAGATGTCATATAAGGGTTCATTATACGATATAAGTCACCATTTATCAGTTAGATGTCATATTAATGTTCATTTTACGATATTAGTCACATTTTATCAGTTAGATGTCATATCAGTGTTCATTTTACGTTATCAGTCACGATTTATCAGTTAGATGTCATACCAGTGTTCATTCTACGATATTAGTCACATTTTATCAGTTAGATGTCATATCAGTGTTTATTCTACGATATAAGTCACATTTTATCAGTTAGATGTCATATCAGTGTTCATTATACGATATAAGTCACCATTTATCAGTTAGATGTCATATCAGTGTTCATTCTACGTTATCAGTCACGATTTATCAGTTAGATGTCATATCAGTGTTCATTCTACGATATTAGTCACGATTTATCAGTTAGATGTCAAATCAGTCTTCATTCTACGATATAAGTCACATTTTATCAGTTAGATGTCATATCAGTGTTCATTATACGATATAAGTCACCATTTATCAGTTAGATGTCATATCAGCGTTCATTCTACAATATAAGTCACGATTTATCAGTTAGATGTCATATCAGTGTTCATTCTACGATATTAGTCATGATTTATCAGTTAGATGTCATATCAGTGTTCATTCTACGATATAAGTCACATTTTATCAGCTAGATGTTATATCAGTGTTCATTATACAACATAAGTCACCATTTATCAGTTAGATGTCATATCAGTGTTCATTTTACGTTATCAGTCACAATTTATCAGTTAGATGTCATACCAGTGTTCATTCTATGCTATCAGTTACAATTTGCCCGTTAGATGTCATATCAGTGTTCACTCTACGTTATCAGTTACGATTTATCTGTTAGATGGAATATCAGTGTTCATTCTATGATATGAGTCACATTTTATCAGTTTGATGTCATATCAGTGTTCATTCTACGTCATCAGTTATAATTTATCAGTTAGATATATCAGTGTTCATTCTACGACATAAGTCAAATTTTATCAGTTAGATGTCATATCAGTGTTCATTCTACGACATTAGTCACATTTTATCAGTTAGATATCATATCAGTGTTCATTCTACGATATAAATCACACTGTATCAGTTAAATGTCATATCAGTGTTCATTCTTCATTATCAGTCACGATTTATCAGTTAGATATCATATTAGTGTTCATTCTACGCTATTAGTCACATTTTATCAGATAGATGTCATATCAGTGTTCATTCTACGCTATCAGTCACGATTTATCAGTTAGATGTCATACCAGTTTTCATTCTACGATATTAGTAACATTTTATCAGCTTGATATCATATCAGTGTTCATTCTACGCTATCAGTCACGATTTATCAGTTAGATGTCATATTAGTGTTCATTCTACGTTATTGGTCACATTTTATCAGTTAGATGTCATACCAGTGTTCATTCTACGATATTAGTCACATTTTATCAGTTAGATGTCATATCTGTGTTTATTCTACGATATAAGTCACGATTTATCAGTTAGATGTCATATCAGTGTTCATTCTACGATATTAGTAACGATTTATCAGTTAGATGTCATATCAGTGTTCATTCTACGATATAAGTCACATTTTATCAGTTAGATGTCATATCAGTGTCCATTATACAATATAAGTCACCATTTATCAGTTAGATGTCATAACAATGTTCATTTTTCGTTATCAGTCACAATTTATCAGTTAGATGTCATACCAGTGTTCATTCTATACTATCAGTTACAATTTGTCAGTTAGATGTCATATCAGTGTTCACTCTACGTTATCAGTTACGATTTATCAATTATATGGAATATCAGTGTTCATTCTATGATATGAGTCACATTTTATCAGTTAGATGTCATATCAGTGTTCATTCTACGTCATTAGTTATAATTTATCAGTTAGATATATCAGTGTTCATTGTACGACGTAAGTCAAATTTTATCAGTTAGATGTCATATCAGTGTTCATTCTACGACATTAGTCACATTTTATCAGTTAGATACCATATCAGTGTTCATTCTACGATATAAGTCACACTGTATCAGTTAAATGTCATATCAGTGTTCATTCTTCACTATCAGTCACGATTTATCAGTTAGATGTCATATCAGTGTTCATTATACGATATAAGTCACCATTTATCAGTTAGATGTCATATCAGTGTTATTTCTACGTTATCAGTCTCGATTTATCAGTTAGATGTCATATTAATGTTCATTCTACGATATTAGTCACATTTTATCAGTTAGATGTCATATCAGTGTTCATTCTACGTTATCAGTCACGATTTATCAGTTAGATGTCATACCAGTGTTCATTCTACGATATTAGTCACATTTTATCAGTTAGATGTCATATCAGTGTTTATTCTACGATATAAGTCACATTTTATCAGTTAGATGTCATATCAGTGTTCATTATACGATATAAGTCACCATTTATCAGTTAGATGTCATATCAGTGTTCATTCTACGTTATCAGTCACGATTTATCAGTTAGATGTCATATTAGTGTTCATTCTACGTTATCAGTCATGATTTATCAATTAGATGTCATATCAGTGTTGATTCTACGTTATCAGTCATGATTTTTCAATTAGATGTCATATCAGTGTTGATTCTACGTTATCAGTCATGATTTATCAATTAGATGTCATAGCAGTGTCCATTCTACGTCATCAGTCATGGTTTATCAATTAGATATCATATCAGTGTTCATTCTACGTTATCAGTCATGATTTATCAATTAGATGTCATATCAGTGTTCATTCTACGTTATCAGTCATGATTTAGTAATTAGATGTCATATCAAAGTTCATTCTACGTTATCAGTCATGATTTATCAATTAGATGTCATATCAGTGTCCATTCTACGTTATCAGTCATGATTTATCAATTAGATGTAATATCAGTGTTGATTCTACGTTATCAGTCATGATTTATCAATTAGATGTCATATCACCGTTGATTCTACGTTATTAGTCATGATTTATTAATTATATGTCATATCAGTGTTCATTCTACGTTATCAGTCATGATTTATCAATTAGATGTCATATCAGTGTTCATTCTACGTCATCAGTGATGATTTATCAATTAGATGTCATATCAGTGTTGATTCTATGTTATCAGTCATGATTTATCAATTAGATGTGATAGCAGTGTCCATTCTACGTCATCAGTCATGATTTATCAATTAGATATCATATCAGTGTTCATTCTACGTTATCAGTCATGATTTATCAATTAGATGTCATATCAGTGTTCATTCTACGTTATCAGTCATGATTTATCAGTTAGATGTCATATCAGTGTTCATTTTACGATATAAGTCACGATTTATAAGTTAGATGTCATATCGTTGTTTATTCTACGTCATCAGTCACGATTTATCAGTTAGATGTCATATCAGTGTTCATTCTACTTTATCAGTCACGATTTATCAGTAATATGTCATATCAGAGCTTATTCTACGATATTAGTCACATTTTATCAGTTAGATGTCATATCAGGGTTCATTATACGATATAAGTCACCATTTATCAGTTAGATGTCATATCAGTTTTCATTCTACGTTATCAGTCACGATTTATCAGTTAGATATCATATTAGTGTTCATTCTACGTTATTAGTCACATTTTATCAGTTAGATGTCATATCAGTGTTCATTCTACGATATTAGTCACGATTTATCAGTTATATGTCATATCAGAGATTATTCTACGATATTAGTCAAATTTTATCAGTTAGATGCCATATCAGTGTTTATTCTACGATATAACTGACATTTTATCAGTTAGATCTCATATCAGTGTTCATTATACGATATAAGTCACCATTTATCAGTTAGATGTCATATCAGTGTTTATTCTACGTTATCAGTCACGATTTATCAGTTAGATGTCATATTAATGTTCATTTTACGATAGTAGTCACATTTTATCAGTTAGATGTCATATCAGTGTTCATTCTACGTTATCAGTCATGATTTATCAGTTAGATGTCATACCAGTGGTCATTCTACGATATTAGTCACATTTTATCAGTTAGATGTCATATCAGTGTTTATTCTACGATATAAGTCACATTTTATCAGTTAGATGTCATATCAGTGTTCATTATACGATATAAGTCACCATTTATCAGTTAGATGTCATATCAGTGTTCATTCTACGTTATCAGTCACGATTTATCAGTTAGATGTCATATCAGTGTTCATTCTACGATATTAGTAACGATTTATCAGTTAGATGTCAAATCAGTCTTCATTCTACGATATAAGTCACATTTTATCAGTTAGATGTCATATCAGTGTTCATTATACGATATAAGTCACCATTTATCAGTTAGATGTCATATCAGTGTTCATTCTACGTTCTCAGTCACGATTTATCAGTTAGATGTCATATCAGTGTTCATTCTACGATATAAGTCACATGTTATCAGTTAGATGTCATATCAGTGTTCATTATACGATATAAGTCACCATTTATCAGTTAGATGTCATATCAGTGTTCATTCTACGTTATCAGTCATGATTTATCAGTTAGATGTCATATCAGTGTTCATTATACGATATAAGTCACCATTTATCAGTTAGATGTCATATCGTTGTTTATTCTACGTCATCAGTCACGATTTATCAGTTAGATGTCATATCAGTGTTCATTCTACTTTATCAGTCACGATTTATCAGTAATATGTCATATCAGAGCTTATTCTACGATATTAGTCACATTTTATCAGTTAGATGTCATATAAGGGTTCATTATACGATATAAGTCACCATTTATCAGTTAGATGTCATATTAATGTTCATTTTACGATATTAGTCACATTTTATCAGTTAGATGTCATATCAGTGTTCATTTTACGTTATCAGTCACGATTTATCAGTTAGATGTCATACCAGTGTTCATTCTACGATATTAGTCACATTTTATCAGTTAGATGTCATATCAGTGTTTATTCTACGATATAAGTCACATTTTATCAGTTAGATGTCATATCAGTGTTCATTATACGATATAAGTCACCATTTATCAGTTAGATGTCATATCAGTGTTCATTCTACGTTATCAGTCACGATTTATCAGTTAGATGTCATATCAGTGTTCATTCTACGATATTAGTCACGATTTATCAGTTAGATGTCAAATCAGTCTTCATTCTACGATATAAGTCACATTTTATCAGTTAGATGTCATATCAGTGTTCATTATACGATATAAGTCACCATTTATCAGTTAGATGTCATATCAGCGTTCATTCTACAATATAAGTCACGATTTATCAGTTAGATGTCATATCAGTGTTCATTCTACGATATTAGTCATGATTTATCAGTTAGATGTCATATCAGTGTTCATTCTACGATATAAGTCACATTTTATCAGCTAGATGTTATATCAGTGTTCATTATACAACATAAGTCACCATTTATCAGTTAGATGTCATATCAGTGTTCATTTTACGTTATCAGTCACAATTTATCAGTTAGATGTCATACCAGTGTTCATTCTATGCTATCAGTTACAATTTGCCCGTTAGATGTCATATCAGTGTTCACTCTACGTTATCAGTTACGATTTATCTGTTAGATGGAATATCAGTGTTCATTCTATGATATGAGTCACATTTTATCAGTTTGATGTCATATCAGTGTTCATTCTACGTCATCAGTTATAATTTATCAGTTAGATATATCAGTGTTCATTCTACGACATAAGTCAAATTTTATCAGTTAGATGTCATATCAGTGTTCATTCTACGACATTAGTCACATTTTATCAGTTAGATATCATATCAGTGTTCATTCTACGATATAAATCACACTGTATCAGTTAAATGTCATATCAGTGTTCATTCTTCATTATCAGTCACGATTTATCAGTTAGATATCATATTAGTGTTCATTCTACGCTATTAGTCACATTTTATCAGATAGATGTCATATCAGTGTTCATTCTACGCTATCAGTCACGATTTATCAGTTAGATGTCATACCAGTTTTCATTCTACGATATTAGTAACATTTTATCAGCTTGATATCATATCAGTGTTCATTCTACGCTATCAGTCACGATTTATCAGTTAGATGTCATATTAGTGTTCATTCTACGTTATTGGTCACATTTTATCAGTTAGATGTCATACCAGTGTTCATTCTACGATATTAGTCACATTTTATCAGTTAGATGTCATATCTGTGTTTATTCTACGATATAAGTCACGATTTATCAGTTAGATGTCATATCAGTGTTCATTCTACGATATTAGTAACGATTTATCAGTTAGATGTCATATCAGTGTTCATTCTACGATATAAGTCACATTTTATCAGTTAGATGTCATATCAGTGTCCATTATACAATATAAGTCACCATTTATCAGTTAGATGTCATAACAATGTTCATTTTTCGTTATCAGTCACAATTTATCAGTTAGATGTCATACCAGTGTTCATTCTATACTATCAGTTACAATTTGTCAGTTAGATGTCATATCAGTGTTCACTCTACGTTATCAGTTACGATTTATCAATTATATGGAATATCAGTGTTCATTCTATGATATGAGTCACATTTTATCAGTTAGATGTCATATCAGTGTTCATTCTACGTCATCAGTTATAATTTATCAGTTAGATATATCAGTGTTCATTGTACGACGTAAGTCAAATTTTATCAGTTAGATGTCATATCAGTGTTCATTCTACGACATTAGTCACATTTTATCAGTTAGATACCATATCAGTGTTCATTCTACGATATAAGTCACACTGTATCAGTTAAATGTCATATCAGTGTTCATTCTTCATTATCAGTCACGATTTATCAGTTAGATGTCATATTAATGTTCATTCTACGATATTAGTCACATTTTATCAGTTAGATGTCATATCAGTGTTCATTATACGATATAAGTCACCATTTATCAGTTAGATGTCATATCAGCGTTCATTCTACAATATAAGTCACGATTTATCAGTTAGATGTCATATCAGTGTTCATTCTACGATATTAGTCATGATTTATCAGTTAGATGTCATATCAGTGTTCATTCTACGATATAAGTCACATTTTATCAGCTAGATGTTATATCAGTGTTCATTATACAACATAAGTCACCATTTATCAGTTAGATGTCATATCAGTGTTCATTTTACGTTATCAGTCACAATTTATCAGTTAGATGTCATACCAGTGTTCATTCTATGCTATCAGTTACAATTTGCCCGTTAGATGTCATATCAGTGTTCACTCTACGTTATCAGTTACGATTTATCTGTTAGATGGAATATCAGTGTTCATTCTATGATATGAGTCACATTTTATCAGTTTGATGTCATATCAGTGTTCATTCTACGTCATCAGTTATAATTTATCAGTTAGATATATCAGTGTTCATTCTACGACATAAGTCAAATTTTATCAGTTAGATGTCATATCAGTGTTCATTCTACGACATTAGTCACATTTTATCAGTTAGATATCATATCAGTGTTCATTCTACGATATAAATCACACTGTATCAGTTAAATGTCATATCAGTGTTCATTCTTCATTATCAGTCACGATTTATCAGTTAGATATCATATTAGTGTTCATTCTACGCTATTAGTCACATTTTATCAGATAGATGTCATATCAGTGTTCATTCTACGCTATCAGTCACGATTTATCAGTTAGATGTCATACCAGTTTTCATTCTACGATATTAGTAACATTTTATCAGCTTGATATCATATCAGTGTTCATTCTACGCTATCAGTCACGATTTATCAGTTAGATGTCATATTAGTGTTCATTCTACGTTATTGGTCACATTTTATCAGTTAGATGTCATACCAGTGTTCATTCTACGATATTAGTCACATTTTATCAGTTAGATGTCATATCTGTGTTTATTCTACGATATAAGTCACGATTTATCAGTTAGATGTCATATCAGTGTTCATTCTACGATATTAGTAACGATTTATCAGTTAGATGTCATATCAGTGTTCATTCTACGATATAAGTCACATTTTATCAGTTAGATGTCATATCAGTGTCCATTATACAATATAAGTCACCATTTATCAGTTAGATGTCATAACAATGTTCATTTTTCGTTATCAGTCACAATTTATCAGTTAGATGTCATACCAGTGTTCATTCTATACTATCAGTTACAATTTGTCAGTTAGATGTCATATCAGTGTTCACTCTACGTTATCAGTTACGATTTATCAATTATATGGAATATCAGTGTTCATTCTATGATATGAGTCACATTTTATCAGTTAGATGTCATATCAGTGTTCATTCTACGTCATCAGTTATAATTTATCAGTTAGATATATCAGTGTTCATTGTACGACGTAAGTCAAATTTTATCAGTTAGATGTCATATCAGTGTTCATTCTACGACATTAGTCACATTTTATCAGTTAGATACCATATCAGTGTTCATTCTACGATATAAGTCACACTGTATCAGTTAAATGTCATATCAGTGTTCATTCTTCATTATCAGTCACGATTTATCAGTTAGATGTCATATTAATGTTCATTCTACGATATTAGTCACATTTTATCAGTTAGATGTCATATCAGAGTTCATTCTACGTTATCAGTCACGATTTATCAGTTAGATGTCATACCAGTGTTCATTCTACGATATTAGTCACATTTTATCAGTTAGATGTCATATCAGTGTTTATTCTACGATATAAGTCACATTTTATCAGTTAGATGTCATATCAGTGTTCATTATACGATATAAGTTACCATTTATCAGTTAGATGTCATATCAGTGTTCATTCTACGTTATCAGTCACGATTTATCAGTTAGATGTCATACCAGTGTTCATTCTACCATATTAGTCACATTTTATCAGCTTGATATCATATCAGTGTTCATTCTACGCTATCAGTCACGATTTATCAGATAGATGTCATATCAGTGTTCATTCTACGTTATCAGTCACGATTTATCAGTTAGATATCATATTAGTGTTCATTCTACGTTATTAGTCACATTTTATCAGTTAAATGTCATATCAGTGTTCATTCTACGATATTAGTCACGATTTATCAGTTATATGTCATATCAGAGCTTATTCTACGTTATCAGTCACGATTTATCAGTTAGATGTCATATTAATGTTCATTCTACGATATTAGTCACATTTTATCAGTTAGATGTCATATCAGTGTTCATTACACGATATAAGTCACCATTTATCAGTTAGATGTCATATCAGTGTTTATTCTACGTTATCAGTCACGATTTATCAGTTAGATGTCATATTAATGTTCATTCTACGATATTAGTCACATTTTATCAGTTAGATGTCATTTCAGTGTTTATTCTACGATATAAGTCACATTTTATCAGTTAGATGTCATATCGGTGTTCATTATACGATATAAGTCACCATTTATCAGTTAGATGTCATATCAGTGTTCATTCTACGTTATCAGTCAAGATTTATCAGTTAGATGTCATATCAGTGTTCATTCTACGATATTAGTAGCGATTTATCAGTTAGATGTCAAATCAGTCTTCATTCTACGATATAAGTCAAATTTTATCAGTAAGATGTCATATCAGTGTTCATTATACGATATAAGTCACCATTTATCAGTTAGATGTCATATCAGTGTTCATTCTACGTTATCAGTCATGATTTATCAGTTAGATGTTATATCAGTGTTCATTATACGATATAAGTCACGATTTATAAGTTAGATGTCATATCGTTGTTTATTCTACGTCATCAGTCACAATTTATCAGTTAGATGTCATATCAGTGTTCATTCTACTTTATCAGTCACGATTTATCATTAATATGTCATATCAGAGCTTATTCTACGATATTAGTCAAATTTTATCAGTTAGATGTCATATCAGTGTTTATTCTACGATATAACTCACATTTTATCAGTTAGATGTCATATCAGTGTTCATTATACGATATAAGTCACCATTTATCAGTTAGATGTCATATCAGTGTTTATTCTACGTTATCAGTCACGATTTATCAGTTAGATGTCATATTAATGTTCATTCTACGATATTAGTCACATTTTATCAGTTAGATGTCATATCAGTGTTCATTCTACGTTATCAGTCACGATTTATCAGTTAGATGTCATACCAGTGGTCATTCTACGATATTAGTCACATTTTATCAGTTAGATGTCATATCAGTGTTTATTCTACGATATAAGTCACATTTTATCAGTAAGATGTCATATCAGTGTTCATTATACGATATAAGTCACCATTTATCAGTTAGATGTCATATCAGTGTTCATTCTACGTTATCAGTCACGATTTATCAGTTAGATGTCATATCAGTGTTCATTCTACGATATTAGTAACGATTTATCAGTTAGATGTCAAATCAGTCTTCATTCTACGATATAAGTCACATTTTATCAGTTAGATGTCATATCAGTGTTCATTATACGATATAAGTCACTATTTATCAGTTAGATGTCGTATCAGTGTTCATTCTACGTTCTCAGTCACGATTTATCAGTTAGATGTCATATCAGTGTTCATTCTACGATATAAGTCACATTTTATCAGTTTGATGTCATATCAGTGTTCATTATACGATATAAGTCACCATTTATCAGTTAGATGTCATATCAGTGTTCATTCTACGTTATCAGTCATGATTTATCAGGTAGATGTCATATCAGTGTTCATTATACGATATAAGTCACGATTTATAAGTTAGATGTCATATCGTTGTTTATTCTACGTCATCAGTCACGATTTATCAGTTAGATGTCATATCAGTGTTCATTCTACTTTATCAGTAACGATTTATCAGTAATATGTCATATCAGAGCTTATTCTGCGATATTAGTCACATTTTATCAGTTAGATGTCATATCAGTGTTTATTCTACGATATAAGTCACATTTTATCAGTTAGATGTCATATTAATGTTCATTCTACGATATTAGTCACATTTTATCAGCTAGATGTCATATCAGTGTTCATTTTACGTTATCAGTCACGATTTATCAGTTAGATGTCATACCAGTGTTCATTCTACGATATTAGTCACATTTTATCAGTTAGATGTCATATCAGTGTTTATTCTACGATATAAGTCACATTTTATCAGTTAGATGTCAAATCAGTCTTCATTCTACGATATAAGTCACATTTTATCAGTTAGATGTCATATCAGTGTTCATTATACGATATAAGTCACCATTTATCAGTTAGATGTCGTATCAGTGTTCATTCTACGTTCTCAGTCACGATTTATCAGTTAGATGTCATATCAGTGTTCATTCTACGATATAAGTCACATTTTATCAGTTAGATGTCATATCAGTGTTCATTATACGATATAAGTCACCATTTATCAGTTAGATGTCATATCAGTGTTCATTCTACGTTATCAGTCATGATTTATCAGGTAGATGTCATATCAGTGTTCATTATACGATATAAGTCACGATTTATAAGTTAGATGTCATATCGTTGTTTATTCTACGTCATCAGTCACGATTTATCAGTTAGATGTCATATCAGTGTTCATTCTACTTTATCAGTAACGATTTATCAGTAATATGTCATATCAGAGCTTATTCTGCGATATTAGTCACATTTTATCAGTTAGATGTCATATCAGTGTTTATTCTACGATATAAGTCACATTTTATCAGTTAGATGTCATATTAATGTTCATTCTACGATATTAGTCACATTTTATCAGCTAGATGTCATATCAGTGTTCATTTTACGTTATCAGTCACGATTTATCAGTTAGATGTCATACCAGTGTTCATTCTACGATATTAGTCACATTTTATCAGTTAGATGTCATATCAGTGTTTATTCTACGATATAAGTCACATTTTATCAGTTAGATGTCATATCAGTGTTCATTATACGATATAAGTCACCATTTATCAGTTAGATGTCATATCAGTGTTCATTCTACGTTATCAGTCACGATTTATCAGTTAGATGTCATATCAGTGTTTATTCTACGCTATCAGTCACTATTTATCAGTTAAATGTCATACCAGTGTTCATTCTACCATATTAGTCACATTTTATCAGCTTGATATCATATCAGTGTTCATTCTACGCTATCAGTCACGATTTATCAGATAGATGTCATATCAGTGTTCATTCTACGTTATCAGTCACGATTTATCAGTTAGATATCATATTAGTGTTCATTCTACGTTATTAGTCACATTTTATCAGTTAAATGTCATATCAGTGTTCATTCTACGATATTAGTCACGATTTATCAGTTATATGTCATATCAGAGCTTATTCTACGATATTAGTCAAATTTTATCAGTTAGATGTCATATCAGTATTTATTCTACGATAAAAGTCACATTTTATCAGTTAGATGTCATATCAGTGTTCATTACACGATATAAGTCACCATTTATCAGTTAGATGTCATATCAGTGTTTATTCTACGTTATCAGTCACGATTTATCAGTTAGATGTCATATTAATGTTCATTCTACGATATTAGTCACATTTTATCAGTTAGATGTCATATCAGTGTTTATTCTACGATATAAGTCACATTTTATCAGTTAGATGTCATATCGGTGTTCATTATACGATATAAGTCACCATTTATCAGTTAGATGTCATATCAGTGTTCATTCTACGTTATCAGTCAAGATTTATCAGTTAGATGTCATATCAGTGTTCATTCTACGATATTAGTAACGATTTATCAGTTAGATGTCAAATCAGTCTTCATTCTACGATATAAGTCAAATTTTATCAGTAAGATGTCATATCAGTGTTCATTATACGATATAAGTCACCATTTATCAGTTAGATGTCATATCAGTGTTCATTCTACGTTATCAGTCATGATTTATCAGTTAGATGTTATATCAGTGTTCATTATACGATATAAGTCACGATTTATAAGTTAGATGTCATATCGTTGTTTATTCTACGTCATCAGTCACAATTTATCAGTTAGATGTCATATCAGTGTTCATTCTACTTTATCAGTCACGATTTATCAGTAATATGTCATATCAGAGCTTATTCTACGATATTAGTCAAATTTTATCAGTTAGATGTCATATCAGTGTTTATTCTACGATATAACTCACATTTTATCAGTTAGATGTCATATCAGTGTTCATTATACGATATAAGTCACCATTTATCAGTTAGATGTCATATCAGTGTTTATTCTACGTTATCAGTCACGATTTATCAGTTAGATGTCATATTAATGTTCATTCTACGATATTAGTCACATTTTATCAGTTAGATGTCATATCAGTGTTCATTCTACGTTATCAGTCACGATTTATCAGTTAGATGTCATACCAGTGGTCATTCTACGATATTAGTCACATTTTATCAGTTAGATGTCATATCAGTGTTTATTCTACGATATAAGTCACATTTTATCAGTAAGATGTCATATCAGTGTTCATTATACGATATAAGTCACCATTTATCAGTTAGATGTCATATCAGTGTTCATTCTACGTTATCAGTCACGATTTATCAGTTAGATGTCATATCAGTGTTCATTCTACGATATTAGTAACGATTTATCAGTTAGATGTCAAATCAGTCTTCATTCTACGATATAAGTCACATTTTATCAGTTAGATGTCATATCAGTGTTCATTATACGATATAAGTCACTATTTATCAGTTAGATGTCGTATCAGTGTTCATTCTACGTTCTCAGTCACGATTTATCAGTTAGATGTCATATCAGTGTTCATTCTACGATATAAGTCACATTTTATCAGTTTGATGTCATATCAGTGTTCATTATACGATATAAGTCACCATTTATCAGTTAGATGTCATATCAGTGTTCATTCTACGTTATCAGTCATGATTTATCAGGTAGATGTCATATCAGTGTTCATTATACGATATAAGTCACGATTTATAAGTTAGATGTCATATCGTTGTTTATTCTACGTCATCAGTCACGATTTATCAGTTAGATGTCATATCAGTGTTCATTCTACTTTATCAGTAACGATTTATCAGTAATATGTCATATCAGAGCTTATTCTGCGATATTAGTCACATTTTATCAGTTAGATGTCATATCAGTGTTTATTCTACGATATAAGTCACATTTTATCAGTTAGATGTCATATTAATGTTCATTCTACGATATTAGTCACATTTTATCAGCTAGATGTCATATCAGTGTTCATTTTACGTTATCAGTCACGATTTATCAGTTAGATGTCATACCAGTGTTCATTCTACGATATTAGTCACATTTTATCAGTTAGATGTCATATCAGTGTTTATTCTACGATATAAGTCACATTTTATCAGTTAGATGTCAAATCAGTCTTCATTCTACGATATAAGTCACATTTTATCAGTTAGATGTCATATCAGTGTTCATTATACGATATAAGTCACCATTTATCAGTTAGATGTCGTATCAGTGTTCATTCTACGTTCTCAGTCACGATTTATCAGTTAGATGTCATATCAGTGTTCATTCTACGATATAAGTCACATTTTATCAGTTTGATGTCATATCAGTGTTCATTATACGATATAAGTCACCATTTATCAGTTAGATGTCATATCAGTGTTCATTCTACGTTATCAGTCATGATTTATCAGGTAGATGTCATATCAGTGTTCATTATACGATATAAGTCACGATTTATAAGTTAGATGTCATATCGTTGTTTATTCTACGTCATCAGTCACGATTTATCAGTTAGATGTCATATCAGTGTTCATTCTACTTTATCAGTAACGATTTATCAGTAATATGTCATATCAGAGCTTATTCTGCGATATTAGTCACATTTTATCAGTTAGATGTCATATCAGTGTTTATTCTACGATATAAGTCACATTTTATCAGTTAGATGTCATATTAATGTTCATTCTACGATATTAGTCACATTTTATCAGCTAGATGTCATATCAGTGTTCATTTTACGTTATCAGTCACGATTTATCAGTTAGATGTCATACCAGTGTTCATTCTACGATATTAGTCACATTTTATCAGTTAGATGTCATATCAGTGTTTATTCTACGATATAAGTCACATTTTATCAGTTAGATGTCATATCAGTGTTCATTATACGATATAAGTCACCATTTATCAGTTAGATGTCATATCAGTGTTCATTCTACGTTATCAGTCACGATTTATCAGTTAGATGTCATATCAGTGTTCATTCTACGATATTAGTCACGATTTATCAGTTAGATGTCAAATCAGTCTTCATTCTACGATATAAGTCACATTTTATCAGTTAGATGTCATATCAGTGTTCATTATACGATATAAGTCACCATTTATCAGTTAGATGTCATATCAGCCTTCATTCTACGATATAAGTCACGATTTATCAGTTAGATGTCATATCAGTGTTCATTCTACGATATTAGTCACGATTTATCAGTTAGATGTCATATCAGTGTTCATTCTACGATATAAGTCACATTTTATCAGCTAGATGTCATATCAGTGTTCATTATACAATATAAGTCACCATTTATCAGTTAGATGTCATATCAGTGTTCATTTTACGTTATCAGTCACAATTTATCAGTTAGATGTCATACCAGTGTTCATTCTATGCTATCAGTTACAATTTGCCAGTTAGATGTCATATCAGTGTTCACTCTACGCTATCAGTTACGATTTATCTGTTAGATGGAATATCAGTGTTCATTCTATGATATGAGTCACATTTTATCAGTTAGATGTCATATCAGTGTTCATTCTACGTCATCAGTTATAATTTATCAGTTAGATATATCAGTGTTCATTCTACGACATAAGTCAAATTTTATCAGTTAGATGTCATATCAGTGTTCATTCTACGACATTAGTCACATTTTATCAGTTAGATATCATATCAGTGTTCATTCTACGATATAAGTCACACTGTATCAGTTAAATGTCATATCAGTGTTCATTCTTCATTATCAGTCACGATTTATCAGTTAGATGTCATATTAGTGTTCATTCTTCGCTAATAGTCACATTTTATCAGATAGATGTCATATCAGTGTTCATTCTACGCTATCAGTCACGATTTATCAATTAGATGTCATACCAGTGTTCATTCTACGATATTAGTAACATTTTATCAGCTTGATATCATATCAGTGTTCATTCTACGCTATCAGTCACGATTTATCAGTTAGATGTCATATTAGTGTTCATTCTACGTTATTGATCACATTTTATCAGTTAGATGTCATACCAGTGTTCATTCTACGATATTAGTCACATTTTATCAGTTAGATGTCATATCTGTGTTTATTCTACGATATAAGTCACGATCTATCAGTTAGATGTCATATCAGTGTTCATTCTACGATATTAGTCACGATTTATCAGTTAGATGTCATATCAGTGTTCATTCTACGTTATCAGTCACGATTTATCAGTTAGATGTCATATTAGTGTTCATTCTACGCTATCAGTCACATTTTATCAGATATATGTCATATCAGTGTTTATTCTACGCTATCAGTCACTATTTATCAGTTAAATGTCATACCAGTGTTCATTCTACCATATTAGTCACATTTTATCAGCTTGATATCATATCAGTGTTCATTCTACGCTATCAGTCACGATTTATCAGATAGATGTCATATCAGTGTTCATTCTACGTTATCAGTCACGATTTATCAGTTAGATATCATATTAGTGTTCATTCTACGTTATTAGTCACATTTTATCAGTTAAATGTCATATCAGTGTTCATTCTACGATATTAGTCACGATTTATCAGTTATATGTCATATCAGAGCTTATTCTACGATATTAGTCAAATTTTATCAGTTAGATGTCATATCAGTGTTTATTCTACGATAAAAGTCACATTTTATCAGTTAGATGTCATATCAGTGTTCATTACACGATATAAGTCACCATTTATCAGTTAGATGTCATATCAGTGTTTATTCTACGTTATCAGTCACGATTTATCAGTTAGATGTCATATCAGTGTTTATTCTACGATATAAGTCACATTTTATCAGTTAGATGTCATATCGGTGTTCATTATACGATATAAGTCACCATTTATCAGTTAGATGTCATATCAGTGTTCATTCTACGTTATCAGTCACGATTTATCAGTTAGATGTCATATCAGTGTTCATTCTACGATATTAGTAACGATTTATCAGTTAGATGTCAAATCAGTCTTCATTCTACGATATAAGTCACATTTTATCAGTAAGATGTCATATCAGTGTTCATTATACGATATAAGTCACCATTTATCAGTTAGATGTCATATCAGTGTTCATTCTACGTTATCAGTCATGATTTATCAGTTAGATGTTATATCAGTGTTCATTATACGATATAAGTCACGATTTATAAGTTAGATGTCATATCGTTGTTTATTCTACGTCATCAGTCACAATTTATCAGTTAGATGTCATATCAGTGTTCATTCTACTTTATCAGTCACGATTTATCAGTAATATGTCATATCAGAGCTTATTCTACGATATTAGTCAAATTTTATCAGTTAGATGTCATATCAGTGTTTATTCTACGATATAACTCACATTTTATCAGTTAGATGTCATATCAGTGTTCATTATACGATATAAGTCACCATTTATCAGTTAGATGTCATATCAGTGTTTATTCTACGTTATCAGTCACGATTTATCAGTTAGATGTCATATTAATGTTCATTCTACGATATTAGTCACATTTTATCAGTTAGATGTCATATCAGTGTTCATTCTACGCTATCAGTCACGATTTATCAGTTAGATGTCATACCAGTGGTCATTCTACGATATTAGTCACATTTTATCAGTTAGATGTCATATCAGTGTTTATTCTACGATATAAGTCACATTTTATCATTAAGATGTCATATCAGTGTTCATTATACGATATAAGTCACATTTTATCAGTTAGATGTCATATTAATGTTCATTCTACGATATTAGTCACATTTTATCAGCTAGATGTCATATCAGTGTTCATTTTACGTTATCAGTCACGATTTATCAGTTAGATGTCATACCAGTGTTCATTCTACGATATTAGTCACATTTTATCAGTTAGATGTCATATCAGTGTTTATTCTACGATATAAGTCACATTTTATCAGTTAGATGTCAAATCAGTCTTCATTCTACGATATAAGTCACATTTTATCAGTTAGATGTCATATCAGTGTTCATTATACGATATAAGTCACCATTTATCAGTTAGATGTCGTATCAGTGTTCATTCTACGTTCTCAGTCACGATTTATCAGTTAGATGTCATATCAGTGTTCATTCTACGATATAAGTCACATTTTATCAGTTTGATGTCATATCAGTGTTCATTATACGATATAAGTCACCATTTATCAGTTAGATGTCATATCAGTGTTCATTCTACGTTATCAGTCATGATTTATCAGGTAGATGTCATATCAGTGTTCATTATACGATATAAGTCACGATTTATAAGTTAGATGTCATATCGTTGTTTATTCTACGTCATCAGTCACGATTTATCAGTTAGATGTCATATCAGTGTTCATTCTACTTTATCAGTAACGATTTATCAGTAATATGTCATATCAGAGCTTATTCTGCGATATTAGTCACATTTTATCAGTTAGATGTCATATCAGTATTTATTCTACGATATAAGTCACATTTTATCAGTTAGATGTCATATTAATGTTCATTCTACGATATTAGTCACATTTTATCAGCTAGATATCATATCAGTGTTCATTTTACGTTATCAGTCACGATTTATCAGTTAGATGTCATACCAGTGTTCATTCTACGATATTAGTCACATTTTATCAGTTAGATGTCATATCAGTGTTTATTCTACGATATAAGTCACATTTTATCAGATAGATGTCATATAAGTTTTCATTATACGATATAAGTCACCATTTATCAGTTAGATGTCATATCAGTGTTCATTCTACGTTATCAGTCACGATTTATCAGTTAGATGTCATATCAGTGTTCATTCTACGATATTAGTCACGATTTATCAGTTAGATGTCAAATCAGTCTTCATTCTACGATATAAGTCACATTTTATCAGTTAGATGTCATATCAGTGTTCATTATACGATATAAGTCACCATTTATTAGTTAGATGTCATATCAGCCTTCATTCTACGATATAAGTCACGATTTATCAGTTAGATGTCATATCAGTGTTCATTCTACGATATTAGTCACGATTTATCAGTTAGATGTCATATCAGTGTTCATTCTACGATATAAGTCACATTTTATCAGCTAGATGTCATATCAGTGTTCATTATACAATATAAGTCACCATTTATCAGTTAGATGTCATATCAGTGTTCATTTTACGTTATCAGTCACAATTTATCAGTTAGATGTCATACCAGTGTTCATTCTATGCTATCAGTTACAATTTGCCAGTTAAATGTCATATCAGTGTTCACTCTACGCTATCAGTTACGATTTATCTGTTAGATGGAATATCAGTGTTCATTCTATGATATGAGTCAAATTTTATCAGTTAGATGTCATATCAGTGTTCATTCTACGTCATCAGTTATAATTTATCAGTTAGATATATCAGTGTTCATTCTACGACATAAGTCAAATTTTATCAGTTAGATGTCATATCAGTGTTCATTCTACGACATTAGTCACATTTTATCAGTTAGATATCATATCAGTGTTCATTCTACGATATAAGTCACACTGTATCAGTTAAATGTCATATCAGTGTTCATTCTTCATTATCAGTCACGATTTATCAGTTAGATGTCATATTAGTGTTCATTCTTCGCTAATAGTCACATTTTATCAGAAAGATGTCATATCAGTGTTCATTCTACGCTATCAGTCACGATTTATCAATTAGATGTCATACCAGTGTTCATTCTACGATATTAGTAACATTTTATCAGCTTGATATCATATCAGTGTTCATTCTACGCTATCAGTCACGATTTATCAGTTAGATGTCATATTAGTGTTCATTCTACGTTATTGATCACATTTTATCAGTTAGATGTCATACCAGTGTTCATTCTACGATATTAGTCACATTTTATCAGTTAGATGTCATATCTGTGTTTATTCTACGATATAAGTCACGATCTATCAGTTAGATGTCATATCAGTGTTCATTCTACGATATTAGTCACGATTTATCAGTTAGAGGTCATATCAGTGTTCATTCTACGATATAAGTCACATTTTATCAGTTAGATTTCATATCAGTGTTCATTATACAATATAAGTCACCATTTATCAGTTAGATGTCATATCAGTGTTCATTTTACGTTATCAGTCACAATTTATCAGTTAGATGTCATACCAGTGTTCATTCTATGCTATCAGTTACAATTTGTCAGTTAGATGTCATATCAGTGTTCACTCTACGTTATCAGATACGATGTATCTGTTATATGGAATATCAGTGTTCATTCTATGATATGAGTCACATTTTATCAGTTAGATGTCATATCAGTGTTCATTCTACGACATTAGTCACATTTTATCAGTTAGATATCATATCAGTGTTCATTCTACGATATAAGTCACACTGTATCAGTTAAATATCATATCAGTGTTCATTCTTCATTATCAGTCACGATTTATCAGTTAGATGTCATATCAGTGTTCATTCTACGATATCAGTCACATTTTATCAGTTAGATGTCATATTAGTGTTCATTCTACGCTATCAGTCACGATTTATCAGTTAGATGTCATATCAGGGTTCATTCTACGATATAAGTCACCATTTATCAGTTAGATGTCATATCAGTGTTCATTCTACGCTATCAGTCACGATTTATCAGTTAGATGTCATATCAGTGTTCATTCTACGCTATCAGTCACGATTTATCAATTAGATGTCATACCAGTGTTCATTCTACGATATTAGTAACATTTTATCAGCTTGATATCATATCAGTGTTCATTCTACGCTATCAGTCACGATTTATCAGTTAGATGTCATATTAGTGTTCATTCTACGTTATTGGTCACATTTTATCAGTTAGATGTCATACCAGTGTTCATTCTACGATATTAGTCACATTTTATCAGTTAGATGTCATATCTGTGTTTATTCTACGATATAAGTCACGATTTATCAGTTAGATGTCATATCAGTGTTCATTCTAAGATATTAGTTACGATTTATCAGTTAGATGTCATATCAGTGTTCATTCTACGATATAAGTCACATTTTATCAGTTAGATGTCATATCAGTGTTCATTATACAATATAAGTCACCATTTATCAGTTAGATGTCATATCAGTGTTCATTTTACGTTATCAGTCACAATTTATCAGTTAGATGTCATACCAGTGTTCATGCTATGCTATCAGTTACAATTTGTCAGTTAGATGTCATATCAGTGTTCACTCTACGTTATCAGTTACAATTTATCAGTTAGATGGAATATCAGTGTTCATTCTATGATATGAGTCACATTTTATCAGTTAGATGTCATATCAGTGTTCATTCTACGTCATCAGTTATAATTTATCAGTTAGATATATCAGTGTTCATTGTACGACGTAAGTCAAATTTTATCAGTTAGATGTCATATCAGTGTTCATTCTACGACATTAGTCACATTTTATCAGTTAGATACCATATCAGTGTTCATTCTACGATATAAGTCACACTGTATCAGTTAAATGTCATATCAGTGTTCATTCTTCATTATCAGTCACGATTTATCAGTTAGATGTCATATCAGTGTTCATTATACGATATAAGTCACCATTTATCAGTTAGAGTCATATCAGTGTTTATTCTACGTTATCAGTCACGATTTATCAGTTAGATGTCATATTAATGTTCATTCTACGATATTAGTCACATTTTATCAGTTAGATGTCATATCAGTGTTTATTCTACGATATAAGTCACATTTTATCAGTTAGATGTCATATCAGTGTTCATTATACGATATAAGTCACCATTTATCAGTTAGATGTCATATCAGTGTTCATTCTACGTTATCAGTCACAATTTATCAGTTAGATGTCATATTAGTGTTCATTCTACGCTATCAGTCACATTTTATCAGATAGATGTCATATCAGTGTTTATTCTACGCTATCAGTCACTATGTATCAGTTAAATGTCATACCAGTGTTCATTCTACCATATTAGTCACATTTTATCAGCTTGATATCATATCAGTGTTCATTCTACGCTATCAGTCACGATTTATCAGATAGATGTCATATCAGTGTTCATTCTACGTTATCAGTCACGATTTATCAGTTAGATGTCATATCAGTGTTCATTCTACGATATTAGTAACGATTTATCAGTTAGATGTCAAATCAGTCTTCATTCTACGATATAAGTCACATTTTTTCAGTTAGATGTCATATCAGTGTTCATTATACGATATAAGTCACCATGTATCAGTTAGATGTCATATCAGTGTTCATTCTACGTTATCAGTCATGATTTATCAGTTAGATGTCATATCAGTGTTCATTATACGATATAAGTCACGATTTATAAGTTAGATGTCATATCGTTGTTTATTCTACGTCATCAGTCACGATTTATCAGTAATATGTCATATCAGAGCTTATTCTACGATATTAGTCACATTTTATCAGTTAGATGTCATATCAGTGTTTATTCTACGATATAAGTCACATTTTATCAGTTAGATGACATATCGGTGTTCATTATACGATATAAGTCACCATTTATCAGTTAGATGTCATATCAGTGTTCATTCTACGTTATCAGTCACGATTTATCAGTTAGATGTCATATCAGTGTTCATTCTACGATATTAGTAACGATTTATCAGTTAGATGTCAAATCAGTCTTCATTCTACGATATAAGTCACATTTTATCAGTTAGATGTCATATCAGTATTCATTATACGATATAAGTCACCATTTATCAGTTAGATGTCATATCAGTGTTCATTCTACGTTCTCAGTCACGATTTATCAGTTAGATGTCATATCAGTGTTCATTCTACGATATAAGTCACATTTTATCAGTTAGATGTCATATCAGTGTTCATTATACGATATAAGTCACCATTTATCAGTTAGATGTCATATCAGTGTTCATTCTACGTTATCAGTCATGATTTATCAGTTAGATGTCATATCAGTGTTCATTATACGATATAAGTCACGATTTATAAGTTAGATGTCATATCGTTGTTCATTCTACTTTATCAGTCACGATTTATCAGTAATATGTCATATCAGAGCTTATTCTACGATATTAGTCACATTTTATCAGTTAGATGTCATATCAGGGTTCATTATACGATATAAGTCACCATTTATCAGTTAGATGTCATATCAGTGTTCATTCTACGTTATTAGTCACATTTTATCAGTTAGATGTCATATCAGTGTTCATTCTACGATATTAGTCACGATTTATCAGCTATATGTCATATCAGAGCTTATTCTACGATATTAGTCAAATTTTATCAGTTAGATGTCATATCAGTCTTTATTCTACGATATAACTCACATTTTATCAGTTAGATGTCATATCAGTGTTCATTATACGATATAAGTCACCATTTATCAGTTAGATGTCATATCAGTCTTTATTCTACGTTATCAGTCACGATTTATCAGTTAGATGTCATATTAATGTTCATTCTACGATATTAGTCACATTTTATCAGTTAGATGTCATATCAGTGTTCATTCTACGTTATCAGTCACGATTTATCAGTTAGATGTCATACCAGTGTTCATTCTACGATATTAGTCACATTTTATTAGTTAGATGTCATATCAGTTTTCATTATACGATATATGTCACCATTTATCTGTTAGATGTCATATCAGCGTTCATTCTACGATATAAGTCACGATTTATCAGTTAGATGTCATATCAGTGTTCATTCTACGATATAAGTCACGATCTATCAGTTAGATGTCATATCAGTGTTCATTCTACGATATTAGTCACGATTTATCTGTTAGATGTCATATCAGTGTTCATTCTACGATATAAGTCACATTTTATCAGTTAGATGTCATATCAGTGTTCATTATACAATATAAGTCACCATTTATCAGTTAGATGTCATATCAGTGTTCATTTTACGTTATCAGTCACAATTTATCAGTTAGATGTAATACCAGTGTTCATTCTATGCTATCAGTTACAATTTGTCAGTTAGATGTCATATCAGTGTTCACTCTACGTTATCAGATACGATTTATCTGTTAGATGGAATATCAGTGTTCATTCTATGATATGAGTCACATTTTATCAGTTAGATGTCATATCAGTGTTCATTCTACGTCATCAGTTATAATTTATCAGTTAGATATATCAGTGTTTATTCTACGACATAAGTCAAATTTTATCAGTTAGATGTCATATCAGTGTTCATTCTACGACATTAGTCACATTTTATCAGTTAGATATCATATCAGTGTTCATTCTACGATATAAGTCACACTGTATCAGTTAAATATCATATCAGTGTTCATTCGTCATTATCAGTCACGATATATTAGTTAGATGTCATATCAGTGTTCATTCTACGATATCAGTCACATTTTATCAGTTAGATGTCATATTAGTGTTCATTCTACGCTATCAGTCACGATTTATCAGTTAGATGTCATATCAGGGTTCATTATACGATATAAGTCACCATTTGAAAGTTAGATGTCATATCAGTGTTCATTCTACGCTATCAGTCACGATTTATCAGTTAGATGTCATATCAGTGTTCATTCTCCGCTATCAGTCACGATTTATCAATTAGATGTCATACCAGTGTTCATTCTACGATATTAGTAACATTTTATCAGCTTGATATCATATCAGGTTCATTCTACGCTATCAGTCACCATTTATCAGTTAGATGTCATATTAGTGTTTATTCTACGTTATTGGTCACATTTTATCAGTTAGATGTCATACCAGTGTTCATTCTACGATATTAGTCACATTTTATCAGTTAGATGTCATATCTGTGTTTATTCTACGATATAAGTCACGATTTATCAGTTAGATGTCATATCAGTGTTCATTCTACGATATTAGTCACGATTTATCAGTTAGATGTCATATCAGTGTTCATTCTACGATATAAGTCACATTTTATCAGTTAGATGTCATATCAGTGTTCATTATACAATATAAGTCACCATTTATCAGTTAGATGTCATATCAGTGTTCATTTTACGTTATCAGTCACAATTTATCAGTTAGATGTCATACCAGTGTTCATTCTATGCTATCAGTTACAATTTGTCAGTTAGATGTCATATCAGTGTTCACTCTACGTTATCAGTTACGATTTATGAGTTAGATGGAATATCAGTGTTCATTCTATGATATGAGTCACATTTTATCAGTTAGATGTCATATCAGTGTTCATTCTACGTCATCAGTTATAATTTATCAGTTAGATATATCAGTGTTCATTGTACGACGTAAGTCAAATTTTATCAGTTAGATGTCATATCAGTGTTCATTCTACGACATTAGTCACATTTTATCAGTTAGATACCATATCAGTGTTCATTCTACGATATAAGTCACACTGTATCAGTTAAATGTCATATCAGTGTTCATTCTTCATTATCAGTCACGATTTATCAGTAAGATGTCATATCAGTGTTCATTATACGATATAAGTCACCATTTATCAGTTAGAGTCATATCAGTTTTTATTCTACGTTATCAGTCACGATTTATCAGTTAGATGTCATATTAATGTTCATTCTACGATATTAGTCACATTTTATCAGTTAGATGTCATATCAGTGTTCATTCTACGTTATCAGTCACGATTTATCAGTTAGATGTCATACCAGTGTTTATTCTACGAAATAAGTCACATTTTATCAGTTAGATGTCATATCAGTGTTCATTATACGATATAAGTCACCATTTATCAGTTAGATGTCATATCAGTGTTCATTCTACGTTATCAGTCACGATTTATCAGTTAGATGTCATATTAGTGTTCATTCTACGCTATCAGTCACATTTTATCAGATAGATGTCATATCAGTGTTTATTCTACGCTATCAGTCACTATTTATCAGTTAAATGTCATACCAGTGTTCATTCTACCATATTAGTCACATTTTATCAGCTTGATATCATATCAGTGTTCATTCTACGCTATCAGTCACGATTTATCAGATAGATGTCATATCAGTGTTCATTCTACGTTATCAGTCACGATTTATCAGTTAGATATCATATTAGTGTTCATTCTACGTTATTAGTCACATTTTATCAGTTAGATGTCATATCAGTGTTCATTCTACGATATTAGTCACGATTTATCAGTTATATATCATATCAGAGCTTATTCTACGATATTAGTCAAATTTTATCAGTTAGATGTCATATCAGTGTTTATTCTACGATATAAGTCACATTTTATCAGTTAGATGTCATATCAGTGTTCATTATACGATATAAGTCACCATTTATCAGTTAGATGTCATATCAGTGTTTATTCTACGTTATCAGTCACGATTTATCAGTTAGATGTCATATTAATGTTCATTCTACGATATTAGTCACATTTTATCAGTTAGATGTCATATCAGTGTTCATTCTACGTTATCAGTCACGATTTAACAGTTAGATGTCATACCAGTGTTCATTCTACGATATTAGTCACATTTTATCAGTTAGATGTCATATCAGTGTTTATTCTACGATATAAGTCACATTTTATCAGTTAGATGTCATATCGGTGTTCATTATACGATATAAGTCACCATTTATCAGTTAGATGTCATATCAGTGTTCATTCTACGTTATCAGTCACGATTTATCAGTTAGATGTCATATCAGTGTTCATTCTACGATATTAGTAACGATTTATCAGTTAGATGTCAAATCAGTCTTCATTCTACGATATAAGTCACATTTTATCAGTTAGATGTCATATCAGTGTTCATTATACGATATAAGTCACCATTTATCAGTTAGATGTCATATCAGTGTTCATTCTACGTTATCAGTCATGATTTATCAGTTAGATGTCATATCAGTGTTCATTATACGATATAAGTCACGATTTATAAGTTAGATGTCATATCGTTGTTTATTCTACGTCATCAGTCACGATTTATCAGTTAGATGTCATATCAGTGTTCATTCTACTTTATCAGTCACGATTTATCAGTAATATGTCATATCAGAGCTTATTCTACGATATTAGTCACATTTTATCAGTTAGATGTCATATCAGGGTTCATTATACGATATAAGTCTCCATTTATCAGTTAGATGTCATATCAGTGTTCATTCTACGTTATCAGTCACGATTTATCAGTTAGATAACATATTAGTGTTCATTCTACGTTATTAGTCACATTTTATCAGTTAGATGTCATATCAGTGTTCATTCTACGATATTAGTCACGATTTATCAGTTATATGTCATATCAGAGCTTATTCTACGATATTAGTCAAATTGTATCAGTTAGATGTCATATCAGTGTTCATTCTACGTTATCAGTCACGATTTATCAGTTAGATGTCATACCAGTGTTCATTCTACGATATAAGTCACATTTTATCAGTTAGATGTCATATCAGTGTTTATTCTACGATATAAGTCACATTTTATCAGTTAGATGTCATATCAGTGTTCATTATACGATATAAGTCACCATTTATCAGATAGATGTCATATTAGCGTTCATTCTACGATATAAGTCACGATTTATCAGTTAGATGTCATATCAGTGTTCATTCTACGATATTAGTCACGATTTATCAGTTAGATGTCATATCAGTGTTCATTCTACGATATAAGTCACATTTTATCAGCTAGATGTCATATCAGTGTTCATTATACAATATAAGTCACCATTTATCAGTTAGATGTCATATCAGTGTTCATTTTACGTTATCAGTCACAATTTATCAGTTAGATGTCATACCAGTGTTCATTCTATGCTATCAGTTACAATTTGTCAGTTAGATGTCATACCAGTGTTCATTTTATGCTATCAGTTACAATTTGTCAGTTAGATGTCATATCAGTGTTCACTCTACGTTATCAGTTACGATTTATCTGTTAGATGGAATATAAGGGTTCATTCTATGATATGAGTCACATTTTATCAGTTAGATGTCATATCAGTGTTCATTCTACGTCATCAGTTATAATTTATCAGTTAGATATATCAGTGTTCATTCTACGACATAAGTCAAATTTTATCAGTTAGATGTCATATCAGTGTTCATTCTACGACATTAGTCACATTTTATCAGTTAGATATCATATCAGTGTTCATTCTACGATATAAGTCACACTGTATCAGTTAAATGTCATATCAGTGTTCATTCTTCATTATCAGTCACGATTTATCAGTTAGATGTCATATCAGTGTTCATTCTACGATATCAGTCAGATTTTATCAGTTAGATGTCATATTAGTGTTCATTCTACGCTATTAGTCACATTTTATCAATTAGATGTCATACCAGTGTTCATTCTACGATATTAGTAACATTTTATCAGCTTGATATCATATCAGTGTTCATTCTACGCTATCAGTCACGATTTATCAGTTAAATGTCATATTAGTGTTCATTCTATGTTATTGGTCACATTTTATCAGTTAGATGTCATACCAGTGTTTATTCTACGATATTAGTCACATTTTATCAGTTAGATGTCATATCTGTGTTTATTCTTCGATATAAGTCACGATTTATCAGTTAGATGTCATATCAGTGTTCATTCTACGATATTAGTCACGATTTATCAGTTAGATGTCATATCAGTGTTCATTCTACGATATAAGTCACATTTTATCAGTTAGATGTCATATCAGTGTTCATTATACAATATAAGTCACCATTTATCAGTTAGATGTCATATCAGTGTTCATTTAACGTTATCAGTCACAATTTATCAGTTAGATGTCATACCAGTGTTCATTCTATGCTATCAGTTACAATTTGTCAGTTAGATGTCATATCAGTGTTCACTCTACGTTATCAGTTACGATTTATCAGTTAGATGGAATATCAGTTTCATTCTATGATATGAGTCACATTTTATCAGTTAGATGTCATATCAGTGTTCATTCTACGTCATCAGTTATAATTTATCAGTTAGATATATCAGTGTTCATTGTACGACGTAAGTCAAATTTTATCAGTTAGATGTCATACCAGTGTTCATTCTACGACATTAGTCACATTTTATCAGTTAGATACCATATCAGTGTTCATTCTACGATATAAGTCACACTGTATCAGGTAAATGTCATATCAGTGTTCATTCTTCATTATCAGTCACGATTTATCAGTTAGATGTCATATCAGTGTTCATTATACGATATAAGTCACCATTTATCAGTTAGATGTCATATCAGTGTTTATTCTACGTTATCAGTCACGATTTATCAGTTAGATGTCATATTAATGTTCATTCTACGATATTAGTCACATTTTATCAGTTAGATGTAATATCAGTGTTCATTCTACGTTATCAGTCACGATTTATCAGTTAGATGTCATACCAGTGTTCATTCTACGATATTAGTCACATTTTATCAGTTAGATGTCATATCAGTATTTATTCTACGATATAAGTCAAATTGTATCAGTTAGATGTCATATCAATGTTCATTATACGATATAAGTCACCATTTATCAGTTAGATGTCATATCAGTGTTCATTCTACGTTATCAGTCACGATTTATCAGTTAGATGTCATATTAGTGTTCATTCTACGCTATCAGTCACATTTTATCAGATAGATGTCATATCAGTGTTTATTCTACGCTATCAGTCACTATTTATCAGTTAAATGTCATACCAGTGTTCATTCTACCATATTAGTCACATTTTATCAGCTTGATATCATATCAGTGTTCATTCTACGCTATCAGTCACGATTTATCAGATAGATGTCATATCAGTGTTATTTCTACGTTATCAGTCACGATTTATCAGTTAGATATCATATTAGTGTTCATTCTACGTTATTAGTCACATTTTATCAGTTAGATGTCATATCAGTGTTCATTCTACGATATTAGTCACGATTTATCAGTTATATGTCATATCAGAGCTTATTCTACGATATTAGTCAAATGTTATCAGTTAGATGTCATATCAGTGTTTATTCTACGATATAACTCACATTTTATCAGTTAGATGTCATATCAGTGTTTATTCTACGTTATCAGTCACGATTTATCAGTTAGATGTCATATTAATGTTCATTCTACGATATTAGTCACATTTTATCAGTTAGATGTCATATCAGTGTTCATTCTACGTTATCAGTCACGATTTAACAGTTAGATGTCATACCAGTGTTCATTCTAGGATATTAGTCACATTTTATCAGTTAGATGTCATATCAGTGTTTATTCTACGATATAAGTCACATTTTATCAGTTAGATGTCATATCGGTGTTCATTATACGATATAAGTCACCATTTATTAGTTAGATGTCATATCAGTGTTCATTCTACGTTATCAGTCACGATTTATCAGTTAGATGTCATATCAGTGTTCATTCTACGATATTAGTAACGATTTATCAGTTAGATGTCAAATCAGTCTTCATTCTACGATATAAGTCACATTTTATCATTTAGATGTCATATCAGTGTTCATTATACGATATAAGTCACCATTTATCAGTTAGATGTCATATCAGTGTTCATTCTACGTTCTCAGTCACGATTTATCAGTTAGATGTCATATCAGTGTTCATTCTACGATATAAGTCACATTTTATCAGTTAGATGTCATATCAGTGTTCATTATACGATATAAGTCACGATTTATATGTTAGATGTCATATCGTTGTTTATTCTACGTCATCAGTCACGATTTATCAGTTAGATGTCATATCAGTGTTCATTCTACTTTATCAGTCACGATTTATCAGTAATATGTCATATCAGAGCTTATTCTACGATATTAGTCACATTTTATCAGTTAGATGTCATATCAGGGTTCATTATACGATATAAGTCACCATTTATCAGTTAGATGTCATATCAGTGTTCATTCTACGTTATCAGTCACGATTTATCAGTTAGATATCATATTAGTGTTCATTCTACGTTATTAGTCACATTTTATCAGTTAGATGTCATATCAGTGTTCATTCTACGATATTAGTCACGATTTATCAGTTATATGTCATATCAGAGCTTATTCTACGATATTAGTCAAATTTTATCAGTTAGATGTCATATCAGTGTTCATTCTTCATTATCAGTCACGATTTATCAGTTAGATGTCATATCAGTGTTCATTCTACGATATCAGTCACATTTTATCAGTTAGATGTCATATTAGTGTTCATTCTACGCTATTAGTCACATTTTATCAGATAGATGTCATATCAGTGTTCATTCTACGCTATCAGTCACGATTTATCAATTAGATGTCATACTAGTGTTCATTCTACGATATTAGTAACATTTTATCAGCTTGATATCATATCAGTGTTCATTCTACGCTATCAGTCACGATTTATCAGTTAGATGTCATATTAGTGTTCATTCTACGTTATTGGTCACATTTTATCAGTTAGATGTCATACCAGTGTTCATTCTACGATATTAGTCACATTTTATCAGTTAGATGTCATATCTGTGTTTATTCTTTGATATAAGTCACGATTTATCAGTTAGATGTCATATCAGTGTTCATTCTACGATATTAGTCACGATTTATCAGTTAGATGTCATATCAGTGTTCATTATACAATATAAGTCACCATTTATCAGTTAGATGTCATATCAGTGTTCATTTAACGTTATCAGTCACAATTTATCAGTTAGATGTCATACCAGTGTTCATTCTATGCTATCAGTTACAATTTGTCAGTTAGATGTCATATCAGTGTTCACTCTACGTTATCAGTTACGATTTATCAGTTAGATGGAATATCAGTTTCATTCTATGATATGAGTCACATTTTATCAGTTAGATGTCATATCAGTGTTCATTCTACGTCATCAGTTATAATTTATCAGTTAGATATATCAGTGTTCATTGTACGACGTAAGTCAAATTTTATCAGTTAGATGTCATACCAGGGTTCATTCTACGACATTAGTCACATTTTATCAGTTAGATACCATATCAGTGTTCATTCTACGATATAAGTCACACTGTATCAGTTAAATGTCATATCAGTGTTCATTCTTCATTATCAGTCACGATTTATCAGTTAGATGTCATATCAGTGTTCATTATACGATATAAGTCACCATTTATCAGTTAGATGTCATATCAGTGTTTATTCTACGTTATCAGTCACGATTTATCAGTTAGATGTCATATTAATGTTCATTCTACGATATTAGTCACATTTTATCAGTTAGATGTCATATCAGTGTTCATTCTACGTTATCAGTCACGATTTATCAGTTAGATGTCATACCAGTGTTCATTCTACGATATTAGTCACATTTTATCAGTTAGATGTCATATCAGTATTCATTCTACGATATAAGTCACATTTTATCAGTTAGATGTCATATCAATGTTCATTATACGATATAAGTCACCATTTATCAGTTAGATGTCATATCAGTGTTCATTCTACGTTATCAGTCACGATTTATCAGTTAGATGTCATATTAGTGTTCATTCTACGCTATCAGTCACATTTTATCAGATAGATGTCATATCAGTGTTTATTCTACGCTATCAGTCACTATTTATCAGTTAAATGTCATACCAGTGTTCATTCTACCATATTAGTCACATTTTATCAGCTTGATATCATATCAGTGTTCATTCTACGCTATCAGTCACGATTTATCAGATAGATGTCATATCAGTGTTCATTCTACGTTATCAGTCACGATTTATCAGTTAGATATCATATTAGTGTTCATTCTACGTTATTAGTCACGATTTATCAGTTATATGTCATATCAGAGCTTATTCTACGATATTAGTCAAATTTTATCAGTTAGATGTCATATCAGTGTTTATTCTACGATATAAGTCACATTTTATCAGTTAGATGTCATATCAGTGTTCATTCTACGTTATCAGTCACGATTTATCAGTTAGATATCATATTAGTGTTCATTCTACGTTATTAGTCACATTTTATCAGTTAGATGTCATATCAGTGTTCATTCTACGATATTAGTCACGATTTATCAGTTATATGTCATATCAGAGCTTATTCTACGATATTAGTCAAATTTTATCAGTTAGATGTCATATCAGTGTTCATTCTTCATTATCAGTCACGATTTATCAGTTAGATGTCATATCAGTGTTCATTCTACGATATCAGTCACATTTTATCAGTTAGATGTCATATTAGTGTTCATTCTACGCTATTAGTCACATTTTATCAGACAGATGTCATACCAGTGTTCATTCTACGCTATCAGTCACGATTTATCAATTAGATGTCATACCAGTGTTCATTCTACGATATTAGTAACATTTTATCAGCTTGATATCATATCAGTGTTCATTCTACGCTATCAGTCACGATTTATCAGTTAGATGTCATATTAGTGTTCATTCTACGTTATTGGTCACATTTTATCAGTTAGATGTCATACCAGTGTTCATTCTACGATATTAGTCACATTTTATCAGTTAGATGTCATATCTGTGTTTATTCTTCGATATAAGTCACGATTTATCAGTTAGATGTCATATCAGTGTTCATTCTACGATATTAGTCACGATTTATCAGTTAGATGTCATATCAGTGTTCATTATACAATATAAGTCACCATTTATCAGTTAGATGTCATATCAGTGTTCATTTAACGTTATCAGTCACAATTTATCAGTTAGATGTCATACCAGTGTTCATTCTATGCTATCAGTTACAATTTGTCAGTTAGATGTCATATCAGTGTTCACTCTACGTTATCAGTTACGATTGATCAGTTAGATGGAATATCAGTTTCATTCTATGATATGAGTCACATTTTATCAGTTAGATGTCATATCAGTGTTCATTCTACGTCATCAGTTATAATTTATCAGTTAGATATATCAGTGTTCATTGTACGACGTAAGTCAAATTTTATCAGTTAGATGTCATACCAGGGTTCATTCTACGACATTAGTCACATTTTATCAGTTAGATACCATATCAGTGTTCATTCTACGATATAAGTCACACTGTATCAGTTAAATGTCATATCAATGTTCATTCTTCATTATCAGTCACGATTTATCAGTTAGATGTCATATCAGTGTTCATTATACGATATAAGTCACCATTTATCAGTTAGATGTCATATCAGTGTTTATTCTACGTTATCAGTCACGATTTATCAGTTAGATGTCATATTAATGTTCATTCTACGATATTAGTCACATTTTATCAGTTAGATGTCATATCAGTGTTCATTCTACGTTATCAGTCACGATTTATCAGTTAGATGTCATACCAGTGTTCATTCTACGATATTAGTCACATTTTATCAGTTAGATGTCATATCTGTGTTTATTCTTCGATATAAGTCACGATTTATCAGTTAGATGTCATATCAGTGTTCATTCTACGATATTAGTCACGATTTATCAGTTAGATGTCATATCAGTGTTCATTATACAATATAAGTCACCATTTATCAGTTAGATGTCATATCAGTGTTCATTTAACGTTATCAGTCACAATTTATCAGTTAGATGTCATACCAGTGTTCATTCTATGCTATCAGTTACAATTTGTCAGTTAGATGTCATATCAGTGTTCACTCTACGTTATCAGTTACGATTTATCAGTTAGATGGAATATCAGTTTCATTCTATGATATGAGTCACATTTTATCAGTTAGATGTCATATCAGTGTTCATTCTACGTCATCAGTTATAATTTATCAGTTAGATATATCAGTGTTCATTGTACGACGTAAGTCAAATTTTATCAGTTAGATGTCATACCAGGGTTCATTCTACGACATTAGTCACATTTTATCAGTTAGATACCATATCAGTGTTCATTCTACGATATAAGTCACACTGTATCAGTTAAATGTCATATCAGTGTTCATTCTTCATTATCTGTCACGATTTATCAGTTAGATGTCATATCAGTGTTCATTATACGATATAAGTCACCATTTATCAGTTAGATGTCATATTAATGTTCATTCTACGATATTAGTCACATTTTATCAGTTAGATGTCATATCAGTGTTCATTCTACGTTATCAGTCACGATTTATCAGTTAGATGTCATACCAGTGTTCATTCTACGATATTAGTCACATTTTATCAGTTAGATGTCATATCAGTATTCATTCTACGATATAAGTCACATTTTATCAGTTAGATGTCATATCAATGTTCATTATACGATATAAGTCACCATTTATCAGTTAGATGTCATATCAGTGTTCATTCTACGTTATCAGTCACGATTTATCAGTTAGATGTCATATTAGTGTTCATTCTACGCTATCAGTCACATTTTATCAGATAGATGTCATATCAGTGTTTATTCTACGCTATCAGTCACTATTTATCAGTTAAATGTCATACCAGTGTTCATTCTACCATATTAGTCACATTTTATCAGCTTGATATCATATCAGTGTTCATTCTACGCTATCAGTCACGATTTATCAGATAGATGTCATATCAGTGTTCATTCTACGTTATTAGTCACATTTTATCAGTTAGATGTCATATCAGTGTTCATTCTACGATATTAGTCACGATTTATCAGTTATATGTCATATCAGAGCTTATTCTACGATATTAGTCAAATTTTATCAGTTAGATGTCATATCAGTGTTTATTCTACGATATAAGTCACATTTTATCAGTTAGATGTCATATCAGTGTTCATTATACGATATAAGTCACCATTTATCAGTTAGATGTCATATCAGTGTTCATTCTACGATATAAGTCACATTTTATAAGTTAGATGTCATATCAGTGTTCATTATACGATATAAGTCACGATTTATATGTTAGATGTCATATCGTTGTTTATTCTACGTCATCAGTCACGATTTATCAGTTAGATGTCATATCAGTGTTCATTCTACTTTATCAGTCACGATTTATCAGTAATATGTCATATCAGAGCTTATTCTACGATATTAGTCACATTTTATCAGTTAGATGTCATATCAGGGTTCATTATACGATATAAGTCACCATTTATCAGTTAGATGTCATATCAGTGTTCATTCTACGTTATCAGTCACGATTTATCAGTTAGATATCATATTAGTGTTCATTCTACGTTATTAGTCACATTTTATCAGTTAGATGTCATATCAGTGTTCATTCTACGATATTAGTCACGATTTATCAGTTATATGTCATATCAGAGCTTATTCTACGATATTAGTCAAATTTTATCAGTTAGATGTCATATCAGTGTTCATTCTTCATTATCAGTCACGATTTATCAGTTAGATGTCATATCAGTGTTCATTCTACGATATCAGTCACATTTTATCAGTTAGATGTCATATTAGTGTTCATTCTACGCTATTAGTCACATTTTATCAGACAGATGTCATACCAGTGTTCATTCTACGCTATCAGTCACGATTTATCAATTAGATGTCATACCAGTGTTCATTCTACGATATTAGTAACATTTTATCAGCTTGATATCATATCAGTGTTCATTCTACGCTATCAGTCACGATTTATCAGTTAGATGTCATATTAGTGTTCATTCTACGTTATTGGTCACATTTTATCAGTTAGATGTCATACCAGTGTTCATTCTACGATATTAGTCACATTTTATCAGTTAGATGTCATATCTGTGTTTATTCTTCGATATAAGTCACGATTTATCAGTTAGATGTCATATCAGTGTTCATTCTACGATATTAGTCACGATTTATCAGTTAGATGTCATATCAGTGTTCATTATACAATATAAGTCACCATTTATCAGTTAGATGTCATATCAGTGTTCATTTAACGTTATCAGTCACAATTTATCAGTTAGATGTCATACCAGTGTTCATTCTATGCTATCAGTTACAATTTGTCAGTTAGATGTCATATCAGTGTTCACTCTACGTTATCAGTTACGATTTATCAGTTAGATGGAATATCAGTTTCATTCTATGATATGAGTCACATTTTATCAGTTAGATGTCATATCAGTGTTCATTCTACGTCATCAGTTATAATTTATCAGTTAGATATATCAGTGTTCATTGTACGACGTAAGTCAAATTTTATCAGTTAGATGTCATACCAGGGTTCATTCTACGACATTAGTCACATTTTATCAGTTAGATACCATATCAGTGTTCATTCTACGATATAAGTCACACTGTATCAGTTAAATGTCATATCAGTGTTCATTCTTCATTATCTGTCACGATTTATCAGTTAGATGTCATATCAGTGTTCATTATACGATATAAGTCACCATTTATCAGTTAGATGTCATATCAGTGTTTATTCTACGTTATCAGTCACGATTTATCAGTTAGATGTCATATTAATGTTCATTCTACGATATTAGTCACATTTTATCAGTTAGATGTCATATCAGTGTTCATTCTACGTTATCAGTCACGATTTATCAGTTAGATGTCATACCAGTGTTCATTCTACGATATTAGTCACATTTTATCAGTTAGATGTCATATCAGTATTCATTCTACGATATAAGTCACATTTTATCAGTTAGATGTCATATCAATGTTCATTATACGATATAAGTCACCATTTATCAGTTAGATGTCATATCAGTGTTCATTCTACGTTATCAGTCACGATTTATCAGTTAGATGTCATATTAGTGTTCATTCTACGCTATCAGTCACATTTTATCAGATAGATGTCATATCAGTGTTTATTCTACGCTATCAGTCACTATTTATCAGTTAAATGTCATACCAGTGTTCATTCTACCATATTAGTCACATTTTATCAGCTTGATATCATATCAGTGTTCATTCTACGCTATCAGTCACGATTTATCAGATAGATGTCATATCAGTGTTCATTCTACGTTATTAGTCACATTTTATCAGTTAGATGTCATATCAGTGTTCATTCTACGATATTAGTCACGATTTATCAGTTATATGTCATATCAGAGCTTATTCTACGATATTAGTCAAATTTTATCAGTTAGATGTCATATCAGTGTTTATTCTACGATATAAGTCACATTTTATCAGTTAGATGTCATATCAGTGTTCATTATACGATATAAGTCACCATTTATCAGTTAGATGTCATATCAGTGTTCATTCTACGATATAAGTCACATTTTATAAGTTAGATGTCATATCAGTGTTCATTATACGATATAAGTCACGATTTATATGTTAGATGTCATATCGTTGTTTATTCTACGTCATCAGTCACGATTTATCAGTTAGATGTCATATCAGTGTTCATTCTACTTTATCAGTCACGATTTATCAGTAATATGTCATATCAGAGCTTATTCTACGATATTAGTCACATTTTATCAGTTAGATGTCATATCAGGGTTCATTATACGATATAAGTCACCATTTATCAGTTAGATGTCATATCAGTGTTCATTCTACGTTATCAGTCACGATTTATCAGTTAGATATCATATTAGTGTTCATTCTACGTTATTAGTCACATTTTATCAGTTAGATGTCATATCAGTGTTCATTCTACGATATTAGTCACGATTTATCAGTTATATGTCATATCAGAGCTTATTCTACGATATTAGTCAAATTTTATCAGTTAGATGTCATATCAGTGTTCATTCTTCATTATCAGTCACGATTTATCAGTTAGATGTCATATCAGTGTTCATTCTACGATATCAGTCACATTTTATCAGTTAGATGTCATATTAGTGTTCATTCTACGCTATTAGTCACATTTTATCAGACAGATGTCATACCAGTGTTCATTCTACGCTATCAGTCACGATTTATCAATTAGATGTCATACCAGTGTTCATTCTACGATATTAGTAACATTTTATCAGCTTGATATCATATCAGTGTTCATTCTACGCTATCAGTCACGATTTATCAGTTAGATGTCATATTAGTGTTCATTCTACGTTATTGGTCACATTTTATCAGTTAGATGTCATACCAGTGTTCATTCTACGATATTAGTCACATTTTATCAGTTAGATGTCATATCTGTGTTTATTCTTCGATATAAGTCACGATTTATCAGTTAGATGTCATATCAGTGTTCATTCTACGATATTAGTCACGATTTATCAGTTAGATGTCATATCAGTGTTCATTATACAATATAAGTCACCATTTATCAGTTAGATGTCATATCAGTGTTCATTTAACGTTATCAGTCACAATTTATCAGTTAGATGTCATACCAGTGTTCATTCTATGCTATCAGTTACAATTTGTCAGTTAGATGTCATATCAGTGTTCACTCTACGTTATCAGTTACGATTTATCAGTTAGATGGAATATCAGTTTCATTCTATGATATGAGTCACATTTTATCAGTTAGATGTCATATCAGTGTTCATTCTACGTCATCAGTTTTAATTTATCAGTTAGATATATCAGTGTTCATTGTACGACGTAAGTCAAATTTTATCAGTTAGATGTCATACCAGTGTTCATTCTACGACATTAGTCACATTTTATCAGTTAGATACCATATCAGTGTTCATTCTACGATATAAGTCACACTGTATCAGTTAAATGTCATATCAATGTTCATTCTTCATTATCAGTCACGATTTATCAGTTAGATGTCATATCAGTGTTCATTATACGATATAAGTCACCATTTATCAGTTAGATGTCATATCAGTGTTTATTCTACGTTATCAGTCACGATTTATCAGTTAGATGTCATATTAATGTTCATTCTACGATATTAGTCACATTTTATCAGTTAGATGTCATATCAGTGTTCATTCTACGTTATCAGTCACGATTTATCAGTTAGATGTCATACCAGTGTTCATTCTACGATATTAGTCACATTTTATCAGTTAGATGTCATATCAGTATTTATTCTACGATATAAGTCACATTTTATCAGTTAGATGTCATATCAATGTTCATTATACGATATAAGTCACCATTTATCAGTTAGATGTCATATCAGTGTTCATTCTACGTTATCAGTCACGATTTATCAGTTAGATGTCATATTAGTGTTCATTCTACGCTATCAGTCACATTTTATCAGATAGATGTCATATCAGTGTTTATTTTACGCTATCAGTCACTATTTATCAGTTAAATGTCATACCAGTGTTCATTCTACCATATTAGTCACATTTTATCAGCTTGATATCATATCAGTGTTCATTCTACGCTATCAGTCACGATTTATCAGATAGATGTCATATCAGTGTTCATTCTACGTTATCAGTCACGATTTATCAGTTAGATATCATATTAGTGTTCATTCTACGTTATTAGTCACATTTTATCAGTTAGATGTCATATCAGTGTTCATTCTACGATATTAGTCACGATTTATCAGTTATATGTCATATCAGAGCTTATTCTACGATATTAGTCAAATTTTATCAGTTAGATGTCATATCAGTGTTTATTCTACGATATAAGTCACATTTTATCAGTTAGATGTCATATCAGTGTTTATTCTACGTTATCAGTCACGATTTATCAGTTAGATGTCATATTAATGTTCATTCTACGATATTAGTCACATTTTATCAGTTAGATGTCATATCAGTGTGCATTCTACGTTATCAGTCACGATTTAACAGTTAGATGTCATACCAGTGTTCATTCCACGATATTAGTCACATTTTATCAGTTAGATGTCATATCAGTGTTTATTCTACGATATAAGTCACATTTTATCAGTTAGATGTCATATCGGTGTTCATTATACGATATAAGTCACCATTTATCAGTTAGATGTCATATCAGTGTTCATTCTACGTTATCAGTCACGATTTATCAGTTAGATGTCATATCAGTGTTCATTCTACGATATTAGTAACGATTTATCAGTTAGATGTCAAATCAGTCTTCATTCTACGATATAAGTCACATTTTATCATTTAGATGTCATATCAGTGTTCATTATACGATATAAGTCACCATTTATCAGTTAGATGTCATATCAGTGTTCATTCTACGTTCTCAGTCACGATTTATCAGTTAGATGTCATATCAGTGTTCATTCTACGATATAAGTCACATTTTATCAGTTAGATGTCATATCAGTGTTCATTATACGATATAAGTCACGATTTATATGTTAGATGTCATATCGTTGTTTATTCTACGTCATCAGTCACGATTTATCAGTTAGATGTCATATCAGTGTTCATTCTACTTTATCAGTCACGATTTATCAGTAATATGTCATATCAGAGCTTATTCTACGATATTAGTCACATTTTATCAGTTAGAAGTCATATCAGGGTTCATTATACGATATAAGTCACCATTTATCAGTTAGATGTCATATCAGTGTTCATTCTACGTTATCAGTCACGATTTATCAGTTAGATATCATATTAGTGTTCATTCTACGTTATTAGTCACATTTTATCAGTTAGATGTCATATCAGTGTTCATTCTACGATATTAGTCACGATTTATCAGTTATATGTCATATCAGAGCTTATTCTACGATATTAGTCAAATTTTATCAGTTAGATGTCATATCAGTGTTCATTCTTCATTATCAGTCACGATTTATCAGTTAGATGTCATATCAGTGTTCATTCTACGATATCAGTCACATTTTATCAGTTAGATGTCATATTAGTGTTCATTCTACGCTATTAGTCACATTTTATCAGATAGATGTCATATCAGTGTTTATTCTACGCTATCAGTCACGATTTATCAATTAGATGTCATACCAGTGTTCATTCTACGATATTAGTAACATTTTATCAGCTTGATATCATATCAGTGTTCATTCTACGCTATCAGTCACGATTTATCAGTTAGATGTCATATTAGTGTTCATTCTACGTTATTGGTCACATTTTATCAGTTAGATGTCATACCAGTGTTCATTCTACGATATTAGTCACATTTTATCAGTTAGATGTCATATCTGTGTTTATTCTTCGATATAAGTCACGATTTATCAGTTAGATGTCATATCAGTGTTCATTCTACGATATTAGTCACGATTTATCAGTTAGATGTCATATCAGTGTTCATTCTACGATATAAGTCACATTTTATCAGTTAGATGTCATATCAGTGTTCATTATACAATATAAGTCACCATTTATCAGTTAGATGTCATATCAGTGTTCATTTAACGTTATCAGTCACAATTTATCAGTTAGATGTCATACCAGTGTTCATTCTATGCTATCAGTTACAATTTGTCAGTTAGATGTCATATCAGTGTTCACTCTACGTTATCAGTTACGATTTATCAGTTAGATGGAATATCAGTTTCATTCTATGATATGAGTCACATTTTATCAATTAGAAGTCATATCAGTGTTCATTCTACGTCATCAGTTATAATTTATCAGTTAGATATATCAGTGTTCATTGTACGACGTAAGTCAAATTTTATCAGTTAGATGTCATACCAGTGTTCATTCTACGACATTAGTCACATTTTATCAGTTAGATACCATATCAGTGTTCATTCTACGATATAAGTCACACTGTATCAGTTAAATGTCATATCAGTGTTCATTCTTCATTATCAGTCACGATTTATCAGTTAGATGTCATATCAGTGTTCATTATACGATATAAGTCACGATTTATCAGTTAGATGTCATATCAGTGTTTATTCTACGTTATCAGTCACCATTTATCAGTTAGATGTCATATCAGTGTTCATTCTACGTTATCAGTCACGATTTATCAGTTAGATGTCATACCAGTGTTCATTCTACGATATTAGTCACATTTTATCAGTTAGATGTCATATCAGTATTTATTCTACGATATAAGTCACATTTTATCAGTTAGATGTCATATCAATGTTCATTATACGATATAAGTCACGATTTATCAGTTAGATGTCATATCAGTGTTCATTCTACGTTATCAGTCACGATTTATCAGTTAGATGTCATATTAGTGTTCATTCTACGCTATCAGTCACATTTTATCAGATAGATGTCATATCAGTGTTTATTCTACGCTATCAGTCACTATTTATCAGTTAAATGTCATACCAGTGTTCATTCTACGATATTAGTCACATTTTATCAGCTTGATATCATATCAGTGTTCATTCTACGCTATCAGTCACGATTTATCAGATAGATGTCATATCAGTGTTCATTCTACGTTATCAGTCACGATTTATCAGTTAGATATCATATTAGTGTTCATTCTACGTTATTAGTCACATTTTATCAGTTAGATGTCATATCAGTGTTCATTCTACGATATTAGTCACGATTTATCAGTTATATGTCATATCAGAGCTTATTCTACGATATTAGTCAAATTTTATCAGTTAGATGTCATATCAGTGTTTATTCTACGATATAAGTCACATTTTATCAGTTAGATGTCATATCAGTGTTCATTATACGATATAAGTCACCATTTATCAGTTAGATGTCATATCAGTGTTTATTCTACGTTATCAGTCACGATTTATCAGTTAGATGTCATATTAATGTTCATTCTACGATATTAGTCACATTTTATCAGTTAGATGTCATATCAGTGTTCATTCTACGTTATCAGTCACGATTTAACAGTTAGATGTCATACCAGTGTTCATTCTACGATATTAGTCACATTTTATCAGTTAGATGTCATATCAGTGTTTATTCTACGATATAAGTCACATTTTATCAGTTAGATGTCATATCGGTGTTCATTATACGATATAAGTCACCATTTATCAGTTAGATGTCATATCAGTGTTCATTCTACGTTATCAGTCACGATTTATCAGTTAGATGTCATATCAGTGTTCATTCTACGATATTAGTAACGATTTATCAGTTAGATGTCAAATCAGTCTTCGTTCTACGATATAAGTCACATTTTATCATTTAGATGTCATATCAGTGTTCATTATACGATATAAGTCACCATTTATCAGTTAGATGTCATATCAGTGTTCATTCTACGTTCTCAGTCACGATTTATCAGTTAGATGTCATATCAGTGTTCATTCTACGATATAAGTCACATTTTATCAGTTAGATGTCATATCAGTGTTCATTATACGATATAAGTCACGATTTATATGTTAGATGTCATATCGTTGTTTATTCTACGTCATCAGTCACGATTTATCAGTTAGATGTCATATCAGTGTTCATTGTACTTTATCAGTCACGATTTATCAGTAATATGTCATATCAGAGCTTATTCTACGATATTAGTCACATTTTATCAGTTAGATGTCATATCAGGGTTCATTATACGATATAAGTCACCATTTATCAGTTAGATGTCATATCAGTGTTCATTCTACGTTATCAGTCACGATTTATCAGTTAGATATCATATTAATGTTCATTCTACGTTATTAGTCACATTTTATCAGTTAGATGTCATATCAGTGTTCATTCTACGATATTAGTCACGATTTATCAGTTATATGTCATATCAGAGCTTATTCTACGATATTAGTCAAATTTTATCAGTTAGATGTCATATCAGTGTTTATTCTACGATATAACTCACATTTTATCAGTTAGATGTCATATCAGTGTTCAGTATACGATATAAGTCACCATTTATCAGTTAGATGTCATATCAGTGTTTATTCTACGTTATCAGTCACGATTTATCAGTTAGATGTCATATTAATTTTCATTCTACGATATTAGTCACATTTTATCAGTTAGATGTCATATCAGTGTTCATTCTACGTTATCAGTCACGATTTATCAGTTAGATGTCATACCAGTGTTCATTCTACGATATTAGTCACATTTTATCAGTTAGATGTCATATCAGTGTTTATTCTACGATATAAGTCACATTTTATCAGTTAGATGTCATATCAGTGTTCATTATACGATATAAGTCACCATTTATCAGTTAGATGTCATATCAGTGTTCATTCTACGTTATCAGTCACGATTTATCAGTTAGATGTCATATCAGTGTTCATTCTACGAAATTAGTAACGATTTATCAGTTAGATGTCAAATCAGTCTTCATTCTACGATATAAGTCACATTTTATCAGTTAGATGTCATATCAGTGTTCATTATACGATATAAGTCACCATTTATCAGTTAGATGTCATATCAGTGTTCATTCTACGTTCTCAGTCACGATTTATCAGTTAGATGTCATATCAGTGTTCATTCTACGATATAAGTCACATTTTATCAGTTAGATGTCATATCAGTGTTCATTATACGATATAAGTCACCATTTATCAGTTAGATGTCATATCAGTGTTCATTCTACGTTATCAGTCATGATTTATCAGTTAGATGTCATATCAGTGTTCATTATACGATATAAGTCACGATTTATAAGTTAGATGTTATATCGTTGTTTATTCTACGTCATCAGTCACGATTTATCAGTTAGATGTCATATCAGTGTTCATTCTACTTTATCAGTCACGATTTATCAGTAATATGTCATATCAGAGCTTATTCTACGATATTAGTCTTATCTTATCAGTTAGATGTCATATCAGGGTTCATTATACGATATAAGTCACCATTTATCAGTTAGATGTAATATCAGTGTTCATTCTACGTTATCAGTCACGATTTATCAGTTAGATGTCATACCAGTGATCATTCTACGATATTAGTCACATTTTATCAGTTAGATGTCATATCAGTGTTTATTCTACGATATAAGTCACATTTTATCAGTTAGATGTCATATCAGTGTTCATTATACGATATAAGTCGCCATTTATCAGTTAGATGTCATATCAGTGTTCATTCTACGTTATCAGTCACGATTTATCAGTTAGATGTCATATCAGTGTTCATTCTACGAAATTAGTAACGATTTATCAGTTAGATGTCAAATCAGTCTTCATTCTACGATATAAGTCAAATTTTATCAGTTAGATGTCATATCAGTATTCATTATACGATATAAGTCACCATTTATCAGTTAGATGTCATATCAGTGTTCATTCTACGTTATCAGTCATGATTTATCAGTTAGATGTCATATCAGTGTTCATTATACGATATAAGTAACGATTTATAAGTTAGATGTCATATCATTGTTTATTCTACGTCATCAGTCACGATTTATCAGTTAGATGTCATATCAGTGTTCATTCTACTTTATCAGTCACGATTTATCGGTAATATGTCATATCAGAGCTTATTCTACGATATTAGTCTTATTTTATCAGTTAGATGTCATATCAGGGTTCATTATACGATATAAGTCACCATTTATCAGTTAGATGTAATATCAGTGTTCATTCTACGTTATCAGTCACGATTTATCAGTTAGATGTCATATTAATGTTCATTCTACGATATTAGTCACATTTTATCAGTTAGATGTCATATCAGTGTTTATTCTACGATATAAGTCACATTTTATCAGTTAGATGTCATATCAGTGTTCATTATACGATATAAGTCACCATTTATCAGTTAGATGTCATATCAGTGTTCATTCTACGTTATCAGTCACGATTTATCAGTTAGATGTCATATCAGTGTTCATTCTACGAAATTAGTAACGATTTATCAGTTAGATGTCAAATCAGTCTTCATTCTACCATATAAGTCACATTTTATCAGTTAGATGTCATATCAGTGTTCATTATACGATATAAGTCACCATTTATCAGTTAGATGTCATATCAGTGTTCATTCTACGTTCTCAGTCACGATTTATCAGTTAGATGTCATATCAGTGTTCATTCTACGATATAAGTCACATTTTATCAGTTAGATGTCATATCGTTGTTTATTCTACGTCATCAGTCACGATTTATCAGTTAGATGTCATATCAGTGTTCATTCTACTTTATCAGTCACGATTTATCAGTAATATGTCATATCAGAGCTTATTCTACGATATTAGTCTTATTTTATCAGTTAGATGTCATATCAGGGTTCATTATACGATATAAGTCACCATTTATCAGTTAGATGTAATATCAGTGTTCATTCTACGTTATCAGTCACGATTTATCAGTTAGATGTCATATTAATGTTCATTCTACGATATTAGTCACATTTTATCAGTTAGATGTCATATCAGTGTTTATTCTACGATATAAGTCACATTTTATCAGTTAGATGTCATATCAGTGTTCATTATACGATATAAGTCACCATTTATCAGTTAGATGTCATATCAGTGTTCATTCTACGTTATCAGTCACGATTTATCAGTTAGATGTCATATCAGTGTTCATTCTACGAAATTAGTAACGATTTATCAGTTAGATGTCAAATCAGTCTTCATTCTACCATATAAGTCACATTTTATCAGTTAGATGTCATATCAGTGTTCATTATACGATATAAGTCACCATTTATCAGTTAGATGTCATATCAGTGTTCATTCTACGTTCTCAGTCACGATTTATCAGTTAGATGTCATATCAGTGTTCATTCTACGATATAAGTCACATTTTATCAGTTAGATGTCATATCGTTGTTTATTCTACGTCATCAGTCACGATTTATCAGTTAGATGTCATATCAGTGTTCATTCTACTTTATCAGTCACGATTTATCAGTAATATGTCATATCAGAGCTTATTCTACGATATTAGTCTTATTTTATCAGTTAGATGTCATATCAGGGTTCATTATACGATATAAGTCACCATTTATCAGTTAGATGTAATATCAGTGTTCATTCTACGTTATCAGTCACGATTTATCAGTTAGATGTCATATTAATGTTCATTCTACGATATTAGTCACATTTTATCAGTTAGATGTCATATCAGTGTTCATTCTACGTTATCAGTCACGATTTATCAGTTAGATGTCTTACCAGTGTTCATTCTACGATATTAGTCACATTTTATCAGTTAGATGTCATATCAGTGTTTATTCTACGATATAAGTCACATTTTATCAGTTAGATGTCATATCAGTGTTCATTATACGATATAAGTCACCATTTATCAGTTAGATGTCATATCAGTGTTCATTCTACGTTAGCAGTCACGATTTATCAGTTAGATGTCATATCAGTGTTCATTCTACGAAATTAGTAACGATTTATCAGTTAGATGTCAAATCAGTCTTCATTCTACGATATAAGTCACATTTTATCAGTTAGATGTCATATCAGTGTTCATTATACGATATAAGTCACCATTTATCAGTTAGATGTCATATCAGTGTTCATTCTACGTTATCAGTCATGATTTATCAGTTAGATGTCATATCAGTGTTCATTATACGATATAAGTCACGATTTATAAGTTAGATGTCATATTGTTGTTTATTCTACGTCATCAGTCACGATTTATCAGTTAGATGTCATATCAGTGTTCATTCTACTTTATCAGTCACGATTTATTAGTAATATGTCATATCAGAGCTTATTCTACGATATTAGTCTTATTTTATCAGTTAGATGTCATATCAGGGTTCATTATACGATATAAGTCACCATTTATCAGTTATATGTAATATCAGTGTTCATTCTACGTTATCAGTCACGATTTATCAGTTAGATGTCATATTAATGTTCATTCTACGATATTAGTCACATTTTATCAGTTAGATGTCATATCAGTGTTCATTCTACGTTATCAGTCACGATTTATCAGTTATATGTCATACCAGTATTCTTTCTACGATATTAGTCACATTTTATCAGTTAGATGTCATATCAGTGTTTATTCTACGATATAAGTCACATTTTAACAGTTAGATGTCATATCAGTGTTCATTATACGATATAAGTCACCATTTATCAGTTAGATGTCATATCAGTGTTCATTATACGATATAAGTCAACATTTATCAGTTAGATGTCATATCAGTGTTCATTCTACGTTCTCAGTCACGATTTATCAGTTAGATGTCATATCAGTGTTCATTCTACGATATAAGTCACATTTTATCAGTTAGATGTCATATCAGTGTTCATTATACGATATAAGTCACCATTTATCAGTTAGATGTCATATCAGTGTTCATTCTACGTTATCAGTCATGATTTATCAGTTAGATGTCATATCAGTGTTCATTATACGATATAAGTCACGATTTATAAGTTAGATGTCATATCGTTGTTTATTCTACGTCATCAGTCACGATTTATCAGTTAGATGTCATATCAGTGTTCATTCTACTTTATCAGTCACGATTTATCAGTAATATGTCATATCAGAGCTTATTCTACGATATTAGTCTTATTTTATCAGTTAGATGTCATATCAGGGTTCATTATACGATATAAGTCACCATTTATCAGTTAGATGTAATATCAGTGTTCATTCTACGTTATCAGTCACGATTTATCAGTTAGATGTCATATTAATGTTCATTCTACGATATTAGTCACATTTTATCAGTTAGATGTCATATCAGTGTTCATTCTACGTTATCAGTCACGATTTATCAGTTAGATGTCTTACCAGTGTTCATTCTACGATATTAGTCACATTTTATCAGTTAGATGTCATATCAGTGTTTATTCTACGATATAAGTCACATTTTATCAGTTAGATGTCATATCAGTGTTCATTATACGATATAAGTCACCATTTATCAGTTAGATGTCATATCAGTGTTCATTCTACGTTAGCAGTCACGATTTATCAGTTAGATGTCATATCAGTGTTCATTCTACGAAATTAGTAACGATTTATCAGTTAGATGTCAAATCAGTCTTCATTCTACGATATAAGTCACATTTTATCAGTTAGATGTCATATCAGTGTTCATTATACGATATAAGTCACCATTTATCAGTTAGATGTCATATCAGTGTTCATTCTACGTTATCAGTCATGATTTATCAGTTAGATGTCATATCAGTGTTCATTATACGATATAAGTCACGATTTATAAGTTAGATGTCATATTGTTGTTTATTCTACGTCATCAGTCACGATTTATCAGTTAGATGTCATATCAGTGTTCATTCTACTTTATCAGTCACGATTTATCAGTAATATGTCATATCAGAGCTTATTCTACGATATTAGTCTTATTTTATCAGTTAGATGTCATATCAGGGTTCATTATACGATATAAGTCACCATTTATCAGTTATATGTAATATCAGTGTTCATTCTACGTTATCAGTCACGATTTATCAGTTAGATGTCATATTAATGTTCATTCTACGATATTAGTCACATTTTATCAGTTAGATGTCATATCAGTGTTCATTCTACGTTATCAGTCACGATTTATCAGTTATATGTCATACCAGTATTCTTTCTACGATATTAGTCACATTTTATCAGTTAGATGTCATATCAGTGTTTATTCTACGATATAAGTCACATTTTAACAGTTAGATGTCATATCAGTGTTCATTATACGATATAAGTCACCATTTATCAGTTAGATGTCATATCAGTGTTCATTATACGATATAAGTCAACATTTATCAGTTAGATGTCATATCAGTGTTCATTCTACGTTCTCAGTCACGATTTATCAGTTAGATGTCATATCAGTGTTCATTCTACGATATAAGTCACATTTTATCAGTTAGATGTCATATCAGTGTTCATTATACGATATAAGTCACCATTTATCAGTTAGATGTCATATCAGTGTTCATTCTACGTTATCAGTCATGATTTATCAGTTAGATGTCATATCAGTGTTCATTATACGATATAAGTCACGATTTATAAGTTAGATGTCATATCGTTGTTTATTCTACGTCATCAGTCACGATTTATCAGTTAGATGTCATATCAGTGTTCATTCTACTTTATCAGTCACGATTTATCAGTAATATGTCATATCAGAGCTTATTCTACGATATTAGTCTTATTTTATCAGTTAGATGTCATATCAGGGTTCATTATACGATATAAGTCACCATTTATCAGTTAGATGTAATATCAGTGTTCATTCTACGTTATCAGTCACGATTTATCAGTTAGATGTCATATTAATGTTCATTCTACGATATTAGTCACATTTTATCAGTTAGATGTCATATCAGTGTTCATTCTACGTTATCAGTCACGATTTATCAGTTAGATGTCTTACCAGTGTTCATTCTACGATATTAGTCACATTTTATCAGTTAGATGTCATATCAGTGTTTATTCTACGATATAAGTCACATTTTATCAGTTAGATGTCATATCAGTGTTCATTATACGATATAAGTCACCATTTATCAGTTAGATGTCATATCAGTGTTCATTCTACGTTATCAGTCACGATTTATCAGTTAGATGTCATATCAGTGTTCATTATACGATATAAGTCACGATTTATAAGTTAGATGTCATATCGTTGTTTATTCTACGTCATCAGTCACGATTTATCAGTTAGATGTCATATCAGTGTTCATTCTACTTTATCAGTCACGATTTATCAGTAATATGTCATATCAGAGCTTATTCTACGATATTAGTCTTATTTTATCAGTTAGATGTCATATCAGGGTTCATTATACGATATAAGTCACCATTTATCAGTTAGATGTAATATCAGTGTTCATTCTACGTTATCAGTCACGATTTATCAGTTAGATGTCATATTAATGTTCATTCTACGATATTAGTCACATTTTATCAGTTAGATGTCATATCAGTGTTCATTCTACGTTATCAGTCACGATTTATCAGTTAGATGTCTTACCAGTGTTCATTCTACGATATTAGTCACATTTTATCAGTTAGATGTCATATCAGTGTTTATTCTACGATATAAGTCACATTTTATCAGTTAGATGTCATATCAGTGTTCATTATACGATATAAGTCACCATTTATCAGTTAGATGTCATATCAGTGTTCATTCTACGTTAGCAGTCACGATTTATCAGTTAGATGTCATATCAGTGTTCATTCTACGAAATTAGTAACGATTTATCAGTTAGATGTCAAATCAGTCTTCATTCTACGATATAAGTCACATTTTATCAGTTAGATGTCATATCAGTGTTCATTATACGATATAAGTCACCATTTATCAGTTAGATGTCATATCAGTGTTCATTCTACGTTATCAGTCATGATTTATCAGTTAGATGTCATATCAGTGTTCATTATACGATATAAGTCACGATTTATAAGTTAGATGTCATATTGTTGTTTATTCTACGTCATCAGTCACGATTTATCAGTTAGATGTCATATCAGTGTTCATTCTACTTTATCAGTCACGATTTATCAGTTAGATGTCATATTAATGTTCATTCTACGATATTAGTCACATTTTATCAGTTAGATGTCATATCAGTGTTCATTCTACGTTATCAGTCACGATTTATCAGTTATATGTCATACCAGTGTTCATTAAAACGATATTAGTCACATTTTATCAGTTAGATGTCATATCAGTGTTTATTCTACGATATAAGTCACATTTTAACAGTTAGATGTCATATCAGTGTTCATTATACGATATAAGTCACCATTTATCAGTTAGATGTCATATCAGTGTTCATTATACGATATAAGTCACCATTTATCAGTTAGATGTCATATCAGTGTTCATTCTACGTTCTCAGTCACGATTTATCAGTTAGATGTCATATCAGTGTTCATTCTACGATATAAGTCACATTTTATCAGTTAGATGTCATATCAGTGTTCATTATACGATATAAGTCACCATTTATCAGTTAGATGTCATATCAGTGTTCATTCTACGTTATCAGTCATGATTTATCAGTTAGATGTCATATCAGTGTTCATTATACGATATAAGTCACGATTTATAAGTTAGATGTCATATCGTTGTTTATTCTACGTCATCAGTCACGATTTATCAGTTAGATGTCATATTAATGTTCATTCTACGATATTAGTCACATTTTATCAGTTAGATGTCATATTAATGTTCATTCTACGATATTAGTCACATTTTATCAGTTAGATGTCATATCAGTGTTCATTCTACGTTATCAGTTACGATTTATCAGTTAGATGTCTTACCAGTGTTCATTCTACGATATTAGTCACATTTTATCAGTTAGATGTCATATCAGTTTTTATTCTACGATATAAGTCACATTTTATCAGTTAGATGTCATATCAGTGTTCATTATACGATATAAGTCACCATTTATCAGTTAGATGTCATATCAGTGTTCATTCTACGTTAGCAGTCACGATTTATCAGTTAGATGTCATATCAGTGTTCATTCTACGAAATTAGTAACGATTTATCAGTTAGATGTCAAATCAGTCTTCATTCTACGATATAAGTCACATTTTATCAGTTAGATGTCATATCAGTGTTCATTATACGATATAAGTCACCATTTATCAGTTAGATGTCATATCAGTGTTCATTCTACGTTATCAGTCATGATTTATCAGTTAGATGTCATATCAGTGTTCATTATACGATATAAGTCACGATTTATAAGTTAGATGTCATATTGTTGTTTATTCTACGTCATCAGTCACGATTTATCAGTTAGATGTCATATCAGTGTTCATTCTACTTTATCAGTCACGATTTATCAGTAATATGTCATATCAGAGCTTATTCTACGATATTAGTCTTATTTTATCAGTTAGATGTCATATCAGGGTTCATTATACGATATAAGTCACCATTTATCAGTTAGATGTCATACCAGTGTTCATTCTACGTTATCAGTCACGATTTATCAGTTAGATGTCATATTAATGTTCATTCTACGATATTAGTCACATTTTATCAGTTAGATGTCATATCAGTGTTTATTCTACGATATAAGTCACATTTTAACAGTTAGATGTCATATTAGTGTTCATTATACGATATAAGTCACCATTTATCAGTTAGATGTCATATCAGTGTTCATTCTACGTTATCAGTCACGATTTATCAGTTAGATGTCATATCAGTGTTCATTCTACGAAATTAGTAACGATTTATCAGTTAGATGTCAAATCAGTCTTCATTCTACGATATAAGTTACATTTTATCAGTTAGATGTCATATCAGTGTTCATTATACGATATAAGTCACCATTTATCAGTTAGATGTCATATCAGTGTTCATTCTACGTTATCAGTCATGATTTATCAGTTAGATGTCATATCAGTGTTCATTATACGATATAAGTCACGATTTGTAAGTTAGATGTCATATCGTTGTTTATTCTACGTCATCAGTCACGATTTATCAGTTAGATGTCATATCAGTGTTCATTCTACTTTATCAGTCACGATTTATCAGTAATATGTCATATCAGAGCTTATTCTACGATATTAGACTAATTTTATCAGTTAGATGTCATATCAGGGTTCATTATACGATATAAGTCATCATTTATCAGTTAGATGTAATATCAGTGTTCATTCTACGTTATCAGTCACGATTTATCAGTTAGATGTCATATTAATGTTCATTCTACGATATTAGTCACATTTTATCAGTTAGATGTCATATCAGTGTTCATTCTACGTTATCAGTCACGATTTAACCGTTAGATGTCATACCAGTGTTCATTCTACGATATTAGTCACATTTTATCAGTTAGATGTCATATCAGTGTTTATTCTACGATATAAGTCATATTTTATCAGTTAGATGTCATATCGGTGTTCATTATACGATATAAGTCACCATTTATCAGTTAGATGTCATATCAGTTTTCATTCTACGTTATCAGTCACGATTTATCAGTTAGATGTCATATCAGTGTACATTCTACGATATCAGTAACGATTTATCAGTTAGATGTCATATCAGTGTTCATTCTACGATATAAGTCACATTTTATCAGTTAGATGTCATATCAGTGTTCATTATACGATATAAGTCACCATTTATCAGTTAGATGTCATATCAGTGTTCATTCTACGTTATCAGTCATGATTTATCAGTTAGATGTCATATCAGTGTTCATTATACGATATAAGTCACGATTTATAAGTTAGATGTCATATCGTTGTTTATTCTACGTCATCAGTCACGATTTATCAGTTAGATGTCATATCAGTGTTCATTCTACTTTATCAGTCACGATTTACCAGTAATATGTCATATCAGAGCTTATTCTACGATATTAGTCACATTTTATCAGTTAGATGTCATATCAGGGTTCATTATACGATATCAGTCACCATTTATCAGTTAGATGTCATATCAGTGTTCATTCTACGTTATCAGTCACGATTTATCAGTTAGATATCATATTAGTGTTCATTCTACGTTATTAGTCACATTTTATCAGTTAGATGTCATATCAGTGTTCATTCTACGATATTAGTCACGATTTATCAGTTATATGTCATTTCAGAGCTTATTCTACGATATTAGTCAAATTTTATCAGTTAGATGTCATATCAGTGTTTATTCTACGATATAACTTACATTTTATCAGTTAGATGTCATATCAGTGTTCATTCTACGTTATCAGTCACGATTTATCAGTTAGATGTCATACCAGTGTTCATTCTACGATATTAGTCGCATTTTATCAGTTAGATGTCATATCAGTGTTTATTCTACGATATAAGTCACATTTTATCAGTTAGATGTCATATCAGTGTTCATTATACGATATAAGTCACCATTTATCAGTTAGATGTCATATCAGTGTTCATTCTACGTTATCAGTCACGATTTATCAGTTAGATGTCATATCAGTGTTCATTCTACGATATTAGTAACGATTTATCAGTTAGATGTCAAATCAGTCTTCATTCTACGATATAAGTCACATTTTATCAGTTAGATGTCATATCAGTGTTCATTATACGATATAAGTCACCATTTATCAGTTAGATGTCATATCAGTGTTCATTCTACGTTCTCAGTCACGATTTATCAGTTAGATGTCATATCAGTGTTCATTCTACGATATAAGTCACATTTTATCAGTTAGATGTCATATCAGTGTTCATTCTACGTTATCAGTCATGATTTATCAGTTAGATGTCATATCAGTGTTCATTATACGATATAAGTCACGATTTATAAGTTAGATGTCATATCGTTGTTTATTCTACGTCATCAGTCACGATTTATCAGTTAGATGTCATATCAGTGTTCATTGTACTTTATCAGTCACGTTTTATCAGTAATATGTCATATCAGAGCTTATTCTACGATATTAGTCACATTTTATCAGTTAGATGTCATATCAGGGTTCATTATACGATATAAGTCACCATTTATCAGTTAGATGTCATACCAGTGTTCATTCTACGTTATCAGTCACGATTTATCAGTTAGATGTCATATTAATGTTCATTCTACGATATTAGTCACATTTTATCAGTTAGATGTCATATCAGTGTTTATTCTACGATATAAGTCACATTTTAACAGTTAGATGTCATATTAGTGTTCATTATACGATATAAGTCACCATTTATCAGTTAGATGTCATATCAGTGTTCATTCTACGTTATCAGTCACGATTTATCAGTTAGATGTCATATCAGTGTTCATTCTACGAAATTAGTAACGATTTATCAGTTAGATGTCAAATCAGTCTTCATTCTACGATATAAGTTACATTTTATCAGTTAGATGTCATATCAGTGTTCATTATACGATATAAGTCACCATTTATCAGTTAGATGTCATATCAGTGTTCATTCTACGTTATCAGTCATGATTTATCAGTTAGATGTCATATCAGTGTTCATTATACGATATAAGTCACGATTTGTAAGTTAGATGTCATATCGTTGTTTATTCTACGTCATCAGTCACGATTTATCAGTTAGATGTCATATCAGTGTTCATTCTACTTTATCAGTCACGATTTATCAGTAATATGTCATATCAGAGCTTATTCTACGATATTAGACTAATTTTATCAGTTAGATGTCATATCAGGGTTCATTATACGATATAAGTCATCATTTATCAGTTAGATGTAATATCAGTGTTCATTCTACGTTATCAGTCACGATTTATCAGTTAGATGTCATATTAATGTTCATTCTACGATATTAGTCACATTTTATCAGTTAGATGTCATATCAGTGTTCATTCTACGTTATCAGTCACGATTTAACCGTTAGATGTCATACCAGTGTTCATTCTACGATATTAGTCACATTTTATCAGTTAGATGTCATATCAGTGTTTATTCTACGATATAAGTCATATTTTATCAGTTAGATGTCATATCGGTGTTCATTATACGATATAAGTCACCATTTATCAGTTAGATGTCATATCAGTTTTCATTCTACGTTATCAGTCACGATTTATCAGTTAGATGTCATATCAGTGTACATTCTACGATATCAGTAACGATTTATCAGTTAGATGTCATATCAGTGTTCATTCTACGATATAAGTCACATTTTATCAGTTAGATGTCATATCAGTGTTCATTATACGATATAAGTCACCATTTATCAGTTAGATGTCATATCAGTGTTCATTCTACGTTATCAGTCATGATTTATCAGTTAGATGTCATATCAGTGTTCATTATACGATATAAGTCACGATTTATAAGTTAGATGTCATATCGTTGTTTATTCTACGTCATCAGTCACGATTTATCAGTTAGATGTCATATCAGTGTTCATTCTACGTTATCAGTCACGATTTATCAGTTAGATATCATATTAGTGTTCATTCTACGTTATTAGTCACATTTTATCAGTTAGATGTCATATCAGTGTTCATTCTACGATATTAGTCACGATTTATCAGTTATATGTCATTTCAGAGCTTATTCTACGATATTAGTCAAATTTTATCAGTTAGATGTCATATCAGTGTTTATTCTACGATATAACTTACATTTTATCAGTTAGATGTCATATCAGTGTTCATTCTACGTTATCAGTCACGATTTATCAGTTAGATGTCATACCAGTGTTCATTCTACGATATTAGTCGCATTTTATCAGTTAGATGTCATATCAGTGTTTATTCTACGATATAAGTCACATTTTATCAGTTAGATGTCATATCAGTGTTCATTATACGATATAAGTCACCATTTATCAGTTAGATGTCATATCAGTGTTCATTCTACGTTATCAGTCACGATTTATCAGTTAGATGTCATATCAGTGTTCATTCTACGATATTAGTAACGATTTATCAGTTAGATGTCAAATCAGTCTTCATTCTACGATATAAGTCACATTTTATCAGTTAGATGTCATATCAGTGTTCATTATACGATATAAGTCACCATTTATCAGTTAGATGTCATATCAGTGTTCATTCTACGTTCTCAGTCACGATTTATCAGTTAGATGTCATATCAGTGTTCATTCTACGATATAAGTCACATTTTATCAGTTAGATGTCATATCAGTGTTCATTCTACGTTATCAGTCATGATTTATCAGTTAGATGTCATATCAGTGTTCATTATACGATATAAGTCACGATTTATAAGTTAGATGTCATATCGTTGTTTATTCTACGTCATCAGTCACGATTTATCAGTTAGATGTCATATCAGTGTTCATTGTACTTTATCAGTCACGTTTTATCAGTAATATGTCATATCAGAGCTTATTCTACGATATTAGTCACATTTTATCAGTTAGATGTCATATCAGGGTTCATTATACGATATAAGTCACCATTTATCAGTTAGATGTCATATCAGTGTTCATTCTACGTTATCAGTCACGATTTATCAGTTAGATGTCATATAAGTGTTCATTCTACGTTATCAGTCACGATTTATCAGTTATATGTCATATCAGTGCTTATTCTACGATATTAGTCACATTTTATCAGTTAGATGTCATATCAGTGTTTATTCTACGATATAAGTCACATTTTATCAGTTAGATGTCATATCAGTGTTTATTATACCATATAAGTCACCATTTATCAGTTAGATGGCATATCAGTGTTCATTCTACGTTATCAGTCACGATTTATCAGTTAGATGTCATATTAATATTCATTCTACGATATTAGTCACATTTTATCAGTTAGATGTCATATCAGTGTTCATTTTACGTTATCATTCACGATTTATCAGTTAGATGTCATACCAGTGTTTATTCTACGATATTAGTCACATTTTATCAGTTAGATGTCATATCAGTGTTTATTCTACGATATAAGTCACATTTTATCAGTTAGATGTCATATCAGTGTTCATGATACGATATAAGTCACCATTTATCAGTTAGATGTCATATCAGTGTTCATTCTACGTCATCAGTCACGATTTATCAGTTAGATGTCATATCAGTGTTCATTCTACGATATTAGTCACGATTTATCAGTTAGATGTCAAATCAGTCTTCATTCTACGATATAAGTCACGATTTATCAGTTAGATGTCATATCAGTGTTCATTATACGATATAAGTCACCATTTATCAGTTAGATGTCATAGCAGTGTTCATTCTACGTTATCAGTCACGATTTATCAGTTAGATGTCATATCAGTGTTCATTCTACGATATAAGTCACATTTTATGAGTTAGATGTCATATCAGTGTTCATTATACGATATAAGTCACCATTTATCAGTTAGATGTCATATCAGTGTTCATTCTACGTTATCAGTGATGATTTATCAGTTAGATGTCATATCAGTGTTCATTATACGATATAAGTCACGATTTATAAGTTAGATGTCATATCAGTGTTTATTCTACGTCATCAGTCACGATTTATCAGTTAGATGTCATATCAGTGTTCATTCTACGATATTAGTCACATTTTATCAGTTAGATGTCATAGCAGTGTTCATTTGACGTTATCAGTCACGATTTATCAGTTAGATATCATACCAGTGTTCATTCTACGTTATTAGTCACATTTTATCAGTTAGATGTCATACCAGTGTTCATTCTACGCTATCAGTTACAATGTATCAGTTAGATGTCATATCAGTGTTCATTCTACGTTATCAGTCACGATTTATCAGTTAGATGTCATATCAGTGTTCATTCTACGATATCTGTTACATTTTGTCTATTAGATGTCATATCAGTGTTCACTCTACGTTATCAGTTACGATTTATCAGTTAGATGTCATATCAGTGATCACTCTATGATATGAGTCACATTTTATCAGTTAGATGTCATATCAGTGTTCATTCTACGTCATCAGTTATAATTTATCAGTTAGATATCATATCAGTGTTCCTTCTACGACATAAGTCATATTTTATCAGTTAGATGTCATATCAGTGTTCATTCTACGTCATAAGTCACATTTTATCAGTTAGATACCATATCAGTGTTCATTCTACGATATAAGTCACACTGTATCAGTTAAATGTCATATCAGTGTTCATTCTTCATTATCAGTCACGATTTATCAGTTAGATGTCATATCAGTGTTCATTCTACGATATCATTCACATTTTATCAGTTAGATGTCATATTAGTGTTCATTCTACGCTATCAGTCACATTTTATCAGTTAGATGTCATACCAGTGTTCATTCTACCATATTAGTCACATTTTATCAGCTTGATATCATATCAGTGCTCATTCTACGCTATCAGTCACGATTTATCAGATAGATGTCATATCAGTGTTCATTCTACGTTATCAGTCACGATTTATCAGTTAGATATCATATTAGTGTTCATTCTACGTTATTAGTCACATTTTATCAGTTAGATGTCATATCAGTGTTCATTCTACGATATTAGTCACGATTTATCAGTTATATGTCATATCAGAGCTTATTCTACGATATTAGTCAAATTTTATCAGTTAGATGTCATATCAGTGTTTATTCTACGATATAAGTCACATTTTATCAGTTAGATGTCATAACAGTGTTCATTATACGATATAAGTCACCATTTATCAGTTAGATGTCATATCAGTGTTCATTCTACGTTATCAGTCACGATTTATCAGTTAGATGTCATATCAGTGTTCATTCTACGATATTAGTCACGATTTATCAGTTAGATGTCAAATCAGTCTTCATTATACGATATAAGTCACATTTTATCAGTTAGTTGTCATACTAGTGTTCATTCTACGCTATCAGTCACTATTTATCAGTTAGATGTCATACCAGTGTTCATTCTACCATATTAATCACATTTTATCAGCTTGATATCATATTAGTGTTCATTCTACGTTATTAGTCACATTTTATCAGTTAGATGTCATATCAGTGTTCATTCTACGATATTAGTCACGATTTATCAGTTATATATCATATCAGAGCATATTCTACGATATTAGTCAAATTTTATCAGTTAAATGTCATATCAGTGTTTATTCTACGATATAAGTCACATTTTATCAGTTAGATGTCATATCAGTGTTCATTATACGATATAAGTCACCATTTATCAGTTAGATGTCATATCAGTGTTCATTCTACGTTATCAGTCACGATTTATCAGTTAGATGTCATATCAGTGTTCATTCTACGATATAAGTCACATTTTATCAGTTAGATGTCATATCAGTGTTTATTCTACGATATAAGTCACATTTTATCAGTTAGATGTCATATCAGTATTCATGATACGATATAAGTCACCATTTATCAGTTAGATGTCATATCAGTGTTCATTCTACGTTATCAGTCACGATTTATCAGTTAGATGTCATATCAGTGTTCATTCTACGATATTAGTCACGATTTATCAGTTAGATGTCAAATCAGTCTTCATTCTACGATATAAGTCACGATTTATCAGTTAGATGTCATATCAGTGTTCATTATACGATATAAGTCACCATTTATCAGTTAGATGTCATATCAGTGTTCATTCTACGTTATCAGTCACGATTTATCAGTTAGATGTCATATCAGTGTACATTCTACGATATTAGTAACGATTTATCAGTTAGATGTCATATCAGTGTTCATTCTACGATATAAGTCACATTTTATCAGTTAGATGTCATATCAGTGTTCATTATACGATATAAGTCACCATTTATCAGTTAGATGTCATATCAGTGTTCATTCTACGTTATCAGTCATGATTTATCAGTTAGATGTCATATCAGTGTTCATTATACGATATAAGTCACGATTTATAAGTTAGATGTCATATCGTTGTTTATTCTACGTCATCAGTCACGATTTATCAGTTAGATGTCATATCAGTGTTCATTCTACTTTATCAGTCACGATTTACCAGTAATATGTCATATCAGAGCTTATTCTACGATATTAGTCACATTTTATCAGTTAGATGTCATATCAGGGTTCATTATACGATATCAGTCACCATTTATCAGTTAGATGTCATATCAGTGTTCATTCTACGTTATCAGTCACGATTTATCAGTTAGATATCATATTAGTGTTCATTCTACGTTATTAGTCACATTTTATCAGTTAGATGTCATATCAGTGTTCATTCTACGATATTAGTCACGATTTATCAGTTATATGTCATTTCAGAGCTTATTCTACGATATTAGTCAAATTTTATCAGTTAGATGTCATATCAGTGTTTATTCTACGATATAACTTACATTTTATCAGTTAGATTTCATATCAGTGTTCATTATACGATATAAGTCACCATTTATCAGTTAGATGTCATATCAGTGTTCATTCTACGTTATCAGTCACGATTTATCAGTTAGATGTCATACCAGTGTTCATTCTACGATATTAGTCGCATTTTATCAGTTAGATGTCATATCAGTGTTTATTCTACGATATAAGTCACATTTTATCAGTTAGATGTCATATCAGTGTTCATTATACGATATAAGTCACCATTTATCAGTTAGATGTCATATCAGTGTTCATTCTACGTTATCAGTCACGATTTATCAGTTAGATGTCATATCAGTGTTCATTCTACGATATTAGTAACGATTTATCAGTTAGATGTCAAATCAGTCTTCATTCTACGATATAAGTCACATTTTATCAGTTAGATGTCATATCAGTGTTCATTATACGATATAAGTCACCATTTATCAGTTAGATGTCATATCAGTGTTCATTCTACGTTCTCAGTCACGATTTATCAGTTAGATGTCATATCAGTGTTCATTCTACGATATAAGTCACATTTTATCAGTTAGATGTCATATCAGTGTTCATTCTACGTTATCAGTCATGATTTATCAGTTAGATGTCATATCAGTGTTCATTATACGATATAAGTCACGATTTATAAGTTAGATGTCATATCGTTGTTTATTCTACGTCATCAGTCACGATTTATCAGTTAGATGTCATATCAGTGTTCATTGTACTTTATCAGTCACGTTTTATCAGTAATATGTCATATCAGAGCTTATTCTACGATATTAGTCACATTTTATCAGTTAGATGTCATATCAGTGTTCATTATACGATATAAGTCACCATTTATCAGTTAGATGTCATATCAGTGTTCATTCTACGTTATCAGTCACGATTTATCAGTTAGATGTCATATAAGTGTTCATTCTACGTTATCAGTCACGATTTATCAGTTATATGTCATATCAGTGCTTATTCTACGATATTAGTCACATTTTATCAGTTAGATGTCATATCAGTGTTTATTCTACGATATAAGTCACATTTTATCAGTTAGATGTCATATCAGTGTTTATTATACCATATAAGTCACCATTTATCAGTTAGATGGCATATCAGTGTTCATTCTACGTTATCAGTCACGATTTATCAGTTAGATGTCATATTAATATTCATTCTACGATATTAGTCACATTTTATCAGTTAGATGTCATATCAGTGTTCATTTTACGTTATCATTCACGATTTATCAGTTAGATGTCATACCAGTGTTTATTCTACGATATTAGTCACATTTTATCAGTTAGATGTCATATCAGTGTTTATTCTACGATATAAGTCACATTTTATCAGTTAGATGTCATATCAGTGTTCATGATACGATATAAGTCACCATTTATCAGTTAGATGTCATATCAGTGTTCATTCTACGTCATCAGTCACGATTTATCAGTTAGATGTCATATCAGTGTTCATTCTACGATATTAGTCACGATTTATCAGTTAGATGTCAAATCAGTCTTCATTCTACGATATAAGTCACGATTTATCAGTTAGATGTCATATCAGTGTTCATTATACGATATAAGTCACCATTTATCAGTTAGATGTCATAGCAGTGTTCATTCTACGTTATCAGTCACGATTTATCAGTTAGATGTCATATCAGTGTTCATTCTACGATATAAGTCACATTTTATGAGTTAGATGTCATATCAGTGTTCATTATACGATATAAGTCACCATTTATCAGTTAGATGTCATATCAGTGTTCATTCTAAGTTATCAGTGATGATTTATCAGTTAGATGTCATATCAGTGTTCATTATACGATATAAGTCACGATTTATAAGTTAGATGTCATATCAGTGTTTATTCTACGTCATCAGTCACGATTTATCAGTTAGATGTCATATCAGTGTTCATTCTACGATATTAGTCACATTTTATCAGTTAGATGTCATAGCAGTGTTCATTTGACGTTATCAGTCACGATTTATCAGCTAGATATCATACCAGTGTTCATTCTACGTTATTAGTCACATTTGATCAGTTAGATGTCATACCAGTGTTCATTCTAAGCTATCAGTTACAATGTATCAGTTAGATGTCATATCAGTGTTCATTCTACGTTATCAGTCACGATTTATCAGTTAGATGTCATATCAGTGTTCATTCTACGATATCTGTTACATTTTGTCTATTAGATGTCATATCAGTGTTCACTCTACGTTATCAGTTACGATTTATCAGTTAGATGTCATATCAGTGATCACTCTATGATATGAGTCACATTTTATCAGTTAGATGTCATATCAGTGTTCATTCTACGTCATCAGTTATAATTTATCAGTTAGATATCATATCAGTGTTCCTTCTACGACATAAGTCATATTTTATCAGTTAGATGTCATATCAGTGTTCATTCTACGTCATAAGTCACATTTTATCAGTTAGATACCATATCAGTGTTCATTCTACGATATAAGTCACACTGTATCAGTTAAATGTCATATCAGTGTTCATTCTTCATTATCAGTCACGATTTATCAGTTAGATGTCATATCAGTGTTCATTCTACGATATCATTCACATTTTATCAGTTAGATGTCATATTAGTGTTCATTCTACGCTATCAGTCACATTTTATCAGATAGATGTCATATCAGTGTTTATTCTACGCTATCAGTCACTATTTATCAGTTAGATGTCATACCAGTGTTCATTCTACCATATTAGTCACATTTTATCAGCTTGATATCATATCAGTGTTCATTCTACGCTATCAGTCACGATTTATCAGATAGATGTCATATCAGTGTTCATTCTACGTTATCAGTCACGATTTATCAGTTAGATATCATATTAGTGTTCATTCTACGTTATTAGTCACATTTTATCAGTTAGATGTCATATCAGTGTTCATTCTACGATATTAGTCACGATTTATCAGTTATATGTCATATCAGAGCTTATTCTACGATATTAGTCAAATTTTATCAGTTAGATGTCATATCAGTGTTTATTCTACGATATAAGTCACGATTTATCAGTTAGATGTCATATCAGTGTTCATTCTACGATATTAGTCACGATTTATCAGTTAGATGTCATATCAGTGTTCATTATACAATATAAGTCACCATTTATCAGTTAGATGTCATATCAGTGTTCATTTAACGTTATCAGTCACAATTTATCAGTTAGATGTCATACCAGTGTTCATTCTATGCTATCAGTTACAATTTGTCAGTTAGATGTCATATCAGTGTTCACTCTACGTTATCAGTTACGATTTATCAGTTAGATGGAATATCAGTTTCATTCTATGATATGAGTCACGATTTATCAGTTAGATGTCAAATCAGTCTTCATTATACGATATAAGTCACATTTTATCAGTTAGATGTCATACTAGTGTTCATTCTACGCTATCAGTCACTATTTATCAGTTAGATGTCATACCAGTGTTCATTCTACCATATTAATCACATTTTATCAGCTTGATATCATATTAGTGTTCATTCTACGTTATTAGTCACATTTTATCAGTTAGATGTCATATCAGTGTTCATTCTATGATATTAGTCACGATTTATCAGTTATATATCATATCAGAGCATATTCTACGATATTAGTCAAATTTTATCAGTTAAATGTCATATCAGTGTTTATTCTACGATATAAGTCACATTTTATCAGTTAGATGTCATATCAGTGTTCATTATACGATATAAGTCACCATTTATCAGTTAGATGTCATATCAGTGTTCATTCTACGTTATCAGTCACGATTTATCAGTTAGATGTCATATCAGTGTTCATTCTACGATATAAGTCACATTTTATCAGTTAGATGTCATATCAGTGTTTATTCTACGATATAAGTCACATTTTATCAGTTAGATGTCATATCAGTATTCATGATACGATATAAGTCACCATTTATCAGTTAGATGTCATATCAGTGTTCATTCTACGTTATCAGTCACGATTTATCAGTTAGATGTCATATCAGTGTTCATTCTACGATATTAGTCACGATTTATCAGTTAGATGTCAAATCAGTCTTCATTCTACGATATAAGTCACGATTTATCAGTTAGATGTCATATCAGTGTTCATTATACGATATAAGTCACCATTTATCAGTTAGATGTCATATCAGTGTTCATTCTACGTTATCAGTCACGATTTATCAGTTAGATGTCATATCAGTGTTCATTCTACGATATAAGTCACATTTTATGAGTTAGATGTCATATCAGTGTTCATTATACGATATAAGTCACCATTTATCAGTTAGATGTCATATCAGTGTTCATTCTACGTTATCAGTGATGATTTATCAGTTAGATGTCATATCAGTGTTCATTATACGATATAAGTCACGATTTATAAGTTAGATGTCATATCAGTGTTTATTCTACGTCATCAGTCACGATTTATCAGTTAGATGTCATATCAGTGTTCATTCTACGATATTAGTCACATTTTATCAGTTAGATGTCATAGCAGTGTTCATTTTACGTTATCAGTCACGATTTATCAGTTAGATATCATACCAGTGTTCATTCTACGTTATTAGTCACATTTGATCAGTTAGATGTCATACCAGTGTTCATTCTACGCTATCAGTTACAATGTATCAGTTAGATGTCATATCAGTGTTCATTCTACGTTATCAGTCACGATTTATCAGTTAGATGTCATATCAGTGTTCATTCTACGATATTAGTCACATTTTATCAGTTAGATGTCATATCAGTGTTCATTCTATGCTATCAGTTACATTTTGTCAATTAGATGTCATATCAGTGTTCACTCTACGTTATCAGTTACGATTTATCAGTTAGATGTCATATCAGTGATCACTCTATGATATGAGTCACATTTTATCAGTTAGATGTCATATCAGTGTTCATTCTACGTCATCAGTTATAATTTATCAGTTAGATATCATATCAGTGTTCCTTCTACGACATAAGTCAAATTTTATCAGTTAGATGTCATATCAGTGTTCATTCTACGTCATTAGTCACATTTTATCAGTTAAATACCAAATCAGTTTTCATTCTACGATATAAGTCACACTGTATCAGTTAAATGTCATATCAGTGTTCATTCTTCATTATCAGTCACGATTTATCAGTTAGATGTCATATCAGTGTTCATTCTACGATATCATTCACATTTTATCAGTTAGATGTCATATTAGTGTTCATTCTACGCTATCAGTCACCATTTATCAGTTAGATGTAATATCAGTGTTCATTCTACGTTATCAGTCACGATTTATCAGTTAGATGTCATATCAGTGTTCATTCTACGATATTAGTCACGATTTATCAGTTAGATGTCAAATCAGTCTTCATTCTACGATATAAGTCACATTTTATCAGTTAGATGTCATATTAGTGTTCATTCTACGCTATCAGTCACATTTTATCAGATAGATGTCATATCAGTGATTATTCTACGCTATCAGTCACTATTTATCAGTTAGATGTCATACCAGTGTTCATTCTACAATATTAGTCACATTTTATCAGCTTGATATCATATCAGTGTTCATTCTACGCTATCAGTCACGATTTATCAGATAGATGTCATATCAGTGTTCATTCTACGTTATCAGTCACGATTTATCAGTTAGATATCATATTAGTGTTCATTCTACGTTATTAGTTACATTTTATCAGTTAGATGTCATATCAGTGTTCATTCTACGATATTAGTCACGATTTATCAGTTATATATCATATCAGAGCATATTCTACGATATTAGTCAAATTTTATCAGTTAGATGTCATATCAGTGTTTATTCTACGATATAAGTCACATTTTATCAGTTAGATGTCATATCAGTGTTCATTATACGATATAAGTCACCATTTATCAGTTAGATGTCATATCAGTGTTCATTCTACGTTATCAGTCACGATTTATCAGTTAGATGTCATATCAGTGTTCATTCTGCGATATTAGTCACGATTTATCAGTTAGATGTCAAATCAGTCTTCATTCTACGATATAAGTCACATTTTATCAGTTAGATGTCATATCAGTGTTCATTATACGATATAATTCACCATTTATCAGTTAGATGTCATATCAGTGTTCATTCTATGTTATCAGTCACGATTTATCAGTTAGATGTCATATCAGTGTTCATTCTACGATATAAGTCACATTTTATGAGTTAGATGTCATATCAGTGTTCATTATACGATATAAGTCACCATTTATCAGTTAGATGTCATATCAGTGTTCATTCTACGTTATCAGTGATGATTTATCAGTTAGATGTCATATCAGTGTTCATTATACGATATAAGTCGCCATTTATCAGTTAGATGTCATATCAGTGTTTATTCTACGTCATCAGTCACGATTTATCAGTTAGATGTCATATCAGTGTTCATTCTACGTTATCAGTCACCATTTATCAGTTAGATGTCATATCAGTGTTCATTTTACGTTATCAGTCACAATTTATCAGTTAGATGTCATACCAGTGTTCATTCTATGCTATCAGTTACAATTTGTCAGTTAGATGTCATATCAGTGTTCACTCTACGTTATCAGTTACGATTTATCAGTTAGATGGAATATCAGTGTTCATTCTATGATATGAGTAACATTTTATCAGTTAGATGTCATATCAGTGTTCATTCTACGTCATCAGTTATAATTTATCAGTTAGATATATCAGTGTTCATTGTACGACATAAGTCAAATTTTATCAGTTAGATGTCATATCAGTGTTCATTCTACGACATTAGTCACATTTTATCAGTTAGATACCATATCAGTGTTCATTCTACGATATAAGTCACACTGTATCAGTTAAATGTCATATCAGTGTTCATTCTTCATTATCAGTCACGATTTATCAGTTAGATGTCATATCAGTGTTCATTCTACGATATCATTCACATTTTATCAGTTTGATGTCATATTAGTGTTCATTCTACGCTATCAGTCACATTTTATCAGATAGATGTCATATCAGTGTTTATTCTACGCTATCAGTCACTATTTATCAGTTAGATATCATACCAGTGTTCATTCTACCATATTAGTCACATTTTAACAGCTTGATATTATATCAGTGTTCATTCTACGCTATCAGTCACGATTTATCAGATAGATGTCATATCAGTGTTCATTCTACGTTATCAGTCACGATTTATCAGTTAGATATCATATTATTGTTCATTCTACGTTATTAGTCACATTTTATCAGTTAGATGTCATATCAGTGTTCATTCTACAATATTCGTCACGATTTATCAGTTATATGTCATATCAGAGCTTATTCTACGATATTAGTCAAATTTTATCAGTTAGATGTCATATCAGCGTTTATTCTACGATATAAGTCACATTTTATCAGTTAGATGTCATATCAGTGTTCATTATACGATATAAGTCACCATTTATCAGTTAGATGTCATATCAGTGTTTATTCTACGTTATCAGTCACGATTTATCAGTTAGATGTCATATTAATGTTCATTCTACGATATTAGTCACATTTTATCAGTTAGATGTCATATCAGTGTTCATTTTACGTTATCAGTCACGATTTATCAGTTAGATGTCATACCAGTGTTCATTCTACGATATTAGTCACATTTTATCAGTTAGATGTCATATCAGTGTTTATTCTACGATATAAGTCACATTTTATCAGTTAGATGTTATATCAGTGTTCATTATACGATATAAGTCACCATTTATCAGTTAGATGTCATATCAGTGTTCATTCTACGTTATCAGTCACGATTTATCAGTTAGATGTCATATCAGTGTTCATTCTACGATATTAGTCACGATTTATCAGTTAGATGTCAAATCAGTCTTCATTCTACGATATAAGTCACATTTTATCAGTTAGATGTCATATCAGTGTTCATTATACGATATAAGTAACCATTTATCAGTTAGATGTCATATCAGTGTTCATTCTACGTTATCAGTCACGATTTATCAGTTAGATGTCATATCAGTGTTCATTCTACGATATAAGTCACATTTTATCAGTTAGATGTCATATCAGTGTTCATTATACGATATAAGTCACCATTTATCAGTTAGATGTCATATCAGTGTTCATTCTACGTTATCAGTCATGATTTATCAGTTAGATGTCATATCAGTGTTCATTATACGATATAAGTCACGATTTATAAGTTAGATGTCATATCAGTGTTTATTCTACGTCATCAGTCACGATTTATCAGTTAGATGTCATATCAGTGTTCATTCTACGATATTAGTCACATTTTATCAGTTAGATGTCATATCAGTGTTCATTCTACGTTATCAGTCACGATTTATCAGTTAGATGTCATATCAGTGTTCATTCTACGATATTAGTCACATTTTATCAGTTAGATGTCATATCAGTGTTCATTCTATGCTATCAATTACATTTTGTCAATCAGATGTCATATCAGTGTTCACTCTACGTTATCAGTTACGATTTATCAGTTAGATGTCATATCAGTGATCACTCTATGATATGAGTCACATTTTATCAGTTAGATGTCATATCAGTGTTCATTCTACGTCATCAGTTATAATTTATCAGTTAGATATCATATCAGTGTTCATTCTACGACATAAGTCAAATTTTATCAGTTAGATGTCATATCAGTGTTCATTCTACGACATTAGTCACATTTTATCAGTTAGATATCATATCAGTGTTCATTCTACGATATAAGTCACACTGTATCAGTTAAATGTCATATCAGTGTTCATTCTTCATTATCAGTCACGATTTATCAGTTAGATGTCATATCAGTGTTCATTCTACGATATCAGTCACATTTTATCAGTTAGATGTCATATCAGTGTTCATTCTACGTTATCAGTCATGATTTATCAGTTAGATGTTATATCAGTGTTGATTCTACGTTATCAATCACGATTTATCAATTAGATGTCATATTAGTGTTCATTCATACGTTTATATGTAGAGTCAACATTAATCGATTCATCTTTTAGGAAACTCTATAGGAGAGATGATATTAATTTTCTTATTGTGGACTTTCCATTCATTTGTTGGAACATTCCAGTTCCATTGACAAATGATTTACATTTCTCACCATTTGATAAAGTAGGCCGTTAATTTTTGTGAAAAAGATTTTCCTATCTTACCCAGGCTCCTGGGTAAGACAAGCTACACTCGCTTTTTTCCCACAATATTGTTTTTCATTGTTGAAGTAAATTGTCGATTTATCGATATACATCCGTGTCTTGACAGTATTTTAAATGTATTTCATAATAAAATATATAGACATTATCTTTAAATGCTACCATAACACCGATTAATATAAGTTATATAACAAGTTATTTGATGTTGGTCAAACGGAGGTGATGTTTTTTTTAATAATGTTAGTTACTAACAAGGGAGAGCACTCTATATTTTCTCATTGTAAACAAACATTGAGACGATAGAAAGGGTGAGAAAAAGAGTCAAACACCATGAAAGGTGCAAAATTGTTAAATCTGCGACACCCTCGGGTGTCACAGATTTTACTACCTTGCACCTCTCCCGGTGCTAGACCCTATATATCTCTCTATTTGTATATCATTCCAGAGTTTGTGTTTCTGCTCATACTTTCCGTGATAGAGGATTGCTGCTAATAAGGAAGGTACAAAATCAGGGGCTGATAGTGGTAACTTTTAGATCATCATGATTTGGCAATATGTGACGTAGTGTCTGAATCACAGATGACCAGACATTTTCAATTGGTTAGTCTATAGTTTATCATCGGAAGAATTAATACGAATACCATGAAGGGTGTGAATGGTAGAGCAGTAACTGATTACACTTCTGGAACAATTGAGTCCACCCCCATCTTTTAATGTGCTTCGTGTTTGGATTTATGTGTATGTTTTGTAGATCGTTGTTTGTCCTTTTGGCCATTGCGTTGTCTGTCCTTCGATTTACAAATTTTGATTACCCCTTTGGTATCTTCAGACTCTTCTTAGTCGTCTGTGTTTTGGTGACCATTGTTTTGTCTTCTCACTCTTTTTTGTCCATTGTATTGTTTGTCCGCCGAATTACGGCTTCTGATTATCACTTAGGTATCTTCAAACTTTTCTTTCGAACAATGATCTTTTAAATAAATGTAGATAGTAAGTTGCACGTGGATCATTTTGCCACGATATATATATATATATATGTACTTTTTTGTGCACTCGGGTGTGGTTTGCACAAAAGCTGTGAGTTCGCACCCCGTTCATGGCGAGGTGTACTCGATACAACATTATGTCATCAAGTTTGTCAGTGACTTGCGACAGATCGGTGGTTATCTCCGGGTACTCGGGTTTCTCCCTCGAATAAAACCGACCGGCATGATATAGTTGAAATATTGTTGAAAGTGGCGTTAAACACCATAAGCCAAACAAAACCAAACCTATACTTGAATAATTCTATTTGACAGTGACGAATTCTACTTTTAAAATGTCTATGGCTGAGATCGCTGGATTTGTAGAATACAATGGACATTATGGAGAAGATTAATTATGGAATACCAACCTTTTTTCACATATATAGTAAAAAGAGCTTTTACAATAAGAATCATTCCATTTGAAGCTTAAGCGTTGATATATATTCATGCAGTCTTCCCCACCAAAATCGTTAGGTTCATCTTGAGCCCAATCGGTTACGTTAATAATCTGTGATGAAGAAGTTCATACAAAGACATTTTCATTGGCTAGATCATTACCTCCAATCCAGTATGCTATACATAAAAAAAAATTCTTAAATTATTTAGAAAATCTGATTACCCCTTTAGTATCTTCAAACTCTTTTCTATATATCGCTACAATTATCTGACATAGCTATGGTGTGAAACCACTAATTAATTTCTTTATGGTTTTCTACTAAATTTGTGTATTTTCGAGTCTACCTGACCATTTTGTCTGAAGTTTCACCTTTCTAACACCACATATTTTCTGAAACGTACTTGAATCTTCTACGCTCAGTCAAAATATCATGGGTTGTTTAAATTCTTATATATTGATCCTCAAATATCAATTTTGTTAATGCCATTACATTTAATATTGTTTTTAATACAACAACCAGAAAGGAACCTTTTACCTTAAAAAAAACAAATTTTGTATATGTTCTAAGCTCTGATTGGTCAATTAGTGGTTTGACGGAATTCACCGGCTTCACATCATTTTTTTAAATGAATCAAACTTACAATTTCCTCTGTTCATTGCCTCTTGTTGCAAAAAAGTTATTTCCTCTAGCGTTAAAGGCTCAGCGAGTATCGCTCCACCATGATTATCATTGCAATCGACCTGCAATAAATTAGTAAAAATATCAATTAACGATTTTGTACAAAGCTAGACAACTCTAGCGAATCGCCGACAAAATTAAATTTAAGTCCCAAAATTAATCAAACACAATAGGTTGAGATTGTCATTAAGATCTAAATTCTGATTTTGCTGACTGAAATTCCAAACATGAAAAACAAAATTATTTCATTCAAAGGTTTGGATATTTCTACTTCTACCAAATACTGACCCCGTTCAACAAGTTAAAGAATGTCAGAGGTTGCACATGACAATTAAAAAATAAATTTAAACTATTTACAGGTTTCATAAATAAGTATTTTATAGAGGAGACAGCAGCCGTGAATGCTTAATCAGAGCCACTCAAAATTATAGGCTGTGACAGCCGGTTCTAGTCAGAAGAGGAGTGTGTGTTCCGTGATTGTCTCAATGGTCATTTACGTCTGTCTTATTTAACAATAGCTACATTTTGTTATTTTGTGGGATATGCTCTTTAACTAGTTGGTTCAATTTGTTTTTAAACAAAATCCAGCGTTCGTTGACATTGTATTCTGTATTTGTGCTAATAATATGGTCTTTAGATGTTTTATTTCGTATTCAATGCTATCCCAAATTCGTTTTCTTAAGCAAAGGTACTTTCTTAAGCTTTTGATTCAGCATTTGAGGACTAACGTTAAATTCTGGAAGAATCTCAATGCATGCAATCTGACTGAGAAGGTTTGTTATTATAAGATCTTTGGGTTTGTTTGTTTTTCTTGTAGGATATTGAACTACTTAACAGAGACATGTATCGTCCAAAGTGTTGATGATGTCACAGTGTATAGACTTAAAAAGAGTTTGAAGATATCAAAGGGTTAATCAAAATCCGTAAATCGAAGGACAGACAACACCATGGCCAAACGAAAAGGGACAAAAGGACAATCAACGATCTACAAAACATTACACATAAAACTAAAGATCGAGTAACAAGAACCGGGGGTGCTCCCGAAGGGTAGGCAGTTCCTGCTCTACTAGTGACACCCGCCGTTTTAATCTAGTTACAACCCCGCTTAAAATCTCCTCATATGAAGATGGCTGCGTTTTTCTTCTGTGTTGCTGAGGAATCAAACTATTGTCGATGTTTCTTGTTTGACGTTTTAGGGCTATACAATGACGCCACGTACAACGTTTTGGCTCGTGTGACGTTTTAGGGCTATACAATGACGCGACGTACAACGTTTTGGCTCGTGTGACGTTTTAGGGCTATACAATAACGCGACGTACAACGTTTTGGCTTGTTTGGCGTTTTAGGGCTATACAATAACGCGACGTACAACGTTTTGGCTTGTTTGGCGTTTTAGGGCTATACAATAACGCGACGTACAACGTTTTGGCTCGTGTGACGTTTTAGGGCTATACAATAACGCGACGTACAACGTTTTGGCTCGTGTGACGTTTTAGGGCTATACAATAACGCGACGTACAACGTTTTGGCTCGTGTGACGTTTTAGGGCTATACAATAACGCGACGTACAACGTTTTGGCTTGTTTGACGTTTTAGGGCTATACAATAACGCGACGTACAACGCTTTGGCTCGTGTGACGTTTTATGGCTATACAATAACGCGACGTACAACGTTTTGGCTTGTTTGACGTTTTAGGGCTATACAATAACGCGACGTACAACGTTTTGGCTCGTGTGACGTTTTAGGGCTATACAATAACGCGACGTACAACGTTTTGGCTCGTGTGACGTTTTAGGGCTATACAATAACGCGACGTACAACGTTTTGGCTTGTTTGGCGTTTTAGGGCTATACAATAACGCGACGTACAACGGTTTGGCTCGTGTGACGTTTTAGGGCTATACAATAACGCGACGTACAACGTTTTGGCTCGTGTGACGTTTTAGGGCTATACAATAACGCGACGTACAACGTTTTGGCTCGTGTGACGTTTTAGGGCTATACAATAACGCGACGTACAACGTTTTGGCTTGTTTGACGTTTTAGGGCTATACAATAACGCGACGTACAACGTTTTGGCTCGTGTGACGTTTTAGGGCTATACAATAACGCGACGTACAACGTTTTGGCTCGTGTGACGTTTTAGGGCTATACAATAACGCGACGTACAACGTGTTGGCTTGTTTGGCGTTTTAGGGCTATACAATAACGCGACGTACAACGTTTTGGCTCGTGTGACGTTTTAGGGCTATACAATAACGCGACGTACAACGTTTTGGCTCGTGTGACGTTTTAGGGCTATACAATAACGCGACGTACAACGTTTTGGCTTGTTTGACGTTTTAGGGCTATACAATAACGCGACGTACAACGTTTTGGCTCGTGTGACGTTTTAGGGCTATACAATAACGCGACGTACAACGTTTTGGCTCGTGTGACGTTTTAGGGCTATACAATAACGCGACGTACAACGTGTTGGCTCGTGTGACGTTTTAGGGCTATACAATAACGCGACGTACAACGTTTTGGCTCGTGTGACGTTTTAGGGCTATAAAATAACGCGACGTACAACGTTTTGGCTTGTTTGACGTTTTAGGGCTATACAATAACGCGACGTACAACGTTTTGGCTCGTGTGACGTTTTAGGGCTATACAATAACGCGACGTACAACGTTTTGGCTTGTTTGGCGTTTTAGGGCTATACAATAACGCGACGTACAACGTTTTGGCTCGTGTGACGTTTTAGGGCTATACAATAACGCGACGTACAACGTTTTGGCTCGTGTGACGTTTTAGGGCTATACAATAACGCGACGTACAACGTTTTGGCTCGTGTGACGTTTTAGGGCTATACAATAACGCGACGTACAACGTTTTGGCTCGTGTGACGTTTTAGGGCTATACAATAACGCGACGTACAACGTTTTGGCTTGTTTGGCGTTTTAGGGCTATACAATAACGCGACGTACAACGTTTTGGCTCGTGTGACGTTTTAGGGCTATACAATAACGCGACGTACAACGTTTTGGCTCGTGTGACGTTTTAGGGCTATACAATAACGCGACGTACAACGTTTTGGCTCGTGTGACGTTTTAGGGCTATACAATAACGCGACGTACAACGTTTTGGCTCGTGTGACGTTTTAGGGCTATACAATAACGCGACGTACAACGTTTTGGCTCGTGTGACGTTTTAGGGCTATACAATAACGCGACGTACAACGTTTTGGCTCATGTGACGTTTTAGGGCTATACAATAACGCGACGTACAACGCTTTGGCTCGTGTGACGTTTTAGGGCTATACAATGACGCCACGTACAACGTTTTGGCTCGTGTGACGTTTTAGGGCTATACAATAACGCGACGTACAACGTTTTAGCTCGTGTGACGTTTTAGGGCTATACAATAACGCGACGTACAACGTTTTGGCTCGTGTGACGTTTTAGGGCTATACAATAACGCGACGTACAACGTTTTGGCTCATGTGACGTTTTAGGGCTATACAATAACGCGACGTACAACGCTTTGGCTCGTGTGACGTTTTAGGGCTATACAATGACGCCACGTACAACGTTTTGGCTCGTGTGACGTTTTAGGGCTATACAATGACGCCACGTACAACGTTTTGACTCGTGTGACGTTTTAGGGCTATACAATAACGCGACGTACAACGTTTTGGCTCGTGTGACGTTTTAGGGCTATACAATAACGCGACGTACAACGTTTTGGCTCGTGTGACGTTTTAGGGCTATACAATAACGCGACGTACAACGTTTTGGCTCGTGTGACGTTTTAGGGCTATACAATAACGCGACGTACAACGCTTTGGCTCGTGTGACGTTTTAGGGCTATACAATGACGCCACGTACAACGTTTTGGCTCGTGTGACGTTTTAGGGCTATACAATAACGCGACGTACAACGTTTTGGCTCGTGTGACGTTTTAGGGCTATACAATAACGCGACGTACAACGTTTTGGCTTGTTTGACGTTTTAGGGCTATACAATAACGCGACGTACAACGTTTTGGCTCGTGTGACGTTTTAGGGCTATACAATAACGCGACGTACAACGTTTTGGCTCGTGTGACGTTTTAGGGCTATACAATAACGCGACGTACAACGTGTTGGCTTGTTTGGCGTTTTAGGGCTATACAATAACGCGACGTACAACGTTTTGGCTCGTGTGACGTTTTAGGGCTATACAATAACGCGACGTACAACGTTTTGGCTCGTGTGACGTTTTAGGGCTATACAATAACGCGACGTACAACGTTTTGGCTCGTGTGACGTTTTAGGGCTATACAATGACGCCACGTACAACGTTTTGGCTCGTGTGGCGTTTTAGGGCTATACAATAACGCGACGTACAACGTTTTGGCTTGTTTGGCGTTTTAGGGCTACACAATGACACGACGTACAGTGCTTTGGCTTGTTTGACGTTTTAGGGCTATACATGGCGCGACGTACAACGTTTTGGTTCATTTGACGTTTTAGGACTATACAATGACGCGACCGACAACGTTTTTGCTCCTTTGACGTTTTAGGGCTATACAATGACGCGACGGACAACGTTTTTGCTCCCTTGACGTTTTAGGGCTATACAATGACGCGACGTACAACGTTTTGCATCTGACTATGTCAATTTGTGCGCTGATCATTTAGCTTTTGTTGTCTGATGAGATTTCGGGCGCCTCATCACTGATGAAGCCGTTTTTAATGTCCAACATAACTTCATCGTCCCCCTGAAGTAGTCTGTAATAGCATAATTTAAAAAAATGATTTATTTTATATATCTTGGTGTCGGATGTAAAGGAATGCATTATTTTCTAGATAGACAAGTCAGACAATACTAAAAAAATGTCAAACTCTCATGAAAAAATGACGAAAGTGAGATAATGTATTTCAATAGCTACATGAATCCGTTGTATAAAATGTGTATCATGTTCGGTTGCACCCGCACTTCTTGTAATTCAATGAGCATTGTCTTAAATTGAAAATCAAGGGGGTATAATTATACTCAAATTATGTGTAGATTTAGCTTAGCCATATTTAATTATCTAAATAATGACGAAGGTTTTTTCAACTTAGTATTTAGTATTTTGTTTTCCCCATAATTTGCGTAAATAAAGACATGCAACATTAAAAAAAATGTAATAACTGTGACGAAGAGATATTCGTGTTTATTCCATAGTGTATCATCGTCGGTAGCCCAAGATTGAAACCCTCCAACACTCTCCACTCATTTGCCGTGGGTTAATTGAAACAATTTCATTCGTTTCGGGGTTGTCCTTTTATGATCCAACATTTAGAAGCTGTTATAACAACATTACTCAAATTTTCGATTGGTCGGTAGGTTACAAAAATAAATATTTTAATATAAAAGCATGTTTATTATCATACTATTCAAACAAGGAAGTCTTTATTTTAAATAAGTGTCACTAAGATAAACAACTGTCTTTTTCTCTAAGAACAAGTGTACTAACTCTTTTATTTAAAAAAGATCACCCATTTAAATTAGATAACTATAGATCAATATCTCTATTGAATGTCAATCTAAAACTCCTTTCGTATACTTTAGCTCAACGTTTGAAGAAAATTCTGCCAAAACTTATCAACGAAGACCAAACCAGTTATATTAAAAATAGATTTATAGGTTTTAATTAAAGACAGATGCAGGACATAATAGATTATTCAGAAATGTATAAGATAGAAGGGGCAATTATCTTTTTAGATTTTTCAAAAGCTTTTGATTCTTTAGAATGAGATTTTATGTTTTCAACACTAAAAGATTATGGGTTCAATGATTTTGTAATATGGGTGGAAACATTATATGATAAAATACAAACCTGTGTGATAAATAATGGATAGATATCTGTAGATTTTAAAAACACTAGAGGAAATAGTCAAGATATCTATAATTACCCTTTTATTTGTTATTTCCATGGAAATTATGGTGTTAAGGCTCAGAGAAAATAAAGATATCAACGGCATAAAGGTAAAAATTGATGATAAAGCACACATTATTAAAATATCTCAATTAGCAGACGACACAACGTTACTGAGTTCCAAAACTGATATAGCTTTAGCCATGAATGAAATAGAAATATTTGGGTCATTTCCCCGGTTAATTCTAAATAGAAATAAACCAGAGGGTATATGGATCGGTAAGTTGAAAAACTGTAAAAATACAATTGAAGGTATTAAATGGACACATTATATATGCGATTAAAGCATTAGGTACATAACGTTGGAATGGGAAACCGGATAAAGTTAAAAGATTAACTTTAATAAGGGAATATGAAAAGTGGGGTTGAATATGGTTGATGTAAACAGTTATTTTAAATCGCTCAAAGTGTCATGGGTCAAAAGGCTGTTAAGTTCAGAAACATCAAATTGGAAAGTTATACCAAGAAAATATTTAGATAAATTTGGAGAAAAAACTGGCTAATTTTTAAAATGAATATGGACAATGTCAAAACAATAAAACAAATTTATTGATATCCCAGAGTTCTATAGAGAAATAATAAACTGTTGAGTAGAATTTGGGGATGGACAAGCAAAGACACCAACTAATTTTAGAGAGATAAGAAACCAAAATATTTTGGGAAATAAATATATAAAATTTAATAATAAAAGTTTAATTTATAAAAACTGGATTGATAGCAACCTGTTGGGATAATATGAAGCAGCCGGCCGCGATACTGGTATTACCAGTATTGTAATATTTACAATACTGGTATTACCAGTATTATAATATTCACAATACTGGAAATACCAGTATTGTAAATATTACAATACCGGTAATACCAGTATTGTAACACTGTACAGGGGCGGATCCAGGGAGGGGGGACGCCGGTGCGCCCCCCCCCCCCCCCCTAAAATTGGAAAACATATGATTTTTTGGCGTTAAATCGTGATTTTTCACACGAAATACCCAAAAAAATTTCGCTCTTCCCTCCGCAATTGGAAAAAATAAGATTTTTTGTCGTAAAATCGTGATTTTTCACACGAAATACCCCAAAAATGTTCGCGCCTCCCTCCGCTCGGCGCGATTTTTTTAAGTGCGCCCCCCCCCCCCCCCTAACTTGAAATCATGGATCCGCCCCTGCTGTATAATACTAGAAATACCAGTATTGTAATGTTACAATACTGGTAATACCAGTATCGTACATATACAATACTGGATGTACCAGTATCGTGCATTTTATTACCAGTGTTGTAACATTACAATACTGGTATTTCTAGTATTATACAGTGTTACAATACTGGTATTACCAGTATTGTAATATTTACAATACTGGTATTTCCAGTATTGTGAATATTATAATACTGGTAATACCAGTATTGTAAATATTACAATACTGGTAATACCAGTATCGCGGCCGGCTGGGAGGGAATTGCAAGATTAGTTGATATCAAAATTAAAAAAAAAAAAAAATTTTGTGAATTTTGTAGACTGAAAAAGGCAATTCCTAAAGAGTGGTATGTGCCATTATAAGAAGAAAAATCTCTGAATACTACTATTAATATCAAAAAGGAAAATATTATTTCTGCTTGTGAGGTGATTAATATTGATACATTAGTTAACAAAGATTTTTACAATATTATCAAAAACAGGGTTTTCGTCAAACCTATAGGAATACATTTTTAGACAACTTACTTGGAAATCCAGGACTTTCATTATAAAACAGATATATATGGATTAATTTTTAAAATTTTGCTAAAAAACAGATTGAAAATATTTAGATGGAAACTTACAATTTATTATTCCAACCAAATCACATCTGTTCAAATGGAAAATATCAGCTGATAGTTTATGTAATGTTTGTAAAGTAGAAGAAGATTATGATCGCTTTTTTATGTCATGTAAATATCTAGATATGTTTTGGAATAAAATTAATGATATGTTAAAAAAAATCCAATAAGCAATCTGCCGCAGTATAAAATTACATAGTGAAGAATTTTTCATATTTGACATACAAATGTACGCAACACGGACCTTTAAACCAACTAATTGAAAAACCAAACCGTACATTTTTTGTATTGTTTATAATACCGAACCGTACACTTATCTTAAACCAAACCCGTACACCGACTTTTAAACCCACTGATAAAAACTGAGATGACAAGCGATAATTTGCAGGAATCGTCAATGGTAGGATAGTGACAAAGGTAGGGAACATATTAATCTAAATGCAAAATAAAAAAAAAATGAAATATATCAAATAGGAACACAAAATCGAGGAAAACCACGCAAAAATCTGTGAAAATGATCACCAACACCACCATCTCCCATGTTTTTTCATACCATTTGTAATAATGGGCTTAACATTGAATGTGTTTTGACGCAAAACTATATCTAGAAAAAGACACATTTAAACAAAGTGTTGCAAAAATTTTCGACGGCACAACCGTCTTCGTCAGTTGCAAAACATAAACTGCTTAGAGATACGGACTTTTATTTACATGTACAAAGCATGAGAAAGAACAAAGGCGGTTCTGAAATTTGGGCAACAGAGGCGGAAATACTTGCGGTTTCAAGTCTATTTGATTGTAATATAAAAGTTTTAATAGAAAATAAATCCGACATTAACAACTGGCAAATTTTCCTCGACCAAAAAATAACAGCATAAAAAATACTAATTACGAAATTAGTGTTCAGTATGTCAATGGGAACCATTTCAATCTTATTCAGTATAACAAAGACACAGGTCTAGAAAAAAATGAACATATGTCAAAAAAAGACAACTCTGTCACGCATAGAACGGAGGTGCAAGGAAATGAAAATAAGAGAGAGAAAAACCCTGTTTTCAATCTCGTCAAAGGAACTAACAGAAGCTCATCGGAATCTGTTAGGACTAGGATTAAAATTTGTTCCAACAAATCAAAATATCGACATGACAGAATTGATTGCTGATGTTAAAGAATGGGAACGTCGAATGCGCCTTAGGGAATTCTTTTCTGATCAGAATGAGAAAGAAGATGTTTTGACTGATGATCAAAAACAATACAATTTTATAAAGAAGAAAAAATCAAATTGGACTCCACCTACAGGAAGAAGCGAATGGCTTGACTTATACTTAAAATTGGTCAAAAATGATATCATTTCTGGTGTCAAGCAAAAATACAGGATTAACTTAAATAGGGCTGAAGAAGAAGCTTTGCAAGATTTACTCTCTGATCAGTCAATAGTAATAAGACCATGTGACAAAGGTTCTGGTGTATGTGTAATAAACACTGAAGACTATGTACATAAAATTGAAAATGAGCTTCAAGATTCCTCAACTTATAAGCAGGTTGAGAAAGATTTAACGTAAGAGATCACGAAAAAGGTTGAAAAAACGGTGAACAAATTGAGGAAAAAAAATTACATCACAGATGACATAAAAAAGTACATGCTCTCACGAAATGTTAGCCAAGGCTCTGTAAAAGGCAATCCAAAGATGCACAAAGAGAATGCTCCATTGAGATTAATAATAAGCGGTATAAACCATCCAACCGAAAATATTGCAGAATTTGCAGAAAAAGAACTTGAACAACATGTCCGCACGTTGCCATCTTACATACAAGATACCACTGATTTTATAAACAAATTGAATTCAATAGAGCAAAAACTTCCGGGGGATTCAATTTTATTCTGCATGAATGTAAAGGGTTTATATCCAAGCGTCCCCAAAGAAGAAGGCTTAGATGCATGTAAACAGGCATTGGACAACAGGCCAAATCCATCAATACCAACGACAGATGTCCTTTCTATGATACGTTTAGTTCTTGAAAATAATAATTTTTCATTCAATGGAAAACATTATCTACAGGTGGAAGGAACAGCAATAGGCTCACGTTTGGGTATGAACTATACTAGTACATACTTAGGTGTATGGGAACAACAGTTACTTGCGCAATCTTCTGACAAACCTCACACTTATTTTCGGTATGTTGATGATATATGGGGCATCTGGTTACACGGAGAAAAAAAATTGAAAATATTCCATGATCTGGCAAATTCTATACACCCGAGAATAAAAATCGAACTTAAATTTTCTAAAAACCAAATTGAATTTTTGGACACCATAATTGTTTTGGATAATGGGTTTTTAAAAACAAAACTATACGAAAAACCAACGGATAAACATATGTATCTCCACAAACGATCAGACCATCCAAAGACAGTTAAAAAATCAATACCGTATGGTTTGGGAGTCAGAGTTAAACGAATTTGTGATGATAAGGAGGAGTATGAAAAGGAGAGAAGTAAGATAAAAGAGAGATTAACACAACGAGGATACAACTCTAATCTGATAGAAAAACAACTGTTGAAAGTGGATGAGCTCGATCGAAAGGAAACTTTAAAATACAGAAAGAAACACAAGAATAAAAAAAATGGATAGAGTTCCCCTGATTTTAACCTATAGTCGTGCTTTACCTGACATCGGAAAAATTCTTAGTAGTCACCAAAAGATAATAAAGAAATCACCCCAACTAAGAAAAATATTTAAGGATCAGCCTCTTTGTTCATTTAGAAGGGATAAAAATCTTGCCGATATCATGGTCCACCAAAAGACTGCAAAAGTATTAAAGAAGAACCCATTGCCAGAATCAAGACTACAAGGAAAATGTGGACGAAAATGTGTCATCTGTGAAAAAAGTTTTAGGGGAGAATTGAAAACAAGATCCGGAAGAGTTATTAAGATCAATAAGAAATAAACTGCAGAACATCAAATGTAGTTTATGCGGTGCACTGTAAAAAATGTAAGCACATAGTTTATGTTGGTGAAACAGAAACAATGTTAAAGGATCGGATACAAAATCATCTTTCTGATATCAGAACATTTTAAAAAATATGACAAGCCGGTTTCAATACATTTTAATTCAAAAGACCATTCCATCGACGATTTCAGATACGCAGGAATAGAAATTTCAAGACAAAATAACACAATATATAGACAGACCCGTGAATCACTGTTTATTAAAATGTGTAACACTCAACAAGAGGGTATAAACAAAAGAAAATAATTAGTCTAACAGGTCTTAGATTACACAAAGTTTGATCTTGAGCTTTGTGTATTTTATTTATTCATAATGTTCAGAATTATTTTTAGTAATTTTTTTACGACGTCATAATAACACGATTATATGTTATGACGTCTTGTTGTTTTTTTGTATCTCTAAGCAGTTTATGTTTTGCAACTGACGAAGACGGTTGTGCCGTCGAAAATTTTTGCAACACTTTGTTTAAATGTATAAATTATAATCTCCATGAAGAAATGTTTTGTTTTAATGTAGAAAAAGACAAGTGTAATGCTTGGGTCATCAATTCATTTCTAGATAACAAAATTTTCAAAAAATGTGCCCACCTCTCGTGTCCTCACGTCCTTCCTAGCTAACCGGAAGTGAAACCAAACAACCGTTGTCGTACTCGATTGTACACAGTGTATATTGGCATTTACAATTTACAAATCCTATTATGTATTGGAAGAAAAGACAAAGGAAATTGATGTTTATCTGTTATTTAAGAATGAATTTCAAAGAAATATGAAGGAAAATAAAATACTAGGAATTAATTCATTGTTCAAGAATATATTAAAATAAATGTGATAATATTGTATGTAATAGAATATATATGAAATTATATGTAGATATATATCTAGTATAGCTTTATTTGTAATTATAGTTTTGAATATTTTCACAGGATAGTCAAATCAGAATTTCACAGGGATGCTTCGGAGGAACTTGGACTCTGAAGTAAAAATGTAACAAGATATATATTGAATAAAATCTGTGATATTGGTGTTAAAAAAAAATTATAATCCAGTAGAATGTCATATAGGTGAAAATGATAAGTCCTCTAAACCCATTGGAGTCAATCAGATTAGTAACTTCATTAGGCATTTCTCTGTCATTTGACCCTCGGGTAATGAGTGGATGGTATCGGAGCCGTGGGATATCGACGATGATAGTGTAGATACATCGCGAACAGTGCATTCTATTAAAATTACCTGTGAATCATTCCAAATTTTTTTTATAGTTGAGTAAAGATAACATTTACAACTGGCATTAGATCTAATCCATCCTGCTTCACATTGTGCTAAGATTGTTTAAAAAACAAAAACACATAATTATAAATAACAGTCAAAACATGTGTGTACTAATGAGTTCGAATTGGCAGTGTATTCGGGTAATCACGGCAAATGTAGACAACAATGAATATTCTACTGGAGTGAAATATCTTGGCTATTCCTGTACATGTAATTTGATAGGTTAATCAAGCCAGGGATATGAGCCCATGTCCCCGTGGTAGGGCCGCGGATATGGACATGGTTTTTTTTTTATATAAAATGGCGTCTCATCATTATCTGTTCCGACATTAATTTTTCTGTTTGTAAAAAAGGGACATAAATCGATCATTGTTATCCGGAAAAGCGTCATCGCTTGTGAGTGGTTTTTCTAATGCTTTTTTAATCGGAACACTCCATTAGAATAATATTGTTATTCGGGCTTATTAGGGGATATAGGTTCATGATCCCTGTCTGTTTTCTATATCCCCTCAACGGCTCAGGAATATGAACCCGTATCCCCCGTGAAGATCCCGAATAACATATAGTATAAACAAACCATACTCTTACAGACATTAATATTACAATACCATATCTGGTAAACACTAACTGTATTTACATGTACATTCATAATGCAGTTCTTGGTAAACAACACCTGTTTCCACTGGTAGAGCTACAATACAATGCCTGGTAAATAACAACAGTATTTTCATATCAATATACTTGAAATGCCTGGTAAATAACAACTGTATTTTCATATCAATATACTTGAAATGCCTGGTAAATAACAACTGTATTTTCATATCAATATACTTGCAATGCCTGGTAAATAACAACTGTATTTACAGATTAATTAACAATGTCATGCCTAGTAAACAAGACCTGTATTTACAGATTAATTAACAATGTCATGCCTGGTAAGCAAGATCTGTATTCACAGATTAATTAACAATTTCATGCCTGGTAAACAAGACCTGTATTTACTGATTAATTAACAATGTCATGCCTGGTAAGCAAGATCTGTATTTACATATTAATTAACAATGTCATGCCTGGTAAACAAGACCTGTATTCACAGATTGATTAACAATTTCATGCCTGGTAAACAAGACCTGTATTTACTGATTAATTAACAATGTCATGCCTGGTAAGCAAGATCTGTATTTACATATTAATTAACAATGTCATGCCTGGTAAACAAGACCTGTATTCACAGATTAATTAACAATTTCATGCCTGGTAAACAAGACCTGTATTTACATATTAATTAACAATGTCATGCCTGGTAAACAAGACCTGTTTTCACAGATTAATTAACAATATCATGCCTGGTAAACAAGACCTGTATTTACAGATTAATTAACAATGTCATGTCTGGTAAACATGACCTGTAGATACAGATTAATCAACAATATCATGCCTGGTAAACAAGACCTGTATCTACAGATGAATTAACAATGTCATGCCAGGTAACCAAGACCTGTATTTACAGATTAATTAACAATATCATGCCTGGTAAACAAGACCTGTATTTACAGATTAATTAACAATGTCATGCCTGGTAAACAAGACCTGTATTTACATATTAATTAACAATGTCATGTCTGGTAAACAAGACCTGTTTTCACAGATTAATTAACAATATCATGCCTGGTAAACAAGACCTGTATTTACAGATTAATTAACAATGTCATGCCTGGTAAACATGACTGTAGCTACAGATTAATCAACAATAGCATGCCTGGTAAACAAGACTTGTATCTACAGATGAATTAACAATGTCATGCCAGGTAAACAAGACCTGCATTTACATATTAATTAACAATTTCATGCCTGGTAAACAAGACCTGTTTTCACAGATTAATTAACAATATCATGCCTGGTAAACAAGACCTGTATTCACAGATTAATTAACAATTTCATGCCTGGTAAACAAGACCTGTATTTACATATTAATTAACAATGTCATGCCTGGTAAACAAGACCTGTTTTCACAGATTAATTAACAATATCATGCCTGGTAAACAAGACCTGTATTTACAGATTAATTAACAATGTCATGTCTGGTAAACATGACCTGTAGTTACAGATTAATCAACAATATCATGCCTGGTAAACAAGACCTGTATCTACAGATGAATTAACAATGTCATGCCAGGTAACCAAGACCTGTATTTACAGATTAATTAACAATGTCATGCCTGGTAAACAAGACCTGTATTTACTGATTAATTAACAATGTCATGCCTGGTAAACAAGACCTGTATTTACATATTAATTAACAATGTCATGTCTGGTAAACAAGACCTGTTTTCACAGATTAATTAACAATATCATGCCTGGTAAACAAGACCTGTATTTACAGATTAATTAACAATGTCATGCCTGCTAAACATGACTGTAGTTACAGATTAATCAACAATATCATGCCTGGTAAACAAGACTTGTATCTACAGATGAATTAACAATGTCATGCCAGATAACCAAGACCAGCATTTACATATTAATTAACAATTTCATGCCTGGTAAACAAGACCTGTATCTACAGATTAATTAACAATTTCATGCCTGGTAAGCAAGACCTGTATTCAGAGATTAATTAACAATTTCATGCCTGGTAAACAAGACCTGTATTTACAGATTAATTAACAATGTCATGCCTGGTAAACACGACCTGTATTTACAGATTAATTAACAATGGCATGCCAGGTAAACAAGACCTGCATTTACATATTAATTAACAATTTCATGCCTGGTAAACAAGACCTGTATCTACAGATTAATTAACAATTTCATGCCTGGTAAGCAAGACCTGTATTCAGAGATTAATTAACAACTTCATGCCTGGTAAACAAGACCTGTATTTACAGATTAATTAACAATGTCATGCCTGGTAAACAAGACCTGTATTTACATATTAATTAGCAATTTCATGCCTGGTAAACAAGACCTGTATTTACAGATTAATTAACAATGTCATGCCTGGTAGACAAGACCTGTATTTACAGATTAATTAACAATGTCATGCCTGGTAAACAAGACCTGTATTTACAGATTAATTAACAATTTCATGCCTGGTAAATAAGACCTGTATTTACAGATTAAATAACAATGTCATGCCTGGTAAACAAGACCTGTATTTACAGATGAATTAACAATCAATCAATCATCTTTTATTCTCAATAACCATATACAACGTACAGAGAAGACATAAATATACAGTATCAAATACAAAATAGATATAAGCATATATACAGTATATACAACGGAGACATGGGTGTGAGACAGCCTAGAGAACAAATGATTTATCTATATTTCGTATAAATTTACATAATTTTTCTAAATTTTATTTTTGATAAGAACTCATGGTTTGTTTGAATATAAGAATATTTGGTCTTTCTCGTAAATTTGTAACAATGAATCTATTTCTAAAGTTTGAAGAATGTTCACATTCCATTATGTAATGGTATTCATCTCCAATAGTTATATTGTCACATTTTGTACATATTCTATTGACACGGTCGATTTTTATTCCACCGGGCAGTTTCTATAGGTAATTTATGGTTGGTAGTTCTGAATTTGCATAGGGTATGAAATCTTTGTCTTCTAAAATACTTAAGTAGTTTTCAAATTCGAAATTTTCTTTAAATATTCTATAATTCAATGCTTTTGGAGAGTGTTCTATTTAATTTGGGAGTACTAGCCCTGTTTAAATTGATCATGTAGGCGTAATTTGATAGTCGAAATTAACCAATTAGAATTTGGAATATCTTGATTTATCCAAATACTAGAGTAGCCTGTTTCATCGAAAAGTTCTTTTAAATATGTAATCCAGACGAAGTGAACATTTTCTTCAATAGAAAGCGTGTATAAAGGTTTATATGATAAGTATGAGAGTTTTGTTTCTTTCCCCAATAAAAGTCTGGCCCAAAATGACACCATCCTTATTTTTATATCAATTTCGATAGGAAATCGTCCCAGTTCCCTATAAATCATATAATTTGGTGTCGATGATTTTAATTTCAATAGTAATTTACATATTCGTAATTGTATTTTTTCTAGGCAATCAATATTTTTGCTAAATCCCCAAATTTCTGACCCATAAAGAAGCATAAAGTTTCACCATTTTTCACCAAAAACAGATCCAAAATCTACAAATAAAAAACAAAGAGGTGTATAAAATATTATTAGAATCTCAATTAAAAGAAAAACCCAGAGCTTATACTAAATGGGGAAAATGTTTAAAGAAGGACAGAATGCATACTTTAACATGTATAACACAAACTTTATTTTTCACTTTTAATTATTTAGAGTTAAATAAATTAAAAATCTTTAAATGGAAACTTATTCACTTCATATTACCATGCAAAGAATCGTTAAAACAATGGAGAATAGTAAATAATAGTGACTGTGTGGTGTGTACAGAAAAAGAAAATTACAAACATTTTTACTTTGATTGTAAATATAACAAAAAATATTGGCAAGAGGTGAAAAAAATGAGATCATGTTTTTAACCTGGAAACTCTGGTTTTTGGCTACAAAATATATGACCAGGCATATTTTGATCATAACCTGCTTATAACCTTAATATTTTTTTCTATATATAAAGCCTATTATATTTCAAATCAAAAACAAAAAAAAGTAGATAGATTTAAAATTTTTAAGGATGAGGTAAATAATGTGTTCGATACAAATATTTTTAGACAAGTCAAAACAGGTAATTGCATAAGCAAAGCACATGTATACCTAAACAGCTGATATATCACACGACTTCAGAATTCTTGTAATGTCACGTGATTTCACATGTGGAGAAAAAAAAATCAATAATATGAAACTTGTCTTCATCATTTATATTGTAGTAAACTCAATACATGTCACAAATAAAACATTTTACAGCGGACAGAAGTAATCCTTTCACTCATAGATATCATATTCTAACAATTAGAAAATAAAGCGAACTACAATGCAATGCCTGGTATTTTTGTATTGCCATCTAAAGTTACAGTAGCAAGAAAGCGAAAGCAGTATTGACAGATAGAGTTACTGCACCTGGGATATAAAATTTGCATTGGCAACTAATGTTGCAGTACCTAAGAAGCATATGTGATACAACAATTGTATCTACAGCTAATGTTATAGTTCCTGTGATACAACAATTGTATCTACAGCTAGAACTATAGTACCAGTGATACAATATTTATACCGACAGCTAGTGGCACAGTACCAGTGAAACAACAATTGTATTGACAGCTAGAGTTACAGTCCCTGTGATACAGCAATTGTATCGACAGCTAATGTTATAGTTCCTGTTATACAGCCTTTGTATCTGCAGCTGGAATTACAGTACCAGGGAAACAACAATTCAGAGTAGTGTATCTAAACATATGAATATTCTACGTAGATTGAAGTACCGTCTTAGTCGAACTAATTTAGATAAACTATATGTTGTGTATATTAGATCACTTTTTGAATATGCCTGTGAACTATGGGGTAACTGTTGGATTGGAAATTCACAAAAACTGGAACAACTTCAACTGGAAGCTGCCAGGATTGTTACAGGCTTACCTATTTTCACAAAACTGAAATTTTATATATAGAGACAGGCTGGGAATTACTATCTGTGAGACGGAAGAGAAGGAAACTTCAACTTTGTTATAATATTGTTAATAAAAATACTCCTAATTATCTTTGTACATTGATTCCCCTCACTATACAAAGTACATCAGTGTATCCATTGAGAAATGAGAATGATATTAGTTTACCTTTCTTTAGACTGTCTTCAACTAAAGATTCTTTTATCCCCTCCACAATAAAAATGTGGAATAGTTTAAATAACGCTATTCGAAACGTTGATACTTTATCAAGTTTTAAATCAGAATTAAAGAAAATTGATAAAACTGCAAATCATGCTGTTCCTAAACATTATTTTTATGGAAATTGAATATTATTTTATCCCAGCTAAGAAGTTTAGCTTCGTTTTTAAATTATGATTTATTTCGAGTAGGAATTGTATCTGACCCATCTTGTCGATGTGGTGCTGCCCTTGAAAATTTGAAACATTTCTTTTTGGATTGTCCAATATACTTACAAGCCAGTAGCCCTTTTCACAAAAATTCTATAACTATAGTCCTAACTTTTTCACTTAAGATTATCTTACGACAATTCCTAAGTCCTTTTCACAAAGATTATCTTACGACAAATTTTAATCTTACGACTAAAATTACACTTACGATAAAAAATTCTTCCTTAGGTGTACTCGATACAATATTATGTGATAAAGTTTGTCAGTGATTTGCGACAGGTCAATGGTTTTCTCCGAGTACTCCAGTTTTCTCCACCAATAAAACTGACCGATATATTGTTGAAAGGGGCGTTAAACACTATAAACCATCTTCCTTAGCAACCTAGTTTCATTTCCATAGCACAACAAAGCATTTTTTTTTAAATAAAATTATTCTAAAAAATATCCCCGGCACTAATTTATAAGAAATGTTTATCTAATACAAAAAAATGTATATGAATCGGTCACCAATAACTGCACAAAATAAGAACGGGTATGATTTTCGTATAGAGGAACATTTCTAATGCATGTAAATTAAAATGATCTATAACAATTATCATTACTTGGGAGTTGTGCGTCATCATCCACGCCTGGTTACTTTTGGTAGAAGTATTTTTTAAGGGAGTGCATCTGGAGTGTGAAAAAAACCCTATTCATATAATTCATTTTATCGGTTATTTGTCAGCAAAATATTTACCCCTTTTTTCCAATTAATCCCATCCCACATAAAATCAAACGCTTGTTCTTTTACTGATGAAAATGTATCCCGATTTTTCTGAGATAACGGCCCAAATAAAGATGTGTTTATCATCTATCAATCATGAAGACGAATAAATATCCCTGTTATATATTAATATTAATATAACAGAAGAATGTACACAAGTTTATGTATTGCCAGAGTGTTCGATGATCATCGAAGTTGCCAGAAATTAATAAATTATATTACTAATATAAAGACAAAATCAAAACGATATCATTCGATCCAGAAAATTCCAGTCCTAAAGCGGCTGTTCATACAAAACTTTTGTAAGCGAAGTAGATGTCTAGAAGAAAATCCCGTATTCCTGTTTTTATCCAAAAAAAAATGAAAAAAAAATAATTCTCCCCAAGTTTGGAAGTACATGTTTTCTTTTCGATTGTCGATCGTTCCCAATTTGAAATCTAAAGTTAATGAGAATTATCCTGATTGTTTGGTCATGTAAACGATGCACTGCTGCATTGAAGAGGTAAATGTACGGAATGCATCGTTATAGACAGACTCTGTTATTAGTCACGCCAAAAAGGAGTAAACAACAATGCCATTTGTAGCGTCTGTTTGTATTAAACCATATTCATTTCAATAAACATTTATCAATATGTGTAAATAGGTTTGTCATACGGTCAGAGAAAATGCGCTAACGATGAATTGCTCTCTTATTTTCAAGTCGAAGCGCCATTACATCGTCCATCTTTTTTTCTATTTTTTTCACTTACGATAAAAGATAAGACCAAAATTTCTCTTACGATCAAAATTTTACACTTAGGACAGGGTAGTTTTACACGTAAAGTTAGGACTATTTTTACACTTAAGATTATCGTAAGTATTTTTGTGAAACTCTTTTTAATCTTAGTTTTACACTTACGACAATTTTTTATCGTAAGAATTTTTGTGAAAAGGGCTACAGAACTACATTGATAGAAAATATCAACATGGTTACAACCTGCTATATTCTAAATATCAAATGTCTGACATGGGGCAATGTAAATTTAACTTATCAAGAAAATTGTATTATATTTAAACATGTTTTTGATTATATTAAATGTTCAAAAAGATTCCTTATCGTATAACTAAAATTTAATTGGGTGAACATGCACATCATATAAATCCATCTTAATTTTATTTTTCCTTCTGTTTATGAATATTCATCATTGATTCGTTATTAGTGCTAAATATAGTAATTGCATGCCTTTTGTGTACTTATTTAATGTAACAAATTGTAATTTGTAGAAGACTTCATAAGTTTGTTTAACTTGTGTCTTATCCATTTTGTCTATTTAATTGGCAAATAAAACTAAACTAAACAACAATTGCATCTACAGCTAATGTTATAGTTCCTGGGATACAACATTTGTATCGACAGCTAGAGCTACAGTACCTGTGATACAACAATGGTATCTACAGTAGAGTTACAGTACCTGTGATACAACAATTGTATCTACAGCTAATGTTACAGTACCTGTGATACAACAATTGTATCTACAGCTAGAGTTACAGTACTTGTGATACAACATTTGTATCGACAGCTAGAGTTACAGTACCTGTGATACAACAATTGTATCTACAGCTAGAGTTACAGTACCTGTGATACAACAATTGTATCTACAGCTAGAGTTACAGTACTTGTGATACAACAATTGTATCGACAGCTAGAGTTACAGTACCAGCTATACAACAATTGTATCGACAGTTAGAGCTACAGTACCTGTGATACAACATTTGTATCGACAGCTAGCTATATATAGAGTTACAGTACTTGTGATGCAACATTTGTATCGACAGCTAGAGTTACAGTACATGTGATACAACAATTGTATCTACAGCTAGAGTTAGAGTACTTGTGATACAACATTTGTATCGACAGCTAGAGTTACAGTACCAGTTATACAACAATTGTATCGACAGTTAGAGCTACAGTACCTGTGATACAACAACTGTATCTACAGCTAGAGTTACAGTACTTGTGATACAACATTTGTATCGACAGCTAGAGTTACAGTACCAGTTATACAACAATTGTATCGACAGTTAGAGCTACAGTACCTGTGATACAACAACTGTATCTACAGTTAGGGTTACAGTACCTGTGATACAAGATTTGTATTGACAGCTAGAGTTACGGTACCAGTCATACAACAATTGTATCTACAGCTAGAATTACAGTGCCAGTGATACAACAATTGTATCTACAACTAGAGTTACAGTGCCAGTGACACAACAATTGTATTGACTACTAGAGTTACAGTACCTGTGATACAACAATAGTATCGACAACTAGAGTTACAGTACCTGCGATACAACAATTGTATCGACAACTAGAGTTACAGTACATGTGATAAAACAATTGTATCGACAACTAGAGATACAGTACCTGTGATACAACAATTGTATCTACAACTAGAGTTACAGTACCTGTGATACAGCAATTGTATCGACAACTAGAGTTACAGTACCTGTGATAAAACAATTGTATCGTCAACTAGAGTTACAGTACCTGTGATACAACAATTGTATCGACAGCTAGAGTTACAGTACCTGTGATACAACATGTGTATCTACAACTAGAGTTACAGTACCTGTGATACAACAATTGTATCGACAACTAGAGTTACAGTGCCTGTGATAAAACAATTGTATCGACAACTAGAGTTACAGTACCTGTGATACAACAATTGTATCGACAACTAGAGTTACAGTACATGTGATAAAACAATTGTATCGACAACTAGAGATACAGTACCTGTGATACAACAATTGTATCGACAACTAGAGTTACAGTACCTGTGATACAACATGTGTATCGACAACTAGAGTTACAGTACCTGTGATGAACCATTGTAATGACAACTAATTACCGTTCCTGCTTTATATTTATTGTATTGACAACTACAGTTACAGTACCTGGAATACAGCAGCTATAATGACAACTAGGCTTGCACAATCCTGGACGTGTTTCCCCACATCCATCATCACAGACTTGTGTCTTATCCTGGCAGTTTGTATTTGGGTACGATATTGTGTTGCAACCGTTATCAACAACTCCTACAATTTATAGTTCTGTGATGTAGTAATATACATTTGTATTACAGATATTTAGAAGAAATATTTTGCATCTGTAGAAAAGAATATAGATAAACAAAGGAAAAATGAAAAAGAAACATTTTTGCACAAACCACCAAATATATTACCATTTGAAAGTACAGTCAAGCCTGCATTAAATGGACCCTCTATATAACAAATCACTATCTATAAAGGGCAGTCTCATTTTGTCAATTAATGAATAGTGTAAATACTGTATATTAAGGACATAGCCGCTCATAAAGCTCCATTTTCAGGTTCCTTTGAGTGGTCTTTATGTACAGGTTTGGCTGTATATGAACATGGTGTTTGCAAACTGGTGATCCCCTTAGTATAACATGTATCACAATATGGAGTATGCTACTACTTTGAAACCGATATTCCAGAGCTTGTGGTGCCTATTATCATTTCCTTGAAGTCGTCACTTCGGAAGTTTTGCGGTCACCACCATAACTTGGTTAACCGTTACGGAATATCTGTATCACAAATTACCATAGATATGTTCCATTTGTCGTAATCACAATACGCTCCTTTCCTCATTCATGACTTATCACCGGATTTGTAATAAGAGAAAAACGATGGGTGCCACATATGGAGCAGGAACTACTTAACCTTCCGCATCATCTGTGTTTACCCCGGTATTTAATGAAGTTCGTTTTTCCTTGATCTTTAATTTTTTGTGTAATGGTTTGTAGATCATTATTTGTTCTTTTTCTCATGGCCATTGTATTGTTTGTAGATCATTATTTGTTCTTTTTCTCATGGTCATTGTATTGTTTGTAGATCATTATTTGTTCTTTTTCTCATAGCCATTGTATTGTTTGTAGATCATTATTTGTTCTTTTTCTCGTGCCCATTGTATTGTTTGTAGATCATTATTTGTTCTTTTTCTCATGGCCATTGTATTGTTTGTAGATCATCATTTGTTCTTTTTCTCATGGCCATTGTATTGTTTGTAGATCATTATTTGTTCTTTTTCTCATGGCCATTGTATTGTTTGTAGATCATCATTTGTTCTTTTTCTCATGGCCATTGTATTGTTTGTAGATCATTATTTGTTCTTTTTCTCATGGCCATTGTATGGTTTGTAGATCATTATTTGTTCTTTTTCTCATGGCCTTTGTATGGCTTGTAGATCATTATTTGTTCTTTTTCTCATGGCCTTTGTATGGCTTGTAGATCATTATTTGTTCTTTTTCTTATGTCCATTGTATTGTTTGTAGATCATTATTTGTTCTTTTCTCATGGCCATTGTATGGTTTGTAGATCATTATTTGTTCTTTTTCTCGTGGCCATTACATTGTTTGTAGATCATTATTTGTTCTTTTTCTCTTGGCCATTACATTGTTTGTATATCATTATTTGTTCTTTTCGCATGGCCATTGTATTGTTTGTAGATCATTATTTGTTCTTTTTCTCATGGCCTTTGTATGGTTTGTAGATCATTATTTGTTCTTTTTCTCATGGCCATTGTATTGTTTGTAGATCATTATTTGTTCTTTTTCTCATGGCCATTACATTGTTGTAGATCATTATTAGCTCTTTTTCTCATGGCCATTGTATTGTTTGTAGATCATCATTTGTTCTTTTTCTCATGGCCATTGTATTGTTTGTAGATCATTATTTGTTCTTTTTCTCATGGCCATTGTATGGTTTGTAGATCATTATTTGTTCTTTTTCTCATGGCCTTTGTATGGCTTGTAGATCATTATTTGTTCTTTTTCTCATGGCCTTTGTATGGCTTGTAGATCATTATTTGTTCTTTTTCTTATGTCCATTGTATTGTTTGTAGATCATTATTTGTTCTTTTCTCATGGCCATTGTATGGTTTGTAGATCATTATTTGTTCTTTTTCTCGTGGCCATTACATTGTTTGTAGATCATTATTTGTTCTTTTTCTCTTGGCCATTACATTGTTTGTATATCATTATTTGTTCTTTTCGCATGGCCATTGTATTGTTTGTAGATCATTATTTGTTCTTTTTCTCATGGCCTTTGTATGGTTTGTAGATCATTATTTGTTCTTTTTCTCATGGCCATTGTATTGTTTGTAGATCATTATTTGTTCTTTTTCTCATGGCCATTACATTGTTGTAGATCATTATTAGCTCTTTTTCTCATGGCCATTGTATTGTTTGTAGATCATTATTTGTTCTTTTTCTCATGGTCATTGTATTGTCTGTAGATCATTATTTGTTCTTTTTCTCATGGCCATTGTATTGTTTGTAGATCATTATTTGTTCTTTTTCTCATGGCCATTGTATTGTTTGTAGATCATTATTTGTTCTTTTTCTCGTAGCCATTGTATTGTTTGTAGATTATTATTTGTTCTTTTTCTCGTGGCCATTGTATGGTTTGTAGATCATTATTTGTTCTTTTTCTCGTGGCCTTTGTATGGCTTGTAGATCATTATTTGTTCTTTTTCTCATGGCCTTTGTATGGCTTGTAGATCATTATTTGTTCTTTATCTCATGGCCATTGTATTGTTTGTAGATCATTATTTGTTCTTTTTCTCATGGCCATTGTATTGTTTGTAGATCATTATTTGTTCTTTTTCTCATGGCCATTACATTGTTTGTAGATCATTATTTGTTCTTTTTCTCATGGTCATTGTATTGTTTGTAGATCATTATTTGTTCTTTTTCTCATGGTCATTGTATTGTTTGTAGATCATTATTTGTTCTTTTTCTCATGGCCATTGTATTGTTTGTAGATCATTATTTGTTCTTTTTCTCGTGCCCATTGTATTGTTTGTAGATCATTATTTGTTCTTTTTCTCATGGCCATTACATTGTTTGTAGATCATTATTTTTTCTTTTTCTCATGGCCATTGTATTGTTTGTAGAACATTATTTGTTCTTTTTCTCATGGTCATTGTATTGTTTGTAGATCATTATTTGTTCTTTTTCTCATGGCCATTGTATTGTTTGTAGATCATCATTTGTTCTTTTTCTCATGGCCATTGTATTGTTTGTAGATCATTATTTGTTCTTTTTCTCATGGCCATTGTATTGTTTGTAGATCATCATTTGTTCTTTTTCTCATGGCCATTGTATTGTTTGTAGATCATTATTTGTTCTTTTTCTCATGGCCATTGTATGGTTTGTAGATCATTATTTGTTCTTTTTCTCATGGCCTTTGTATGGCTTGTAGATCATTATTTGTTCTTTTTCTCCTGGCCTTTGTATGGCTTGTAGATCATTATTTGTTCTTTTTCTTATGGCCATTGTATTGTTTGTAGATCATTATTTGTTCTTTTCTCATGGCCATTGTATGGTTTGTAGATCATTATTTGTTCTTTTTATCGTGGCCATTACATTGTTTGTAGATCATTATTTGTTCTTTTTCTCTTGGCCATTACATTGTTTGTAGATCATTATTTGTTCTTTTTCTCATGGTCATTGTATTGTTTGTAGATCATTATTTGTTCTTTTTCTCATGGTCATTGTATTGTTTGTAGATCATTATTTGTTCTTTTTCTCATGGCCATTGTATTGTTTGTAGATCATTATTTGTTCTTTTTCTCGTGCCCATTGTATTGTTTGTAGATCATTATTTGTTCTTTTTCTCATGGCCATTACATTGTTTGTAGATCATTATTTTTTCTTTTTCTCATGGCCATTGTATTGTTTGTAGAACATTATTTGTTCTTTTTCTCATGGTCATTGTATTGTTTGTAGATGATTATGTGTTCTTTTTCTCATGGCCATTGTATGGTTTGTAGATCATTATTTGTTCTTTTTTTCATGGCTTTGGTATGGCTTGTAGATCATTATTTGTTCTTTTTCTCATGGCCATTGTATTGTTTGTAGGTCATTATTTGTTCTTTTTCTCATGGCCATTACATTGTTTGTAGATCATTATTTGTTCTTTTTCTCATGGCCATTGTATTGTTTGTAGATCATTATTTGTTCTTTTTCTCATGGTCATTGTATTGTTTGTAGATCATTATTTGTTCTTTTTCTCATGGCCTTTGTATGGTTTGTAGATCATTATTTGTTCTTTTTCTCATGGCCATTGTATTGTTTGTAGATCATTATTTGTTCTTTTTCTCATGGCCATTACATTGTTTGTAGATCATTATTTGTTCTTTTTCTCATGGCCATTGTATTGTTTGTAGATCATTATTTGTTCTTTTTCTCATGGCCATTGTATTGTTTGTAGATCATTATTTGTTCTTTTTCTCATGGCCATTGTATTGTTTGTAGATCATCATTTGTTCTTTTTCTCATGGTCATTGTATTGTTTGTAGATCATTATTTGTTCTTTTTCTCATGGCCATTGTATGGTTTGTAGATCATTATTTGTTCTTTTTCTCATGGCCTTTGTATGGCTTGTAGATCATTATTTGTTCTTTTTCTCGTGGCCTTTGTATGGCTTGTAGATCAATAATTGTTCTTTTTCTCATGGCCATTGTATTGTTTGTAGATCATTATTTGTTCTTTTTCTCATGGCCATTGTATGGTTTGTAGATCATTATTTGTTCTTTTTCTCGTGGCCATTACATTGTTTGTAGATCATTATTTGTTCTTTTTCTCGTGGCCATTACATTGTTTGTAGATCATTATTTGTTCTTTTCTCATGGCCATTGTATTGTTTGTAGATCATTATTTGTTCTTTTTCTCATGGTCATTGTATTGTTTGTAGATCATTATTTGTTCTTTTTCTCATTGCCTTTGTATGGTTTGTAGATCATTATTTGTTCTTTTTCTCATGGCCATTGTATTGTTTGTAGATCATTATTTGTTCTTTTTCTCATGGCTATTACATTGTTTGTAGATCATTATTTGCTCTTTTTCTCATGGCCATTGTATTGATTGTAGATCATTATTTGTTCTTTTTCTCATGGCCATTGTATTGTCTGTAGATCATTATTTGTTCTTTTTCTCATGGCCATTGTATTGTTTGTAGATCATCATTTGTTCTTTTTCTCGTAGCCATTGTATTATTTGTAGATCATTATTTGTTCTTTTTCTCATGGCCATTGTATTTTTTGTAGATCATTATTTGTTCTTTCTCTCATGGCCATTGTATTGTTTGTAGATCATTATTTGTTCTTTTTCTCATGGTCATTGTATTGTTTGTAGATCATTATTTGTTCTTTTTCTCATGGCCATTGTATGGTTTGTAGATCATTATTTGTTCTTTTTCTCATAGCTTTGGTATGGCTTGTAGATCATTATTTGTTCTTTTTCTCATGGCCATTGTATTGTTTGTAGATCATTATTTGTTCTTTTTCTCATGGCCATTACATTGTTTGTAGATCATTATTTGTTCTTTTTCTCATGGCCATTGTATTGTTTGTAGATCATTATTTGTTCTTTTTCTCATGGTCATTGTATTGTTTGTAGATCATTATTTGTTCTTTTTCTCATGGCCTTTGTATGGTTTGTAGATCATTATTTGTTCTTTTTCTCATGGCCATTGTATTGTTTGTAGATCATTATTTGTTCTTTTTCTCATGGCCATTGTATTGTTTGTAGATCATTATTTGTTCTTTTTCTCATGGTCATTGTATTGTTTGTAGATCATTATTTGTTCTTTTTCTCCTGGCCTTTGTATGGTTTGTTGATCATTATTTGTTCTTTTTCTCATGGCCATTGTATTGTTAGTAGATCATTATTTGTTCTTTTTTTCATGGCTTTGGTATGGCTTGTAGATCATTATTTGTTCTTTTTCTCATGGCCATTGTATTGTTTGTAGGTCATTATTTGTTCTTTTTCTCATGGTCATTGTATTGTTTGTAGATCATTATTTGTTTTTTTTCTCATGGCCATTGTATTGTCTGTAGATCATTATTTGTTCTTTTTCTCATGGCCATTGTATTGTTTGTAGATCATTATTTGTTCTTTTTCTCGTAGCCATTGTATTATTTGTAGATCATTATTTGTTCTTTTTCTCATGGCCATTGTATTGTTTGTAGATCATTATTTGTTCTTTCTCTCATGGCCATTGTATTGTTTGTAGATCATTATTTGTTCTTTTTCTCATGGCCATTGTATTGTTTGTAGATCATCATTTGTTCTTTTTCTCATGGCCATTGTATTGTTTGTAGATCATTATTTGTTCTTTTTCTCATGGCCATTGTATTGTTTGTAGATCATTATTTGTTCTTTTTCTCATGGCCATTGTATGGTTTGTAGATCATTATTTGTTCTTTTTCTCATGGCCTTTGTATGGCTTGTAGATCATTATTTGTTCTTTTTCTCATGGCCTTTGTATGGCTTGTAGATCATTATTTGTTCTTTTTCTCATGGCCATTGTATTGTTTGTAGATCATTATTTGTTCTTTTTCTCATGGCCATTGTATTGTTTGTAGATCATTATTTGTTCTTTTTCTCGTGGCCATTACATTGTTTGTAGATCATTATTTGTTCTTTTTCTCATGTTCATTGTATTGTTTGTAGATCATTATTTGTTCTTTTTCTCATGGTCATTGAATTGTTTGTAGATCATTATTTGTTCTTTTTCTCATGGTCATTGTATTGTTTGTAGATCATTATTTGTTCTTTTTCTCATGGCCTTTGTATGGCTTGTAGATCATTATTTGTTCTTTTTCTCATGGCCATTGTATTGTTTGTAGATCATTATTTGTTCTTTTTCTCATGGCCATTACATTGTTTGTAGATCATTATTTGTTCTTTTTCTCATGGCCATTGTATTGTTTGTAGATCATTATTTGTTCTTTTTCTCATGGTCATTGTATTGTTTGTAGATCATTATTTGTTCTTTTTCTCATGGCCTTTGTATGGTTTGTAGATCATTATTTGTTCTTTTTCTCATGGCCATTGTATTGTTTGTAGATCATTATTTGTTCTTTTTCTCATGGCCATTACATTGTTTGTAGATCATTATTTGTTCTTTTTCTCATGGCCATTGTATTGTTTGTAGATCATTATTTGTTCTTTTTCTCATGGCCATTGTATTGTTTGTAGATCATTATTTGTTCTTTTTCTCATGGCCATTGTATTGTTTGTAGATCATCATTTGTTCTTTTTCTCATGGTCATATTATTGTTTGTAGATCATTATTTGTTCTTTTTCTCATGGCCATTGCATTGTTTGTAGATCATTATTTGTTCTTTTTCTCATGGCCATTGTATTGTTTGTAGATGATTATTTGTTCTTTTTCTCATGGCCTTTGTATTGTTTGTAGATCATTATTTGTTCTTTTTCTCATGGCCTTTGTATGGCTTGTAGATTATTATTTGTTCTTTTTCTCATGGCCATTGTATTGTTTGTAGATCATTATTTGTTCTTTTTCTCATGGCCATTGTATGGTTTGTAGATCATTATTTGTTCTTTTTCTCGTGGCCATTACATTGTTTGTAGATCATTATTTGTTCTTTTTCTCGTGGCCATTGCATTATTTGTAGATCATTATTTGTTCTTTTCTCATGGCCATTGTATTGTTTGTAGATCATTATTTGTTCTTTTTCTCATGGTCATTGTATTGTTTGTAGATCATTATTTGTTCTTTTTCTCATGGCTATTACATTGTTTGTAGATCATTATTTGCTCTTTTTCTCATGGCCATTGTATTGTTTGTAGATCATTATTTGTTCTTTTTCTCATGGCCATTGTATTGTCTGTAGATCATTATTTTTTCTTTTTCTCATGGCCATTGTATTGTTTGTAGATCATTATTTGTTCTTTTTCTCGTAGCCATTGTATTATTTGTAGATCATTATTTGTTCTTTTTCTCATGGCCATTGTATTGTTTGTAGATCATTATTTGTTCTTTCTCTCATGGCCATTGTATTGTTTGTATATCATTATTTGTTCTTTTTCTCATGGCCATTGTATGGTTTGTAGATCATTATTTGTTCTTTTTCTCATGGCCTTTGTATGGCTTGTAGATCATTATTTGTTCTTTTTCTCATGGCCTTTGTATGGCTTGTAGATCATTATTTGTTCTTTTTCTCATGACCATTGTATTGTTTGTAGATCATTATTTGTTCTTTTTCGCATGGCCATTGTATTGTTTGTAGATCATTATTTGTTCTTTTTCTCGTGGCCATTACATTGTTTGTAGATCATTATTTGTTCTTTTTCTCATGGTCATTGTATTGTTTGTAGATCATTATTTGTTCTTTTTCTCATGGTCATTGTATTGTTTGTAGATCATTATTTGTTCTTTTTCTCATGGTCATTGTATTGTTTGTAGATCATTATTTGTTCTTTTTCTCATGGCCTTTGTATGGCTTGTAGATCATTATTTGTTCTTTTTCTCATGGCCATTGTATTGTTTGTCGAGTTACGACTTCTGATTACCCCTATGGTATCTTCAAAACATTTCTTAATACTCATCCGACATACATATAATTACTAATATATATATATGCCCATAAAATCAAGTTCCACAGTGCTAAATGAGATATCACTTAAAAGAGGGCTTCTTATTTTTCTAATGTAGGACATAACAAGAGGAATTGGCATAAATCTTCTACTTCATTACAGTCACATAGAGAGCATTTGATACTGTTTTTTAAACTAGTTTTGCTTAGCAAATTATTTGAATACAGCGAATTTGTTCGACAGAGAGGTTTAAGTCTAGATCCCTCAAAATCTCTCATATCTTCTAGATAGGGTTGTTACCCTTTGTGTCTATAGAAGGTAACATAGTCACGAAGAGAACCTTTACTCATGATTTCTTTTCTTAGTTTTTTGGAGGAGAACTGACCCATAAAAACAATAAACTTTTCTTTGTTAAAGTCGTTTACATTGTACACATAGTCAAATTCTACTGATTCAAAAAAAAGCAGGTAAGTAATCCCAAGCATGAGCGGAAAGAGTGTGCATCTCATGAAAAACTATCTTGCAGAGTCTATTATTTGGTAAGTTATTTATATAAGAGAAATATGAGGCTCTCTGTCTATTCAAAGAGGTTCCCACCCAAGCTCGATAGGAAGAGTCGCTTTAGACATATTCACCTTTGTTTTCATTATGATCTTCGCTGCTCGAAATTGTATGCTACTTAGTAAATCTTCGTTAACTTTAGAGGATGTAAGCCAAGCTCCACAACAATGTGAAATTGAAGGTCAGAGAACTGAATTCTATAGCGCCTCTCCGAACTCAACACGATTAACATTTCCGTGTTCAGCAAGGATACGGAACATGAAATTAATCTTATTATCCATATTATCTTTGATATACGTTTGGATATGATCATTTGATTTCAGGGTTCTTGTTACATATACACCCAAATATTTATATTCGGTTTTTTTTCGTGGATACAGTTATCACCTAATTTCCATACTTTTTCTCTGCCGACTACCATTACCTTAGATTTAGTGTATAATATTGTATTAAGTTATTGCTCTGAGTTGCCAATCAAAGTAACATCATCGGCAAAGAGCAGCGAATTAATTAATTGGTTTGAAACTTGAACACCAACACCCGCATTATATAAAGAAAAATTTGAATATTTGAAATGTGAGAAATATGTATACAATCAAAATAACTGTTGTGAAATGTATTCGTACCTTGACAAACATTCGTCAAGAAAACAAAGCTCATGGTATACAGAATAAATCTCAACATCTTCATGTTTTCGCTCCTTTTGTTCCTATAGCGTCTTATTATCTGTATGAATTATGAAAAACATACATATATAATCAAATTATGGAAATGTGCTTAATAATGCAATCGATTATGGATCGTGGCGAGGTGATCTCGATACAACATTGAGATATTAAAAAAGTGTTGATACAATGATCATGACTTGTGGCATGTCGAGATTGCTCTCTGTCAATACAATGCGTTATTTGTCAACTTGGGCGGTTTAAATTATCTTGATTAATTAATCAATTGTTGATACAACTGTATTTCAAGAAGAGAACAACTTTACAGACTAGTAGAGGAGGAGATACTTGTTATTTCGTAGCATATGCGTTCTCCCTGCTTTTTAGTAATAGTCTTGTTGTTCATATGCGTTCTCCCTGCTTTTTAGTAATAGTCTTGTTGTTCATATGCGTTCTCCCTGGTTTTTAGTAATAATCTGGTTGTTCATATGCGTTCTCCCTGCTTTTTAGTAATAGTCTTGTTGTTCATATGCGTTCTCCTTGGTTTTTAGTAATAGTATTGTTGTTCATATGCTTTCTCCCTGCTTTTAATAATAGTCTTGTTGTTCATATGTATTTTCCCTGGTTTTTAGTAATACCGGTAGTCTTGTTGTTCATATGCGTTCTCCCTGCTTTTTAGTAATAGTCTTGTTGTTCATATGCGTTCTCTTTGGTTTTTAGTAATAGTCTTGTTGTTCATATGCGTTCTCCCTGGTTTTTAGTAATAGTATTGTTGTTCATATGCGTTCTACCTGGTTTTTAGTAATAGTCTGGTTGTTCATATGCGTTCTCCCTGCTTTTGATAATAGTCTTGTTGTTCATATGCGTTCTCCCTGGTTTTTAGTAATAGTCTTGTTGTTCATATGCGTTCTCCCTGGTTTTAGTAATAGTCTTGTTCATATGCGTTCTCCCTGGTTTTTAGTAATAGTCTTGTTCATATGCGTTCTCCCTGGTTTTAGTAATAGTCTTGTTCATATGCGTTCTCCCTGGTTTTTAGTAATAGTCTTGTTGCTCATTTCATCTATGTGTACGTCTTCACGTTTTCAGTACCATGATGTGATCCCATTTGTTTTGTAGAGTGTTCATGTTTTATGTATGTTATTTGTATCTACGCATTCTGGTGTCCAACATGATTCCTATATCAGATGATGTTCATGTCATTTAGCAATAACACGACGATCGCAACTAGGAGAGCAGGAACTATCTACCCTTCTGGAACACCTGAATTCACCTGCTAAGTTTTTAGTGGGGTTCGTGTTACTTAATCTTTAGTTTTCTGTGCAGTATGTGTTCGGCCATTGTGTTTCTTTTTTGTCCTTTTCTATTCCTCATTTGATTATCTGCCCTAGTTCGAATTACGGTTAGTGAAGGCCTCTTTTGGTATCTTCAGACTGTTCTTGTGCTAATAAAATTTTATGATTCAATGTATGAAATGTAGATTTGAATTACAATAAAACCCCGTTTTATTACCCCCCGATTCATCACCAAACTCGTATACCTCCATGAAATTATCAAGTCTCGTTTTCTTTTCATGTAAAAACCCTCGTATACCGCCAGCCGTCCAGGTGTCAAAAGATCAAATGGTCAAGTTACTATTGATTTTCCCTCGATATAATGCCAATCAGTTATGCCACACGTCGATGATTTTACAGGTGTTTTATTTTTACAGGTAGAATTACAAGCAATTAAGGTAAATTGAAGTTCTTGCACAAGCATCTGATTACAATCAATTGTTGTATAATTAAAAGTTGAACCCATAGTGTTAGTTTTATGGTTTGTGAACTCTTTAATTGTGTAGAAAAATTGTTTGAAGTTTGCACAGTGTTTTCAATTTTGTAGTGTAAAAATGTCTACTCCAAAGCGGAAAAGAAATCTGCTTGATTTCGAACAGAAACGTGAAATCATAGACTGCAATGAAACAATCATAAAAGCACTGAACAACAAATACCAGATTATTTTTTTTATTATTTGGGAATTACCCGTAAAGCATAGAACTGTCGAAGATATATCAAATAAAGAACTCCCAGCAAACGACATCGTACGTGTAAATAAGTTTGATGACTTACAAAAACTTTATTTACCAACGAAAATTTATGTATGTCATGCTTGTATCATAGAATATTGTTTCTATAAATGGACATAAGAGACAAAATTAAAGTACATGTACAAAGAACGTTACTTATATATTGCTATTCTACAGTGTATGATATATCCACCCATTAAAATAAAAACGTAGATATCAAATTTAGTACGCTCAAAGCCCAAATATTAGAAAGCCAAATATGTTTTTGTTTTAATCTTTGGGAGCAAGAAAACCAAAGGGCATAAACAGAATAGCCAAATTCGGATAAAGTCACCTATGCCTGAGGTAGTATACTGAATTGGCTTCAACTGAGCTACATGTATTAAAAAGTAACAGAGGGAGTGATAACAATTTTGGTAAATGCACCTGAATATTTTTCAATATTTTCTCAATTTATATATTTTTAAAGCAAAATATAAACTGACTTGTTTGGTTTTGAATTCATGGTGAAATGGGTAGAATTATTATAAAAGAAACATGAAAACTGTACGAGGTAGCTGCATTTATTTAAACAGAGGGAAAAACTCAGTTCAATCAAATAGTTCAATTAAGTCGTCAGAGTGGTGATCTGTTTCAAAAGTGCTTTAGTAAATAACAATTTGTTTTTATTTAAAGACTGAGTTCTTCTTTTTTTTTTTTTTTGCATAGACATATATGTTATAGTTAAAGGAAAATGAAAGCATTAAAACTATGACTGAAACAGTAAATCTTTGGAATTCGTTCTCTTGTTGCATAAGGATTTCCAGACCCCTGAGCTCAGATTGTTTCATATTCGATTCTGAGCGCATGTTTTTTACGACTAGCAAACTTCTGCTAATAATAATATTAATCACTAGCAAAATAAAGGCAAATCAAAATTTCAACTAGCAATTTGCCTGCTTGCGAGTGTGTTAATTTCGAGTCCTGCTGTATAAAGTAGACTTTTCTAGAGATAAAGTTAAAAGATTAACATTAATAGGGGATTATGAAAAAGGGGTGTTAAACACGTGATTGAGACAACATGAAGTGTTTTTTCCCTCTGCAGAGTTTCATGGAATTTGGATAGTTATACTTATGTCTCGGAAATACTTTTTTCGCAAAACGTGAATATTTGCTTTATAATATCAGAATTTGTGTGAACTTTAACGTTTGGGAGTTCCCAGCGCCCTAATTTTATTTTGAACTTTTGAATTCTTGACAAAGAAAGACATTCTGTTGGGATGTTCCCGGAACGCCAACATTCTTAAATCAACATATAGTGTAGATTGTTGTTTTAGCAATTAAGTTGGTGCCACTTGAAGGTTTTTTTTAAAGTAATTAATAAGTGAAATATTATATAAAATGTAATGAGAAATGAAATAAAATATTTTTTGTAATCTTTTTGATCAAGTTGAGAAACAATGTAAAACAAACACTAGAAATATCATACACCTTGATAGCAGAATAAAAAAGCTAGAAAAAAAACCCGTTGTCCAACCAGTTATTCAACCAGTTGTCGAATCAGAAGAAATCAAATCATTAAAAGAAAGCGTACTTGATCTCAAATGCCGCTCAATGAAAAACAATTTAATTTTTACCGCGTTGAATAGAGTCCAAAATGAAGATACAAAGGATCTATTGCGCGGATTCTTACACCATGAACTCTAAATCAATTATAGAATAGAATTTGGGAATGTTCATCGATTTAAAACAAGGAGTGAAGACAACAGAAGGCCCCCTATAGTAGCTAGATTTTTATACCATAGTGACCTCAGATTTGTATTGAACAACGCAAACAAACTGAGAGGCAAACCATTTGGAATTAGAGAACAATTTCCGTTTGAAATTGAACAAAGACAAAGAATCTTGTATCCGATCATGAAAGACGCAAAACGAACAAACCAACAAGTAGCATTAGTTCGAGATAGACTCTATATAAATAATGAGCTATATGTCCCCCGAATAGGTGTTATACCAACAGACGAAGACTACGAAAATACAACACCTATAAGATCTATGCGTACGGGAAAGTCTACTAAACAACCCGATATTGAATTTAAAGAACTTTTTAATTTCTTCAAAGAATTGAATACATTAAAGGAAACCAATGAACCGGAAAACACATTGAACATTGATCCAACAATCACAGCCGAATTAAATGAAAATATAAATTCTCCCATTACGAAAGATGAAATCTTTAAAGGGATAAAAACAAACTTAAAAACAATAAAGCCTTTGGCGATGACCAAGTTATCAATGAATATATGAAAACTACTAGTAACCAGTTTGTTGATATTTACGAAAAGCTTTTTAATTTTTGACACCGGGATTATTCCGGAAAGCTGGTTATTAGGAACTATAAAACCTTTTTATAAAAATAAAGGTAACAAAAATGACCCCAACAATTATCGACCGATTACAATTCTCAGCTGTTTGGGTAAACTGTTCACTGCAATCTTAAATAATAGATTAACTACTTATTCAGAAAGTTTCTTATTGTTGAATGAAAATCAATGTGGTTTCCGTAAAGGCTATTCTACTTTAGATTGTATATATAGTATTCATGCCTTTTTGAGATAAGGAAAAAGAAAAAAAGAAAATGTACTGCGCATTCGTAGACTTCGAAAAAGCATTCGACAAAGTTTGGAGGGTAGCATTGTGGTATAAGTTGTTATTAAATAAAATAAATGGAAAAATGTATAATTTTATAGTAAATATGTATAATAGTATTAAATCATGTATTGTTTATAATGATAACAAGTCAGATTTCTTTTCAAGTGAAGTAGGCGTTAAAAACTATTTTAATATTTTAGAAAATAAAGACATTTTCACTTTTTGCAAATTTAGAACCACCAATACAAAATTACCCATACAAACTGGAAGATGGAATAATATCGCAAGGGAAAATAGAAAATGTCAAATCTGTCAAGAAAATCAAATTGGGTATATTAAGACATTTCTAGAGAATCATTTTCTGTGTTAATTCTAGAAAAAAAATTACTGGTATAAAGTAGATTTACCTTAAGACATTTCTAGAGTATCATTTTCTGTGTTAATTCTAGAAAAAACCATACTGGTATAAAGTAGACTTACCTTAAGACATTTCTAGAGTATCATTTTCTGTGTTAATTCTAGAAAAAACATACTGGTATAAAGTAGACTTACCTTAAGACTTTTCTAGAGTATCATTTCCTGTGTTAATTCTAGAAAAAAGCATACTTGTATAAAATAGACTTTCCTTAAGACTTTTCTAGAGAACCATTTTCTGGGTTAATTCTAGAAAAAAAACATACTAGTATAAAGTAGACTTACCTTAAGACATTTCTAGAGTATCATTTTCTGTGTTATATCTAGAAAACATACTTGTATAAAGTAGACTTACCCTAAGACTTTTCTAGAGAATCATTTTCTGTGTTAATTCTAGAACAACAGACTTGTATAAAGTAGACTTACCTTAAGACATTTCTAGAGAATCATTTTCTGTGTTAATTTTAGAACAATAGACTTGTATAAAGTAGACTTACGACTATCTGTTTCTGTGTTGCGATTTTAAAGATGTAATGAAATGATTACGTAATGCTTTTTATATTATGTCATATATTGATTCATATTTTTTTTAGTGTGCAGGTACACTATCAGTCAAATGTGTTGCCTAGAAAATCATGCAGTTGACAAAAAAAAAAGAATATATTAAAGTTGTATTTGAGACATCTGGTGAATACTAAATAGTATTTGAATAATAGAAATAAAATTAAAACGCAGAAAATATTTTTTATTAACACTTTAGGCAAATTTTCATTTTACTTGAAAGAAAATTTGAAGATATCAAAGTAACAAGCCGTCAATCGAAGAAGGGCAGCCATTGCAATGGCCAAAAGAAAAAAGAAAAAAGGACAAACAATAATCTGCAAAACACTACACAGTAAACTTAAGATCGAGCAACACGAACCCCACTAAAAACTGGAGTACTCCTGAAGGACAAGCAGTTCCTCTTCATATGTAGCAACTGTCGTGTTACTCTTGTAACAAACTCGATGAACATTTTTTCATATTTCTAATAATATTTATTCTGTCTTTGATTTGTAATAGTATTGGTATTGTAATTAATTGAAATAGTATTGGCATTGTAATTATTTGTAATAATATTGCTATTGTAATTATTTGTAATATTATTGATATTGTAATTATTTGTAATAGTATTGATATTGTAATTATTTGAAAGAGTATTGGTTTCGTAATCATTTGTAATATTATTGGCATTGTAATTTTTGTGAAAAATATTGGTATTGTAATTATTTGTAATAGTTTTAGCATTGTAATTATTTGTGATATTATTGATATTGCAATTATTTGTAATATGCATTATTATTGTAATTATTTGTAATAACATTGGTATTGTAATCATTTGAAAAAGTTTTGGTATCGTAATCATTTGCAATATTATTCGTATTGTAATTATTTCTAATAACATTGGTTTTGTAATTATTTAAAAGAGTATTGATATCGTAATCATTTGTAATATATTGTTATTGTAATTCTTTGTAATAGTATTGGTTTTGTATTTATTTGTAATAGTATTGGTATTGTAATTATTTGAAAGAGTATTGGTATCGTAATCATTTGTAATATTATTGGCATTGTAATTTTTGTGAAAAATATTGGTATTGTAATTATTTGTAAGTGTTAGTATTGTAGTTATTTGTGATATTATTGATTTTTCAATTATTTGTAATATGCATTGATATTGTAATTATTTGTAATGACATTGATATTGTAATTATTTGAAAGAGTATTGTTATCGTAATCATTTGTAATATTATTGGTATTGTAATTCTTTGTAATATTATTGGTTTTGTAATTATTTGAAAGAATATTGGTATCGTAATCATTTGTAACATTATTGGCATTGTAATTATTTGTAATAGTATTGGTATTGTAATTATTTGTAATAGTGTTAGTATTGTAATTATTTGTGATATTATTGATATTGCAATTATTTGTAATATGCATTGATATTGTAATTATTTCTAATAACATTGGTACTGTAATTATTTGTAAAGGTTTTGGTATCGTAATCATTTGCAATATTATTCGTATTGTGATTCTTTGTAATAGTATTGGCTTTGTAATTATTTGAAAGAGTATTGGTATCGTAATCATTTGCAATAATATTCGTATTGTGATTCTTTGTAATAGTATTGGTTTTGTAATTATTTGAAAGAGTATTGATATCGTAATCATTTGTAATATTATTGGTATTGTAATTCTTTGTAATATTATTGGTTTTGTAATTATTTGTAATAGTATTGGTATTGTAATTCTTTGTAATAGTATTGGTTTTGTAATTCTTTGTAATAGTATTGGTTTTGTAATTCTTTGTAATAGCATTGGTATTGTAATTTAGAACCACCAATACAAAATTACCCATACAAACTGGAAGATGGAATAATATCGCAAGGGAAAATAGAAAATGTCAAATCTGTCAAGAAAATCAAATTGGGTATATTAAGACATTTCTAGAGAATCATTTTCTGTGTTAATTCTAGAAAAAAAATTACTGGTATAAAGTAGACTTACCTTAAGACATTTCTAGAGTATCATTTTCTGTGTTAATTCTAGAAAAAACCATACTGGTATAAAGTAGACTTACCTTAAGACATTTCTAGAGTATCATTTTCTGTGTTAATTCTAGAAAAAACATACTGGTATAAAGTAGACTTACCTTAAGACTTTTCTAGAGTATCATTTCCTGTGTTAATTCTAGAAAAAAGCATACTTGTATAAAATAGACTTTCCTTAAGACTTTTCTAGAGAACCATTTTCTGGGTTAATTCTAGAAAAAAAACATACTAGTATAAAGTAGACTTACCTTAAGACATTTCTAGAGTATCATTTTCTGTGTTATATCTAGAAAACATACTTGTATAAAGTAGACTTACCCTAAGACTTTTCTAGAGAATCATTTTCTGTGTTAATTCTAGAACAACAGACTTGTATAAAGTAGACTTACCTTAAGACATTTCTAGAGAATCATTTTCTGTGTTAATTTTAGAACAATAGACTTGTATAAAGTAGACTTACGACTATCTGTTTCTGTGTTGCGATTTTAAAGATGTAATGAAATGATTACGTAATGCTTTTTATATTATGTCATATATTGATTCATATTTTTTTTAGTGTGCAGGTACACTATCAGTCAAATGTGTTGCCTAGAAAATCATGCAGTTGACAAAAAAAAAGAATATATTAAAGTTGTATTTGAGACATCTGGTGAATACTAAATAGTATTTGAATAATAGAAATAAAATTAAAACGCAGAAAATATTTTTTATTAACACTTTAGGCAAATTTTCATTTTATTTGAAAGAAAATTTGAAGATATCAAAGTAACAAGCCGTCAATCGAAGAAGGGCAGCCATTGCAATGGCCAAAAGAAAAAAGAAAAAAGGACAAACAATAATCTGCAAAACACTACACAGTAAACTTAAGATCGAGCAACACGAACCCCACTAAAAACTGGAGTACTCCTGAAGGACAAGCAGTTCCTCTTCATATGTAGCAACTGTCGTGTTACTCTTGTAACAAACTCGATGAACATTTTTTCATATTTCTAATAATATTTATTCTGTCTTTGATTTGTAATAGTATTGGTATTGTAATTAATTGAAATAGTATTGGCATTGTAATTATTTGTAATAATATTGCTATTGTAATTATTTGTAATATTATTGATATTGTAATTATTTGTAATAGTATTGATATTGTAATTATTTGAAAGAGTATTGGTTTCGTAATCATTTGTAATATTATTGGCATTGTAATTTTTGTGAAAAATATTGGTATTGTAATTATTTGTAATAGTTTTAGCATTGTAATTATTTGTGATATTATTGATATTGCAATTATTTGTAATATGCATTATTATTGTAATTATTTGTAATAACATTGGTATTGTAATAATTTGAAAAAGTTTTGGTATCGTAATCATTTGCAATATTATTCGTATTGTAATTATTTCTAATAACATTGGTTTTGTAATTATTTAAAAGAGTATTGATATCGTAATCATTTGTAATATATTGTTATTGTAATTCTTTGTAATAGTATTGGTTTTGTATTTATTTGTAATAGTATTGGTATTGTAATTATTTGAAAGAGTATTGGTATCGTAATCATTTGTAATATTATTGGCATTGTAATTTTTGTGAAAAATATTGGTATTGTAATTATTTGTAAGTGTTAGTATTTTAGTTATTTGTGATATTATTGATTTTTCAATTATTTGTAATATGCATTGATATTGTAATTATTTGTAATGACATTGATATTGTAATTATTTGAAAGAGTATTGTTATCGTAATCATTTGTAATAGTATTGGTATTGTAATTCTTTGTAATATTATTGGTTTTGTAATTATTTGAAAGAATATTGGTATCGTAATCATTTGTAACATTATTGGCATTGTAATTATTTGTAATAGTATTGGTATTGTAATTATTTGTAATAGTGTTAGTATTGTAATTATTTGTGATATTATTGATATTGCAATTATTTGTAATATGCATTGATATTGTAATTATTTCTAATAACATTGGTACTGTAATTATTTGAAAAGGTTTTGGTATCGTAATCATTTGCAATATTATTCGTATTGTGATTCTTTGTAATAGTATTGGTTTTGTAATTATTTGAAAGAGTATTGGTATCGTAATCATTTGCAATAATATTCGTATTGTGATTCTTTGTAATAGTATTGGTTTTGTAATTATTTGAAAGAGTATTGATATCGTAATCATTTGTAATATTATTGGTATTGTAATTCTTTGTAATATTATTGGTTTTGTAATTATTTGTAATAGTATTGGTATTGTAATTCTTTGTAATAGTATTGGTTTTGTAATTCTTTGTAATAGTATTGGTTTTGTAGTTATTTGTAATAGTATTGGTTTTGTAATTATTTGCAATAGTATTGGTTTTGTAATTCTTTGTAATATTATTGGTTTTGTAATTATTTGTAATAGTATTGGTATTGTAATTCTTTGTAATAGTATTGGTTTTGTAATTCTTTGTAATAGTATTGGTTTTGTAGTTATTTGTAATAGTATTGGTTTTGTAGTTCTTTGTAATAGTACTGGTTTTGTAATTCTTTGTAATAGTATTGGTTTTGTAATTCTTTGTAATAGTATTGGTTTTGTAATTCTTTGTAATAGTGTTAGTATTGTAGTTATATGTAATAGTGTTGGTTTTGTAATTCTTTCTAATAGTACTGGTTTGTAATTCTTTGTAATAGTATTGATTTGGTAATTCTTTGTAATATTATTGGTTTTGTAATTATTTGTAATAGTATTGGTATTGTAATTCTTTGTAATAGTATTGATTTTGTAATTCTTTGTAATAGTATTGGTTTTGTAGTTATTTGTAATAGTATTGGTTTTGTAATTCTTTGTAATAGTACTGGTTTTGTAATTATTTGTAATAGTATTGGCATTATAATTATTTGTAATAGTATTGGTTTTGTAGTTATTTGTAATAGTATTGGTTTGTAATTCTTTGTAATAGTATTGGTTTTGTAATTCTTTGTAATAGTATTGGTTTTGTAATTCTTTGTAATAGTATTGGCTTTGTAATTCTTTGTAATAGTATTGGTTTTGTAATTCTTTGTAATAGTATTGGTTTTGTAATTCTTTGTAATAGTGTTAGTATTGTAGTTATATGTAATAGTGTTGGTTTTGTAATTATTTGTAATAGTATTGGTTTTGTAATTATTTGTAATAGTATTGGTTTTGTAATTATTTGTAATAGTATTGGTTTTGTAGTTATATGTAATAGTGTTAGTATTGTATTTTTTGTGAAAAATATTGGTATTGTAATTATTAGTAATAGTGTTTAGAGTTGGTATTGTAATTATTTGTAATAATATTGATAATTTAATTATTTGTAATAATATTGATATTTTAATTATTTGTAATAATATTGATATTTTAATTATTTGTAATAGTATTGATATTATGATTATTTGTAATAGTATTGCTATGGTAATATTTGTAATAGTATTGATATTATAATTATTTGTAATAGTATTGGCATTATAATTATTTGTAATAGTATTGGTATTGTAATTATTTGTAATAGTATTGGTATTGTAATTATTTGTAATAGTATTGCTATGGTAATATTTGTAATAGTACTGGTTTTGTAATTCTTTGTAATAGTATTGGTTTTGTAATTCTTTGTAATAGTATTGATATTGTAATTATTTGTAATAGTATTGGTATTGTAATTCTTTGTAATAGTATTGCTATGGTAATATTTGTAATAGTACTGGTTTTGTAATTCTTTGTAATAGTATTGGTTTTGTAATTCTTTGTAATAGTATTGATATTGTAATTCTTTGTAATAGTGTTAGTATTGTAGTTATATGTAATAGTGTTGGTTTTGTAATTATTTGTAATAGTATTGGTTTTGTAATTATTTGTAATAGTATTGGTTTTGTAATTCTTTGTAATAGTACTGGTTTTGTAATTCTTTGTAATAGTATTGGTTTTGTAATTCTTTGTAATAGTATTGGTTTTGTAATTCTTTGTAATAGTGTTAGTATTGTAGTTATATGTAATAGTGTTGGTTTTGTAATTCTTTCTAATAGTACTGGTTTGTAATTCTTTGTAATAGTATTGGTTTGGTAATTCTTTGTAATATTATTGGTTTTGTAATTATTTGTAATAGTATTGGTATTGTAATTCTTTGTAATAGTATTGATTTTGTAATTCTTTGTAATAGTATTGGTTTTGTAGTTATTTGTAATAGTATTGGTTTTGTAATTCTTTGTAATAGTACTGGTTTTGTAATTATTTGTAATAGTATTGGCATTATAATTATTTGTAATAGTATTGGTTTTGTAGTTATTTGTAATAGTATTGGTTTGTAATTCTTTGTAATAGTATTGGTTTTGTAATTCTTTGTAATAGTATTGGTTTTGTAATTCTTTGTAATAGTATTGGCTTTGTAATTCTTTGTAATAGTATTGGTTTTGTAATTCTTTGTAATAGTATTGGTTTTGTAATTCTTTGTAATAGTGTTAGTATTGTAGTTATATGTAATAGTGTTGGTTTTGTAATTATTTGTAATAGTATTGGTTTTGTAATTATTTGTAATAGTATTGGTTTTGTAATTATTTGTAATAGTATTGGTTTTGTAGTTATATGTAATAGTGTTAGTATTGTATTTTTTGTGAAAAATATTGGTATTGTAATTATTAGTAATAGTGTTTAGAGTTGGTATTGTAATTATTTGTAATAATATTGATAATTTAATTATTTGTAATAATATTGATATTTTAATTATTTGTAATAATATTGATATTTTAATTATTTGTAATAGTATTGATATTATGATTATTTGTAATAGTATTGCTATGGTAATATTTGTAATAGTATTGATATTATAATTATTTGTAATAGTATTGGCATTATAATTATTTGTAATAGTATTGGTATTGTAATTATTTGTAATAGTATTGGTATTGTAATTATTTGTAATAGTATTGCTATGGTAATATTTGTAATAGTACTGGTTTTGTAATTCTTTGTAATAGTATTGGTTTTGTAATTCTTTGTAATAGTATTGATATTGTAATTATTTGTAATAGTATTGGTATTGTAATTCTTTGTAATAGTATTGCTATGGTAATATTTGTAATAGTACTGGTTTTGTAATTCTTTGTAATAGTATTGGTTTTGTAATTCTTTGTAATAGTATTGATATTGTAATTCTTTGTAATAGTGTTAGTATTGTAGTTATATGTAATAGTGTTGGTTTTGTAATTATTTGTAATAGTATTGGTTTTGTAATTATTTGTAATAGTATTGGTTTTGTAATTATTTGTAATAGTATTGGTTTTGTAGTTATATGTAATAGTGTTAGTATTGTATTTTTTGTGAAAAATATTGGTATTGTAATTATTAGTAATAGTGTTTAGAGTTGGTATTGTAATTATTTGTAATAATATTGATAATTTAATTATTTGTAATAATATTGATATTTTAATTATTTGTAATAATATTGATATTTTAATTATTTGTAATAGTATTGATATTATGATTATTTGTAATAGTATTGCTATGGTAATATTTGTAATAGTATTGATATTATAATTATTTGTAATAGTATTGGCATTATAATTATTTGTAATAGTATTGGTATTGTAATTATTTGTAATAGTATTGGTATTGTAATTATTTGTAATAGTATTGCTATGGTAATATTTGTAATAGTACTGGTTTTGTAATTCTTTGTAATAGTATTGGTTTTGTAATTCTTTGTAATAGTATTGATATTGTAATTATTTGTAATAGTATTGGTATTGTAATTCTTTGTAATAGTATTGCTATGGTAATATTTGTAATAGTACTGGTTTTGTAATTCTTTGTAATAGTATTGGTTTTGTAATTCTTTGTAATAGTATTGATATTGTAATTATTTGTAATAGTATTGGTATTGTAATTCTTTGTAATAGTATTGGTTTTGTAATTATTTGTAATAGTATTGCTATGGTAATATTTGTAATATTATTGGTATTGTAATTCTTTGTAATAGTATTGGTATTGTAATTCTTTGTAATAGTATTGGTATTGTAATTCTTTGTAATAGTATTGCTATGGTAATATTTGTAATAGTATTGGTATTGTAATTATTTGTAATAGTATTGGTATTGTAATTATTTGACGCCACTTTATTACTGAAATACTGCTAATATTGGCGTCAAACACCAATCAATCAATCAATCAATCAATCAACGTAATTATTTGAAATAAGAACGAAGTTACAATTGATTAAAGAGAGATAATAGAGATAGAAGCTAGAATACAACTACTATTTAAAATACAAGGGAAAAAATAAAAATAAACACAATTAGAAATGTAAAAACAAGAAGTTGAAATTACGAAAAGGCTCAAGATGGGTTAATAGAAGCGTGCGTGACAAAACCAGAAAACAACAACTCTAAATCAATATTTTGATGCAAAAAAAAATGCAGTCAAACCTCTATATAAAGGACACTCACGGGAACGTGAAAATGTGCCATTTATGAGCAGTTGCCATTTTATACAGGTTCAAATAATATGCGCCATTCATAAATGGGGAAAATGAGGCTGTCCTTTATAGAAATTAAGATAGTGCTTTATAATATAGAGGTGTCCTTTAAGGCAGGTGTGACTATATTATTGGTACCAAAATTTTCACCAAGTCAATTGTTAAATATTTCCCATACTTTGCTCAAAATTTGAAATACCCAGATCCCTAGTAGTCTACAATGATGTAAAGTGATTTTTGAGGGAAAGAACGCCTCATTGCCTCAATGAATGCTATGCAACTGCCTCACTAGATTGTTTTGCAGAAAAAAAATTAATGTGATTAATATTATAAAAGATGATTAAAATACGAGGAATAAAAACCATTGTCAAATTTGTAATACAAATATATTCTACATCAATAATTGAAATCGTTTCCGCTTCATTTAGCGTTTAAGGACACTTTTGGCTCCGTCATGTTACATAATTTAGTGGAAATGGAAAGATGGAAAATGTTCTGTGCAGGGCTTCAAAGCAGGATTATAATCAGTCTTTGGAAGAAGCAATTGAACTTACAGACCCTAACTATTATCAGAATGTGCATGCTGTTTTGAGGGTTCTGCTCACAATGTCTGTAGGGTCCGTGCCCTGTGAGAGGTCTTTTTCTGCTATGATACGCTTGAAACACTGGAGCAGATCTACAATTTGAGACAGAAGATCGACTTGCTGGACTGGCTAGTCTGTTCATTCATAGGGATATATATCTTTGTAGAGAAAATATCATGAGAAAATTCGATGAAGCCAAAAAACGTCGCCTTGGACCATTGTATTTCTGACATGATTGTTTACTGGTTGTTATAATGTATACTAAGTAAAATGTTTAACTGAAAGCACTATCACTTATTTAAATGTGCATGTAAAAACCATACAAAATATAAGACATACACGAATAGTTGCCAGATTGGTAATCTTTTATTGTAAATATAATTCCCCCCAAAGTTGTCTTGATGTACCGAAAAATGTCACTAGACGCATAACGAAATAGTTTTCTGCGTGTTATTTCGGTTATTATTGAAATCATAAATTATCCATTTAAACTCGGGAAAATGCGTTTCAAGCGCCCATTTTTTACCCCCCCCCCCCCCCTCACTAGAAAAAAGACCCAAGCTACGCCATTGCAGAAAAGGGTTTCAGAGGCGAAGGTCAAGCTTTAGAAGTGGACCGGAAGGTATGGGATCAAGGTTTATGGAAGAGGAAGTAGACAAGCTTTCAAAACTGACAAACAAACAAAAAACACACAAACAAACAAATATAAAGACTTCAAATCTCTTTGTAACTTAACATGTTTTGCTTCCATCCTGAGGATTCAGCTATATATACATGCCAAAGAAAGTAAAACAGTTTTGCGCAACTCCTACTTTCCAAGGTGGGGGAATTGCCCCCTCGGCCCGGCTCCAATGCCCCTGGCTTAAATGTAGTGTATTTAAAAATTGTAGCGACGTGCGCAGTGGACGATGCAGGCCTCAAGTGGGTCCGGGGCTGGCATTCGTTGGGGTGGTGGGGTTGCTGTGTAATACGGAGGTTGAAGCTGACGGTAATAGGCACATCCAAATTTGTAATAAACATCAATACCTGTACATGTATTTTATTTACACGTTTGAACAGTAACCACATTTTGTCAATTACTAAAGGGCCAACCTCATCGGTGGTGTAATGGTTAGCGTGTTCGCCTAGAGTGCGGTAGACCGTGGGTTCGAGCCCCGGTCGGGTAAAACCAAAGACTATAAAACTGGTATTTGTTGCTTTTCCGCTAAGAACGCAGCATTAAGGAGAAAGAGTAAAGACTGGTTGGCTCTGAATCAGGTTAATGTGTCCGAGTGGAACGACATGTCTACCGGCGGACTTATGTTTCAGTGAACTAGCACTATAAAAATCCAACTCAGTTTGTTGGTCTAGAACAAAGCGGACCTCATCATCATCTCATTGAAAATTAACTTGTTCTCGCCATGATATAGCTGAAAAATTGCTGAGTTGGCGTGGCCAAACAAATGTCCATAATTCATGAATGTTGTCTATAACTTGAATACTATTATCTCCCTTCAAAAAACCAATATTACTATTTTCGTAATTTTTACTTAAGGAACGACCATTAAACTTTTAGGGAGTGGGAGTATGTTTTCTTTGTAATAAAAAATGTACGTCTATAAAAACAATACCCGTGAATACACATATACAAACATGTACGCCTGTAAAAACAATACCCGCGAACACACATGTACAAACATGTACACCTGTAAAAACAATACCCGTGAATACACATCAACTGACATGTACGCCTGTAAAAACAATACCCGTGAATACACATATACAGACATGTACGCCTGTAAAAACAATACCCGTGAATACACATGTACAGACATGTACGCCTGTAAAAACAATACCCGTGAATACACATGTACAAACATATACGTCTGTAAAAACAATACCCGCGAATACACATGTACAGACATATACGTCTGTAAAAACAATACCCGTGAATACACATGTACAGACATGTACGCCTGTAAAAACAATACCCGCCAATACACATGAACAGACATGTACGCATGTAAAAACAATACCCGCCAATACACATGAACAGACATGTACGAATGTAAAAACAATACTCGCGAATACACATGTACAGACATGTACGCCTGTAAAAACAATACCCGCCAATACACATGAACAGACATGTACGCATGTAAAAACAATACTCGCGAATACACATGTACAGACATGTACGCCTGTTAAAACAATACCCGTGATTACACATGTACAAACATGTACGCATGTAAAAACAATACCCGTGAATACACATGTACAGACATACGCCTGTAAAACAATACCTGCGAATACACATGTACAGACATGTACGCCTGTAAAAACAATACTCGCGAATACACATGTACAAACATGTACGCCTGTAAAAACAATACCCGTGAATACACATGTACAGACATACGCCTGTAAAACAATACCTGCAATTACACATGTACAGACATGTACGCCTGTAAAAACAATACCCGTGAATACACATGTACAAACATGTACGCCTGTAAAAACAATACCCGCGAATACACATGTACAGACATACGCCTGTAAAACAATACCTGCGAATACACATGTACAGACATGTACGCCTATAAAAACAATACCCGCGAATACACATGTACAGACATGTACGCCTGTAAAAACAATACCTGCGAATACACATGTACAAACATGTACGCCTGTAAAAACAATACCCGCGAATACACATGTACAAACATGTACGCCTGTTAAAACAATACCTGCGAATACACATGTACAGACATGTACGCCTGTAAAAACAATACCTGCGAATACACATGTACAAACATGTACGCCTGTAAAAACAATACCCGCGAATACACATGTACAGACATGTACGCCTGTAAAAACAATACCTGCGAATACACATGTACAGACATGTACGCCTGTAAAAACAATACCTGCGAATACACATATACAGACATGTACGTCTGTAAAAACAATACCCGCGAATACACATGTACAAACATGTACGCCTGTAAAAACAATACCCACGAATACACATGTACAAACATGTACGCCTGTAAAAACAATACCCGCGAATACACATGTACAAACAATACCCGCGAATAGACATGTACAAACATGTACGCCTGTAAAAACAATACCCACGAATACACATGTACAAACATGTACGCCTGTAAAAACAATACCCACGAATACACATGTACAAACATGTACGCCTGTAAAAACAATACCCGCGAATACACATGTACAAACATGTACGCCAGTAAAAACAATACCCACGTATACACATGTACAAACATGTACGCCTATAAAAACAATACCCGCGAATACACATGTACAGACATACGCCTGTAAAACAATACCTGCGAATACACATGTACAAACATGTACGCCTGTAAAAACAATACCCGCGAATACACATGTACTACCATGTACGCCTGTAAAAACAATACCCGCGAACACATATGTACAAACATGTACGCCTTTTTAAAAAATACCCGTGAATACACATGTACAAACATGTACGCCTGTAAAAGCAATACCCGCGAATACACATGTACAAACATGTACGCCTGTAAAAACAACACCCGCGAATACACATGTACAAACATGTACGCCTGTTAAAACAATACTTGCGAATACACATTAGAAACATGTACGCCTGTAAAAACAATACCCGCGAATACACATGTACAGACATATACGCCTGTAAAAACAATACCGGCGAATACACATGTACAAACATGTACGCCTGTAGCAACTACTCGTGAATACACATGTACAAACATGTACACCTGTGAAAACAATACCCGCGAATACACATGTACAAACATGTACGCCTGTAAAAACAATACCCGCGAATAAACATGTACAAACATGTACGCCTGTAAAAACAATACCCGCGAATAGACATGTACAAACATGTACACCTGTGAAAACAATACCCATGAATACACATGTACAAACATGTACGCCTGTAAAAACAATACCCGCGAATACACATGTACAAACATGTACACCTGTGAAAACAATACCCGCGAATACACATGTACAAACATGTACGCCTGTAAAAACAATACCCGCGAATAAACATGTACAAACATGTACACCTGTGAAAACAATACCCATGAATACACATGTACAAACATGTACGCCTGTAAAAACAATACCCGCGAATACACATGTACAAACATGTACACCTGTGAAAACAATACCCGCGAATACACATGTACAAACATGTACGCCTGTAAAAACAATACCCTCGAATAGACATGTACAAACATGTACACCTGTGAAAACAATACCCATGAATACACATGTACAAACATGTACGCCTGTAAAAACAATACCGGCGAATACACATATACAAACATGTACACCTGTGAAAACAATACCCGCGAATACACATGTACAGACATATACGCCTGTAAAAACAATATCCGCAAATACACATGTACAAACATGTACGCCTGTAAAAACTACTCGCGAATACACATGGACAAACATGTACGCCTGTAAGAACAATACCCGAGAATACACATGTACAAACATGTACGCCTGTAAAAAAAATACCCCCGAATACACATGTACAAACATGTACGCCTGTAAAAACAACACCCGCGAATACACATGTACAAACATGTACGCCTGTTAAAACAATACTTGCGAATACACATTAGAAACATGTACGCCTGTAAAAACAATACCCGCGAATACACATGTACAAACATATTCGCCTGTAAAAACAATACCCGCGAATACACATGTACAAACATGTACGCCTGTAGCAACTACTCGTGAATACACATGTACAAACATGTACACCTGTGAAAACAATACCCGCGAATACACATGTACAAACATGTACGCCTGTAAAAACAATACCCGCGAATAAACATGTACAAACATGTACGCCTGTAAAAACAATACCCGCGAATAGACATGTACAAACATGTACACCTGTGAAAACAATACCCATGAATACACATGTACAAACATGTACGCCTGTAAAAACAATACCCGCGAATACACATGTACAAACATGTACACCTGTGAAAACAATACCCGCGAATACACATGTACAAACATGTACGCCTGTAAAAACAATACCCGCGAATAGACATGTACAAACATGTACACCTGTGAAAACAATACCCATGAATACACATGTACAAACATGTACGCCTGTAAAAACAATACCCGCGAATACACATGTACAAACATGTACACCTGTGAAAACAATACCCGCGAATACACATGTACAAACATGTACGCCTGTAAAAACAATACCCTCGAATAGACATGTACAAACATGTACACCTGTGAAAACAATACCCATGAATACACATGTACAAACATGTACGCCTGTAAAAACAATACCCGCGAATACACATATACAAACATGTACACCTGTGAAAACAATACCCGCGAATACACATGTACAGACATATACGCCTGTAAAAACAATATCCGCAAATACACATGTACAAACATGTACGCCTGTAAAAACTACTCGCGAATACACATGGACAAACATGTACGCCTGTAAGAACAATACCCGAGAATACACATGTACAAACATGTACGCCTGTAAAAAAAATACCCCCGAATACACATGTACAAACATGTACGCCTGTAAAAACAATACCCGCGAATATACATGTACAAACATGTACGCCTGTAAAAACTACTCGCGAATACACATTGACAAACATGTACGCCTGTAAAATTAATACCCGCGAATACACATCTACAAACATGTACGCCTGTTAAAACAATATCCGCGAATACACATGTACAAACATGTACGCCTGTAAAAACTACTCACGAATACACATGGACAAACATGTACGCCTGTAAAAACAGTACCCGAGAATACACATGTACAAACATGTACGCCTGTAAAAACAATACACGCGAATACACATGTACAAATATGTACGCCTGTAAAAACAATACACGCGAATACACATGTACAAACATGTACGCCTGTAAAAACAATACCCGCAAATACACATGTACAAACATGTACGCCAGTAAAAACAATACCCGCGAATACACATGTACAAACATGTACGCCTGTAAAACAATACCCGCGAATACACATATACAGACATGTACGCCTGTAAAAACAATACCCGCGAATACACATGTACAAACATATACGCCTGTAAAAACAATACCAGCGAATACATATGTACAAACATGTACGCCTGTAAAAACAATACCCGCGAATACACATGGACAAACATGTACGCCTGTTAAAACAATACCCGCGAATACACATGTACAAACATGTACGCATGTAAAAACAATACCCGGGAATACACATGTACAAACATGTACGCCTGTAAAAACAATACCCGTGAATACACATATACAGACATGTACGCCTGTAAAGGCAATACCCGCAAATACACATGTACAGACATATACGCCTGTAAAAACAGTACCTGCGAATACACATGTACAGACATATACGTCTGTAAAAACAATACCCGCGAATACACATGTACAAACATGTACGCCTGTAAGAACAATACCCGCGAATACACATGTACAAACATGTACGCCTGTAAAAACAATACCCGCGAATACACATGTACAAACATGTACGCCTGTAAAAACAATACCCGCGAATACACATGTACAAATATGTACGCCTGTAAAAACAATACCTGCGAATACACATGTACAAACATGTACGCCTGTACAAACAATACCCGCGAATAGACATGTACAAACATGTACGCCTGTAAAAACAATACACGCGAATACACATGTACAAATATGTACGCCTGTAAAAACAATACACGCGAATACACATGTACAAACATGTACGCCTGTAAAAACAATACCCGCGAATAAACATGTACAAACATGTACGCCAGTAAAAACAATACCCGCGAATACACATGTACAAACATGTACACCTGTACAAACAATACCCGCGAATAGACATGTACAAACATGTACGTCTGTAAAAACTACTAGCGAATACACATGGACAAACATGTACGCCTGTAAAAGCAATACCCGCGAATACACATGTACAAACATGTACGCCTGTTAAAACAATACCCGCTAATACACATGTGCAAACATGTATGCCTGTAAAAACTACTCACGAATACACATGGAAAAACATGTACGCCTGTAAAAACAGTACCCGAGAATACACATGTACAAACATGTACGCCTGTAAAAACAATACCCGCGAATACACATGTACAAACATGTACGCCTGTAAAAACAATACTAGCGAATACACATGTACAAACATGTACGCCTGTAAAAACAATACCCGCGAATACACATGTACAAACATGTACGCCTGTAAAAACAATACCCGCGAATACACATGTACAAACATGTACGCCTGTAAAACAATACCCGCGAATACACATATACAGACGTGTACGCCTGTAAAAACATTACCCGCGAATACACATGTACAAACATATACGCCTGTAAAAACAATACCAGCGAATACACATGTACAAACATGTACGCCTGTAAAAACAATACCCGCGAATACACATAGACAAACATGTACGCCTGTTAAAACAATACCCGCGAATACACATGTAAAACCAATACCCGGGAATACACATGTACAAACATGTACGCCTGTAAAAACAATACCTGCGAATACACATGTACAGACATATACGCCTGTAAAAACAATATCCGCAAATACACATGTACAAACATGTACGCCTGTAAGAACAATACCCGAGAATACACATGTACAAACATGTACGCCTGTAAAAAAAAATACCCCCGAATACACATGTACAAACATGTACGCCTGTAAAAACAATACCCGCGAATATACATGTACAAACATGTACACCTGTGAAAACAATACCCGCGAATACACATGTACAAACATGTACGCCTGTAAAAACAATACCCTCGAATAGACATGTACAAACATGTACACCTGTGAAAACAATACCCATGAATACACATGTACAAACATGTACGCCTGTTAAAACAATACCCGCGAATACACATGTACAAACATGTACACCTGTGAAAACAATACCCGCGAATACACATGTACAAACATGTACACCTGTGAAAACAATACCCGCGAATACACATGTACAGACATGTACGCCTATAAAAACAATACCCGCGAATACACATATACTGACATGTACGCCTGTAAAAACAATACCCGCGAATACACATGTACAGACATATACGTCTGTAAAAACAACACCCGCGAATACACATGTACAGACATATACGCCTGCAAAAACAATACCTGCGAATACACATGTACAAACATGTACGCCTATAAAAACAATACCCGCGAATACACATGTACTGACATGTACGCCTGTAAAAACAATACCCGCGAATACACATGTACAGACATATACGTCTGTAAAAACAATACCCGCGAATACACATGTACAGACATATACGCCTGCAAAATTAATACCTGCGAATACACATGTACAAACATGTATGCCTGTAAAAACAATACCTGCGAATACACATGTACAAACATGTACGCCAGTAAAAACAATACCCGCGAATACACATGCACAAACATGTACGCCTCTAAAAACAATACCCGCGAATACACATGGACAAACATGTACGCCTGAAAAAACAATACCCACGAATACACATGTACAAACATGTACGCCTGTAAAACAATACCCGCAAACACACATGTACAAACATGTACGCCTGTAAAAACAATACCCGCGAATATACATGTACAAACATGTACGCTTGTAAAAACAATCCCCGCGAATACACATGTACAAACATGCACGCCTGTAAAAACAATACCCGCGAATACACATGTACAAACATGTACGCCTGTAAAAACAATACCCGCGAATACACATGTACAAACATGTACGCCTGTGAAAACAATACCCGCGAATACACATGTACAAACATGTACGCCTGTAAAAACAATACCCATGAATACACATGTACAAACATGTACGCCTGTAAAAACAATACCCGCGAATACACATGTACAAACATGTACACCTGTGAAACAATACCCGCGAATACACATGTACAAACATGTACGCCTATAAAAACAATACCCGCGAATACACATATACTGACATGTACGCCTGTAAAAACAATACCCGCGAATACACATGTACAGACATATACGTCTGTAAAAACAATACCCGCGAATACACATGTACAGACATATACGCCTGCAAAATTAATACCTGCGAATACACATGTACAAACATGTATGCCTGTAAAAACAATACCTGCGAATACACATGTACAAACATGTACGCCAGTAAAAACAATACCCGCGAATACACATGCACAAACATGTACGCCTCTAAAAACAATACCCGCGAATACACATGGACAAACATGTACGCCTGAAAAAACAATACCCACGAATACACATGTACAAACATGTACGCCTGTAAAACAATACCCGCAAACACACATGTACAAACATGTACGCCTGTAAAAACAATACCCGCGAATATACATGTACAAACATGTACGCTTGTAAAAACAATCCCCGCGAATACACATGTACAAACATGCACGCCTGTAAAAACAATACCCGCGAATACACATGTACAAACATGTACGCCTGTAAAAACAATACCCGCGAATACACATGTACAAACATGTACGCCTGTGAAAACAATACCCGCGAATACACATGTACAAACATGTACGCCTGTAAAAACAATACCCATGAATACACATGTACAAACATGTACGCCTGTAAAAACAATACCCGCGAATACACATGTACAAACATGTACACCTGTGAAACAATACCCGCGAATACACATGTACAAACATGTACGCCTATAAAAACAATACCCGCGAATACACATATACTGACATGTACGCCTGTAAAAACAATACCCGCGAATACACATGTACAGACATATACGTCTGTAAAAACAATACCGCGAATACACATGTACAGACATATACGCCTGCAAAAACAATACCTGCGAATACACATGTACAAACATGTATGCCTGTAAAAACAATACCTGCGAATACACATGTACAAACATGTACGCCTGTAAAAACAATACCCGCGAATACACATGCACAAACATGTACCCCTCTAAAAACAATACCCGCGAATACACATGGACAAACATGTACGCCTGTAAAAACAATACCCACGAATACACATGTACAAACATGTACGCTTGTAAAACAATACCCGCAAACACACATGTACAAACATGTACGCCTGTAAAAACAATACCCGCGAATATACATGTACAAACATGTACGCTTGTAAAAACAATCCCCGCGAATACACATGTACAAACATGTACGCCTGTAAAAACAATACCCGCGAATAAACATGTACAAACATGTACGCCTGTAAAAACAATACCCGCGAATACACATGTACAAACATGTACGCCTGTAAAAACTACTCGCGAATACACATGTACAAACATGTACGCCTTTAAAAACAATACCCGCCTATACACATGTACAAACATGTACGCCTGTAAAAACAATACCCGCCAATACACATGTACAAACATGTACGCCTGTAAGAACAATACCCGCGAATACACATGTACAAACATGTACGCCTGTAAAAACAATACCTGCGAATACACATGTACAAACATGCACCTCTGAAAAAACAATACCCGCGAATACACATGTACAAACATGCACGCCTGTAAACACAATACCCACGAATACACATGTACAAACATGTACGCCTGTAAAAACAATACCTGCGAACACACATGTACAAACATGTACGCCTGTAAAAACAATACCCGCCAATACACATGTACAAACATGTACGCCTGTAAAAACTACTCGCGAATACACATGGACAAACATGTACGCCTTAAAAAACAATACCCGCGAGTACACATGTACAAACATGTACGCCTGTAAAAACAATACCCGCCAATACACATGTACAAACATGTACGCCTGTAAAAACAATTCCCGCCAATACACATGTACAAACATGTACGCCTGTAAGAACAATACCCGCGAATACACATGTACAAACATGTAAGCCTGTAAAAACAATACCCGCGAATACACATGTTCAAACATGCACCTCTGAAAAAACAATACCCGCGAATACATATGTACAAACATGTACGCCTGTAAAGACAATACCCACGAATACACATGTACAAACATGTACGCCTGTAAAAACAATACCTGCGAACACACATGTACAAACATGTACGCCTGTAAAAACAATACCCGCCAATACACATGTACAAACATGTACACCTGTAAAAACTACTCGCGAATACACATGGACAAACATGTACGCTTGTAAAAACAATACCCGCGAATACACATGTACAAAATTTAAACATGTACATGTACGCCTGTAAAAACAATACCCGCGAATACACATGTACAAACATGTACGCCTGTAAAAACAATACCCACGAATACACATGTACAAACATGTACGCCTGTGAAAACAATACCCGCGAACACACATGTACAAACATGTACGCCTGTTAAAACAATACCTGCGAATACACATATACAAACATGTACGCCTGTAAAACGAAAACCGCAAAAATTGTAATGTGTAAACAGCTTACCAAAATTAGGGCAACAATTATGAAATTTAAGAAAGCCATTTTAAACTTTCATTATTTAAAATATTGTATTTGCAATCTTCTTAAAACATATTATCTTTACTGAATTTCTAAGGATACGACAAGTACAAGAAGAGTTTGAATATTCCAAAAAGGTAATCAGAATCCGTATATCGCAAGAAGAACAGACAACACAATGGCCAAAAGACAGAAGAACAGACAACACAATGGCCAAAAGAAAAAGTAGAAAAGGACAAACAACGATCTACAAAATATACGTATATAACTAAAGATCGAGTAACACGAACCCCACTAAAAAGCGGGGGTGAATTCAGGGGCTCCGGAAGGGTAGGCAGTTCCTGTTTTACTAGTTTTCCAAATAAAACTTACTGACCCGTTAGCCACTAAGCAGGAGGCGAGTTACTCATGCATGAAATGCCTTGCAAACAAAATATCTTACTGAATAGACTCAGATGCAATATATTAAATCATACATAAGAAAGCTTGTGTCACTTTGAAATGTGTATAATTCTGTTCTCGATCACACCTATCATATCCAAAGGAATCAGGCTAGCTACCAAAAGAGAACAAATACCTAGAAGAAGACATGAAGCTGAATTGCTCACATGGGAAACAAGATTTATTGACATATTACATATCTTAATATATGTTAAATGTTGGTCTTCAATTAGTTGAACTCAAGATAAACTGAGTCATTTATACTTTTTTGGTAGAAAATAGTATCTCCATATCACAACTCTGCTTTATGCCAAATACATTTTCATTTACACTCTTTGTTCTTTAGAATATTAAAAAATAATCCCCCATTCAACTCTTAGGTACATCGTGAAGTTTGCTCTTTTCAACTTGTGTCTGTTCAAAGATTGTGTTATGATGGACAGATCTTTACAAAAAGTAATAGAGAATAATTTAGAAGCAAATACGGACGGTGATGATTATGTTTTCACGTTAAATAAAAATACAAATAGTCACTTTTTTGTAATTTGCTCCAAATTGTATTTTATCATAAGCCCAACACCACCAAATATGTATTGTCCCTAGCGGTTCAATATGAATTTCCCTCGAAGACTCGTGCAATATAATATTCTGTTTAGGGCAACATTCACTAATATTCATCCAATAACACTATAAAACCTTTTTTTTCTAAATTATTTCTACATTAACAAATACAAGTAAAACTTACTGTTTAAAAATGTTACAAATTGTCTGCTCCAGTCCATTGTTTGCTTAAATACTAGACTAAATCACGAAAATTAATTGTAATAATGTTTAATAGTGTTTAATTTTATGCTTGGTCTTGCATCTCATTATCAAAGAAATTCGATCAGACATGATTGATATCAGATTTTATATCATCATCTTTTTATTGCAAATTAAGGACAATTTATAAACCAATCAGATTCAAATCAGATCTCTCGCTTGCTCACACCATGACATTTCAATAAAGGGAAGTAACTGAGAGATGTGATTTTAATCAAACTGTTTATAAACAAGACATTATATCTGTATTATGTTTTCACTAAGGCATGTGGAGTTTGATTTGATTTATGGTTTTGCTTATGGTGTTTAACGCCACTTTCAACAATATTTCAGTTAAATCGTGGCGGTTAGTTTTTTTGTGTGGAGGAAACCGGAGTACCCGGAGAAAACCGCCAACCTGTCGCAAGTCACTGACAAACTTTATAACATAATGTTGTATCGAATACACCTCGACATGAGCGGTACAACGTAATTAGTGATAGGCACTGATTGCACGGGTAGTTGTAATTCCAACTACCATGCGATCACGACCACAAGGGCCCCTAGTGGAGTTTGGAATAGATGAGTAAGAATAAGTTATTCTAGTTTTATAATTAAATAATCAAACCATGTAACACTAATTGACAAATCACAGGTTTTAAATAATAGGATATTATGATAAGATTATATAGCAATGCTTGATCAAGGATTATATAAATCCTTGGTTTGATGAAAAAATAGCGTTTTTAAATCATATGTGAAGGTATTTCCTTGAACTCAAGTTCTCCGGAATGGTGAGGAGGTCCTGCTTCACTAGTAGTGATTATAAAAAAAATGGAGATATTTCAAATTTCAAATTAAAAAATATTTGATGTTTCAGATTTTTTATTCAGTGAATATAAAATACTTGTAGAAGCTTATAGATAAATCTGACAACATATGCGTGAAATCAGGTCATGAACTAGTTTATGTCACTGATGTTACCAATCTTTGAAAATAGAAAAATAAACATAGACAAATCATTAAAAAAAAACTTAGCTCCATATATCTGTAAAGTGATTAAAAAATATGCATATAAGAATAATAATTTAATTTTATTCTTTTCTCCGATAGGCGAAATTGTCATCTAACCTCACTTGTCAGGTAACGTAATGAATGTCAATAGTTTACTTGATTTTTTATGGGAATATAGTTTACCACAGCAAGATTGTTCCTTCAGAGAATACAAAAAACCTTAAATTGTATATAGCAGGCTACTTTCAAAGACAATCATGCTACAAATATAAATTCGTTTTTGGACGGAAACATCATGGACATTAAGTTCCATCATGGACATAAATTAGTAAATTCAGAGACATTTCAACTTAAAATTTCATTTTTTTGTTATTTTATATGATAGGTAACTGACATCTGTATAATTTGTTAATATCCAAATACAATGCCATTACACCAAGTTTTATTAATGCACTCGGTGACATTTTCATGATGTTGTGTCATTAAATTGCTTTTGCATACCATAAACAATGTTATTTGTGTACCAATACTGAAGTATTAAAATAAGCTTATGTGCACTGAACATCAAGTGTTTTTGTCTTTTTTACAAGCATGATGTTTGAAAAAAATGTTGTCAAAAGCTGTCACTGGTGTTACTTTTTACATGATAACAACAGTGACAGTAACAGCAGTGATGTATTTGGGAAAGTTTTTTTTTCTTTTCTAAATGATTGCTCCCTGCCATTTGAAATGATATGTCTTCTGTTGAGGATCATAATTGGTTCATAATAAGGGAAATACATTTTGTAGATTAATTCTATATTTTTGATTTTCTGTATAATCTTGGTAACATCAAAGACTCTTTTACAAAATATTATAAAAATCCACCCCCCTTTTTAATTAAATATATGTTTTGTTGTTTTTGAAGTTTCTTTGTAGTCTACCACCTTTTACAGTAAGTACCTAGTAGGAAATGGATTAAATATCAATTTATGTTCAAACAAAAATAATAATTCTTATAAATTCACATAATGTAACTTGGTAACGTCAGTGACACAAAACAAAGGACACACACTTAATTATAAATTTCATGGATTTGTATTATATACAAAATGCTGATAGATCAAAATTACAATCTTGACAATATTTGTAAAATAATGGGACAGAAACAAATTATATGCAGATTATCAAATTTAAGGAAAATGCATTGGAAGTTAATACTGAGACATCTGTTTTACTCCAAAAATAGGTATATTTTTTCTTAGAAAGTTGAAAATATATAACTGTGTTTAAATCAAAGCACACAATCATATTTACCTTTTCTGAGTTTAACTAGTATTACTGTGAGCACAGCTCACTAAGATATACCCCCCCCCCCCCTCCCCACATCTGTCCAACCTATTTCCATAACCAAAACATTACTGATTGTTCCGACCAAAAATGAAAAGGACCCTCCTCTATTACCCAGCCAATGATAATCGTGGTTGTTGGCATCCCTGCAGTTTCCGAAGGGATCCCCCTTTTTTCACAATTAAGTCACTAATAAAATTTTAAAAGATTTTGAGAAACACTTACTCAAGTTGTACGACATATAGGGTAAAATACCCTACTTTCCGTCATATCAAGTGTAATAACTCTGGAATGGCAAAAGTGAAAACCGTCAAAAATGAAAGGGATCCTCCTCTCTTCACCAGTAAGCTGCTGATAAAATTTCAAAATATTCTGAGAAACACTACTCAAGTTATCATACGACATAGGGTAAAAATCCTATGTTCCGTCATATCAAGTCCAATAACTCTGGAACGACAAAAGTGAAAATCGTCAAAAATGAAAGGGATCCTCCTCTCTTCATCAGTAAACAGCTGATAAAATTTTAAAAGATTCTAAGAAACACAACTCAAGTTATCGTACAACATATGATTTGTCTACAGACGGACGGACAGATGGACGGACGGACGGATGGACATGGTGAAACCAGTATACCCCCCTACAACATCGTTGCGGGAGGTATAAAAAGAAGGCCAACACAGGTGAATTCAAGAAAAAAGGGGAGGATATGAATTTCTCCATTTTGTGAAAATGACCCAGTAACACTCTTGTGTTACTCACGTTAAAAATCCGATGACAAGACATCAACGAGGAAAGAACAAAATTTTACTTAAATGAAACATATCCGGGGTCATTTGCGAGACATGACCGGTACCTCTATAATGGATAAAACATCACGAAAGCGACCTTAAAAAGTTTTCGAAGTGATCGCTTCAATTTTACCACTAGGGACCTTTGGTTCTGTAGCTAAATTGTTAGCAGCAATACCCTATCAATGACATTCTGATAGAAACCACAAGCTCCGGTATATCATATCAACTGAGAGGTGGTTACTTCATATGCAAGTGATTCTGAAATGTTGCTATATATAAATGGAGAGTTCACAATATGAAAATTGAAATAATCTCTCTTGTCGTAAAGTTTAGTTTTCAACCAGTTTATGTTTATTTTCCACGATAAACCGACAAAAATCTTAAACAGGTGGTAAAGTTTATGACAATTAGCCTAGCACCACCAACAAGGGATCACTTCCCGATACCCACCTATAATCCTAGCACAAATCCACCTCACTAATTTAAGCTTCCAGAAATATATCCAAGGCCAGTGGGAATCACTGAAAACAGCGATACATGTAAACTGTAGAAGATCGTATATATACACGTAGCAAATATAGATCAAGCGACGGAAAGGATATCATTGAACACAGATATTGTAGTAAAGGGTTTAGGTGAGTTGTCTTATCAGCCTTTACTACAATCAACCAAAACTCAATGAAGACCATTCTCCAATACAGCTTGATAGTTTGCACCTACCAACAACACCCATACACGTCAATAGTCTTACCTGCAGGTCAAAATTCATCATGAGACTTGTTATAACCTTCTACACTCTACTCCTGTTTGCCACCATCCTCGCACTACAACCAAAAATATTACTCATAATTGAAGGTACTGAAGAAACAAACTTTATCTTTGCTAGAGAATCGCCTTGCTTCAACGAATACCACCATTTAATAGTATGCATATTAAAAAGGAGGCAGAAAATCGGAAAAATCCAACATGACCACTACGAAACATTCCTTGTCTACCTAGTCATCTTATTGCTCACAAATGCAAATGACATCCATTTGAACCCTGGACCAAGAACCGAGAGAGAATACCTATGCGGCACCTGTGACAAAACTGTAAATTGGGAGGAAAGAGGGGTTATATGTGAGACATGTGACCAGTGGTACCATGCAGGCTGTCAAAACATCCACACTCTATCCTATGATCAGCTAGAAGACTCGGAGCTTAACATTAGTTGGCATTGCATCATCTGTAATAACCCCAACTATAGCTATTGTAGCGTAACCGAGCGGTTGGGGCCTAGTGTATGCGGGCAAAAAGGGAGACGGGTCTATAACGTGGTAGCGTGGTAACCGCGTCTCTCACTTTCTGGTTAACGTCCCTGGTTTTGGGACCTGGCACTTTTGGTATCTCTGGTCTGGTAAGGAGGATTACAATAGGGTGATAAAGGGGGAGGGTATTAGATTTTGGCCTGTGAGAGCGTTTAATTTCATGTGTGTTTTGCTCTCATTCTTTTATACTTGTACATTACAACTAAGTCATTCGTAGATAATTAACTTGTATTAATACGGAATAAATAAATATTCATTAATGATACTTCAACAATATTAACATAATTATAAGTTTTACAACAATAAATAAATAGTTTACAACTACTGAACTAGAACTTCTAAATTAGATACGCAATATATGTAGTTAATAGGAAACTGAATTATCGAAGCAAGAAATGGTCTTAATATATTCCGTACCGAGTTCAAGTCGACGAATAAAAGGATGGAGTTGGTCCACTGTAACTCGGTTTGGAAAACCACCAACGATGGGTAAAAACTAGGAAATAATGGTGGTGGAAGGTCCGCTGTCCTTCATTTAATTATTAAGACAAATAAAAGCCCACAAAAATATAGCGAAATATTGTTGCTACAAATACGACTTAACATATAGCGGTAACTTGGTAAGGTATTCCCAAAAAGGTAATTTCGGTAATTAGTAGACCTATAAATTATGGGTTTAAACGGACCTGGTACTATCCATGGTTTCTCTAATTACTGGTCTGCGGACTGGTTCTGGAATATTGGTCTATCTCAGCTGGTATCTGGTATCTACTCGAGAAGGGTGCTCTGGTGACACAATGGGTTGCCCAGGGTAGAAGACAACTGAACTTTATTTCGTAAATCGCACCTTTTATACTTTTGTTTACCAAATTACCGATTGGTTTACCATTTACCGACCGTTACCACAGAAATACCCAAGCGGAACTGGTTATTACCATAAAATATTTAGGAACCTTTGGTAAAACGTTAATTACCCTATAAAACTATGATAAATACTGAAACGTTCCGAACGCAATACATAACAAATATGGCGCCCGACATAAAAGTTGTCAAGTGCACACCATTTAAACTTGGATATATACATAATCATACAACTAAAAGGTAATCAGATATTATTTCTAACTATAATTAGCCATTCCTTGCTACAATTATAATATTTAGTCGCCATGGGTTGTCATAATTATGAACTAAAAATAAAAGTTACCGACAAAATGTTGATGTCAACAAACCCAAAATAAGATGAAAGAAAATGTTGTAATAGTTGATATTACAAGTATTATAAACAATATATCATCAGTCTGTAAATGCACTTGAGTAATTTTATTATTGACTTTCCCGTAGTGAACGAGCTATTTTCGTTACACTATACAGTGCACGACTATCAGAGTATTGAAATCACTTCATCCTTATCAAACAGCAACATCCTGGATTTACCACCACAGAGTCCAGACAAAACAAACATAAAGCCTCTTCATTCATCAACACCTACTAGAAAGGCAGGACCACCGAAATGTGCCTCACCATTAAAAATTGTAAATATCAACTTTCAATCTATCAAATCCAAACTATGTAGATTATCAAATGTTATCGACAGTATTAAGCCAGATATCATCATAGGTACAGAAACATGGCTAGATAAAGACATCAAAGACTCTGAAATATGTCCGAAGGGCTATATTCTCCATCGGACAGACCGGAACAGTAAAAACCATCGTACTGGAGGAGGAGTACTTCTAGCCATTAAAAATGAGTACAACCGTGAATATGTGCCAGAACTAGACACTGACTGTGAACTCGTCTGGGCCAAAATGAACCTTAAAGGCAATGGAAATATTTACATATGCGCATACTACCGCAGAAATGTGACAGACGGAGAGAGTATAAGGAACTTCGAAACATCAGTAACAAGAGCCAGTGCTATAAACAACGCGATATTAATCATAGGAGGTGACATGAACTTCCCTGGATGGAATTGGAAGGAAAACACCTTGAAGCCAAATTCTACTGCTCCCAATCTACATACTGATTTCATGGATGTACTGAACAACAATGCTCTAACTCAACTTGTGGAAGAACCAACACGCCAACAAAACACACTGGATCTGATTCTCACAAACCATCCTGGTAAAGTTATCAGAACAGACACCATACCAGGCATCTCGGACCATGACATCGTATACACAGAATTTGACCTCAGACCAGTCAAGCTACAACAAAAACCACGGACCATCCCTTTATACAACAAAGCTAACTGGTATGGAATGAAGATAGACCTGCAAAACATCAAACACACCTTATCAAATATGTTCAAGGACAATGACTGCCAAGTAACCAATATGTGGAATGTCTTCAAAGAAACAATAACAAAATCTGCAGTAAAACACATTCCACAAAAAAGAACTAAGGTCAAAGACAGCAGACCATGGATAAATACAGAAATTCGAAAAAATCTGAGAAAGCTACAAAGACTCTACAAGCAGAAAAAGAAAACAGGTGACCAAAATACAAAAGAAAAGTACAACCAACTTAAACATCATACTCAAAAGATCACACGACAATCATACTGGAAATATATTGAAAATATCGTAACACCAAAGGAGGAAGAACCACACTCGGGAATGAAAAAATTCTGGACATACATAAAACACAAACGTAAGGACAACATAGGAATTTCCTCTCTGATGATGGATGGCAAACTGTTTTGTGATCCAGCTTCAAAATCTAACATACTTAACCGTCAATTCAAATCTGCATTCTCAGCAAATTCTAAATTCACGAAAAAAACATTTATAAATTCTAAAAGAATGGACCCTAGCATTAAACATCAAACAATGAAACCATTTAATATCACAACAAATGGAATAACAAAACTACTAAAGAACCTTAATCCATACAAAGCACAGGGACCAGACAACCTCTCACCAAGAATACTCAAAGAACTAGCTGATGAGATCTCGCCTCTCCTCCAACTTATCTACACAAAATCCTTAGATACAGGAGAAGTACCAGCAGATTGGCGTACAGCTAATGTCTCCCCAGTATACAAAAAAGGACTAAAATCTGCAGCTGAAAACTATTGACCAATTTCACTAACATCTGTTTGCTGTAAGATCCTGGAGCATATCATTGCAAGAAACATCATGCAACATGCAGAAAAAAACAACATTTTATATCCACTACAACATGGATTTCGAAAAGGCCGTTCCTGTGAGACACAGCTCATTGAATTTGTAGACGATATTTCAAAAAATCTTCAAGAAGGCCGTCAAACCGACATACTTATAATGGATTATGCCAAGGCCTTTGACAAAGTAAACCACAGTCTACTAATACATAAACTGAGATACTATGGAATTGATGGGAAAACAACAAGATGGATCCAAAACTGGTTAGAAGATAGACAACAAACAGTAGTGCTAGATGGAGTTTCGTCGGAAGCAGTAAGTGTTGACTCTGGTGTACCCCAGGGCTCAGTACTAGGACCAGGACTCTTCCTTTTCTACATCAACGACCTCCAGTCAAGACAAACCTCCAAAGTCAGACTCTTTGCTGATGATACCATCATATACCTCACTATCGCAAATGAAGATGACGCATCAACACTTCAAGAAGACCTCAATAAGCTCGGCCAATGGGAAAATGAATGGTGTATGAAGTTCCATCCAGATAAATGCAATGTCCTAAGAGTAACAAATAAAACAAAGAAGACTGAGGCAAACTACCATTTGCATGGTCACACTCTAGAGCTAGTAACATCAGCTAAATATCTTGGATTAACAATCACCAATAAGTTGCAGTGGGATCAGCACATAAACAATATATCTGCCAAAGCAAATAAAACTCTAGGATTCCTCAGGAGGAACCTGAAATTTCCATCAATCAGGATTAAAGAACAAGCCTACCAAACGCTTGTTCGCCCGTTGGTTGAATATGCCAGTACTGTTTGGAATCCTTATACGAAAACAGAAATAAACAAAATTGAAGCCGTACAAAGAAGAGCAGCTAGATATGTCGTCAGCAACCAGAGAAACCGATCTAGTGTCAGCAACATGCTACAGAGACTCAAATGGAGACCTTTGGCAAACAGGAGAAAAGATGCAAGACTGATGATGATGTACAAAATTGAAAGAGAGCTAGTATCCATCACCAAAGAAAACAGACTAATACCACCTTGTCGACGCTCTAGAAATACACACAACAGGGCATTTCAAATAGAATCCTGTCGTATTGACACCAGAAAGATGTCATTTTCCCAAGAACAGTGAGGGATTGGAATCTGCTGCCACCAGACATTGTGGAGCTGGACACACCTGAAGCCTTTAAGGCCAGGATTGTGTCCCTTTAGCCGCCAGGAAGTCCCAACATGTACATGTATATACATTTGTAGTTTTAATTGTAAATAAGCCCCATTAAATCATTATCCCACACACTTGATTAGTTCAACTAAAATGCGCAGTCCAAAAATTCATTGCATAATCTTCAACACGATGAAGGAGGCAATTACATGGCAGAAACAGAAACAGAAACCTGATTGTTCATTATATCTGTCCGGGCATTCGTCACAAAATAAACTAGGTAGTCTTGATATAACTGTAAAATTTCTCAACGTGACGATAAACAAGAAAAACCCAAAACCCAACTCACCCCTGCTCATCATCATTTGTAAAGGTTATATTCCAACTGACACACAAACGTGGAAACCTTGACAAAGCAAGGTGATCATCACTTACAGTCATTGACCTTTCCATCTCGTGTTTTGTACTCGAAAATCATCCAATCAGAAAGTCGTATCCAATAAATACAGCTAGCGTTCAGATTGGACAACGTTGAAGTAAGAGTACAAAATTCATAATCGAAAGATTTATGATCGTGAGGCCTTGATACCACATGTGCATCTGTTATAATGGTAGAATTGCAACAGGTCTCACTGAAATAAGTAAACATTTATGTTGCTGTAGCAATATAATAGCTAACACATGCGTCTTAGTAAACATATTTAAACGAGAGTGTGACTATTGATGATACTCAGTTCAATAATAATAAAAGAAAATAAAAAAAAATAAAAAATATACAAATCTACATTTGAACAAAGACGTTATTATGATGTGTTAAATTCTAAGTTAATTCATGCACGAAGAACAATTGACACGCCAATCTATAATTAATAAATTAATTACTTTTTATGTTTTACATATCTGAAACAAGATTCAATAAATCGATCGACGAGCAGTATTAAATGTGCAAAAATATGCATTCAAACTATGTTGCACGCTTCGCCTAGTAACCAATCACAAAAATGGATTACAGAAATAACATTCTCAAACTTATTTACAACACCAATAGGGCGTTTTACCCAACCACTCAACTGTTCATCAATTAATTGAATTATATAGGCACTGGCTACGATTACCACAATTGGTAACTACTCGGCCATTCTCGCTACCCTGCAAATAACCTCGTATGCATTAGGCGTATAAATCGCACTACTTTTCACATGTCAGTTACATGAAAGTTTGATAAAGTTATATTTTAAGCAATTTTCTATATTTCAATTAAAGTTTTAATTAGTTTTGCATGATTAGATTTTACTTATTATGTCTTCCATATTGGATTTTCGTGGACTATATTTTTGTGCGGCTTAACTTAACTTAACTTCCGGCAAACAATTTAAGAAGAATTTCTACTATGTGCGTACGGAGTTATTTGCAGGGTGGCGAGAATGGCCGAGTAGTTACGATTGACGATTACCTGGATTAGGTAATAATAACGAAAAATTAGGATTACCTGAGAGACTAAGTGCCGGAACACAATTCCGGTTCAGGAACCTTTTTCACGGAAAAATATCGGGTAATCGTAATTTTATTTGTTAGAGTTACCTGGTCTTATTATTACCCGGAAGTTCTAGGGATTTCATTATTGGACATAAAGAATTGAAAGAATTATTATTATTATATATCAATTTGTAATTAGTAATGGAACATTTGGAATTTCCTCTCTAATTACATTTCGTTCTTCCATATCTTTATCACTCATTACGCAACGAATACTGGTCCAATTGTCATTTCCCCACTTGAACACTTTCATCATTTCCCTAATAGTTTCACGGGATTCATCCGATACAATCCACAATGAAAGTATCTCGCCTTCGCCATTGTCATCAACTGACATAAGGACAAAAAGGGGGAGTCTAAGCTCATTAAGTTTATATGTGGCATCGATCAGTAAGACTTCTAGAAATTTTTCAAACATTTTCCTCATCATTTCATCTTGAAAATATATCCCATTTCAGGGGCGGATCCAGGATTTCAAGTTAGGGGGGGGACGCACTTAAAAAAACTGCGACGAACGGAGGGAGGCGCGAAAATTTTGGGGGTAATTCGTGTGAAAAATCACGATTTTACGCCAAAAAATCGTATTTTTTCCAATTTTAGGGGGGCGCGCGCCCTGGATCCGCCCCTGCATTTACTATACCGGATTCATTTGCCAACACTTCAACTGTTGCCCCTGCAAAAAAAAAGGGTTTAAATTACTTACGTTTATTGTCTATATACATATCAAGTCGGCATATACTTAGACTGTTATTATAGCTAAAAACTACAACTGAAGGACTGGACTCCCTCATTCGCGTCCATTTTAAGATTCCTTAATGAACTACATGTCTTGATAACATACACGGTGAGCACTTTTCAGCTCCTTTGGCCATATTTTTACACAAACAAATATAGACAAATTAATTTCAGAATGAAAGTTTATAATAAAATTGGTACCTGCAAAAATAAATCAATAAATAAGATTTAATATTTTATTTACATACAACTATTCCGAGTAATAATAAGACCAGGTAATTCTAACAAATAAAATTACGATTACCCGATTTTTTCCCGTGAAATAGGTTCCTGAACCGGAATTGTATTCCGGTACTTAGTCTTTCAGGTAATCCTAATTTTTCGTTATTATTACCCAATCCAGGTAAATCCGGGTAATCGTAGCCAGTGCCAATTATATAACGCAATTGTAAATTCACTTGAAAATAAAGAATTCAGTTGTTTTGTATTTTGTGATTTTTCGACAAGGTATGGCACAATGAACCTATAGATAAAATGAATTAATATGGAATAAGGGTAAATTTACTAGCATGCTTTTAAATGATATCTTCATGAAAGAAAACAAGAAGTAGTCATCAGATATTCGTCTTCAACATTGTCTAATGTTTCTGCTAGTGTACCACAAGCTCTGTGCTAGATCCACTATTATTCCTCATTTACATAAATTATATTGGTGAGAAACGTCATTCTTTAACTGGTTTTTTTTGGCTGATCTTCTTCTTATTATTATTTCGGTATACAGCTATCCATCCACTGGATGATCACTAGTTGTTGCGCATGCGTGGGTATAAACGTCATAAAGAAATAATAATAAATTCATTCAATTTATAACATATTTACATGTGGTGCCAACAGAAATAAATTTTGTGGTTAAAACTATTTACAATTTCATTTTTATTTAAATTTGTGATTGTAGATGGCTGAGAACAGTTGGTGTTAGCTGTTCTCTAAACGTGTTGACTGTTGGGCATAGAACTATAGTTTGAGGTAGTAAATTCCAGTGAATGATTGTGTTCGGAAAGAATGAGTACTTGTACGGATCTTTGAATGCATGAAGATGTCTGTATGTAAATTGAATGAAATTGTCTGATTCTTGAGTCTGTAGGTATTAATATTGTTGTAGGAACTGCAACTATATGGTGAACAATCTTGTAAAACATAATAAGTTTTGCTTTGAGTCGACGTTGTTGTAATGTAGGCCAGGTGAGAGTTTGTAGCATATCTGTGATGCTGCTAGTATTATGGTATCTGTTGCAGGCATACCTAGCTGCCCGTCGTTGGACCATCTCAATGTTATTGCAATGTTCCGCAGTGTGCGGATCCCATACTGAGCATGCATACTCTAGTTTTGGACGGACAAGAGATAGGTATGCCTGCGACTTGATATTTGTGTTGGAGGTTTAAAGGTTTCTTTTCAAAAATCCAAGACTTTTATTTGCATTGGCTGCTATGTTGTTAGCATGCTGTGTCCATTTTAAGTCGGATTGAAGAGTGATTCCAAGATATTTTGCTAAAGAAACTGATTCCAAAGTATGATTGTGTAGCAAGTAGTTATGTTTTACAGGATTTCTCTTGTTTGTTATTGTAAGGACTGAGCATTTGTCTGGGTGGAAAGCCATCAGCCAGTCACTTTCCCATCTTGCGGCAGCATCAAGGTCTTCTTGGAGACTATCACAATCTTTTTGGGATTTGATAGTTTTGTAGATGATGCTGTCGTCGGCGAACAGTCTGAGTTGGCTGGATTTCATATATTCTGATAAGTCATTTATATATACCAGAAAAAGAACAGGAACCAGAATTGTTCCCTGAGGGACACCAGAAGTGACCGGAGCAATATCTGATGACTCTCCATCCAGAACCACTGTTTGTGTACGGTTTGATAAAAAGGCAGAGATCCAGTTTAATGTTTGATTCTTGATTCCATAAAATTTGTGTTTGTATAGAAGTCGTTGATGTGGAACTTTGTCAAAGGCTTTGGCAAAGTCCATGATAATGAGATCAGTTTGAATATTGTTATCTGAATTTGCGGCAAGTTCTTGAACAAAGGACAGTAGTTGAGTTTCACAGGATCTAGAATGTCTGAAGCCATGTTGAAGATCATATAATAAATTGTTGCTTTCCAGATGGTTAAGTATGTGTTTTGTAATGACATGTTCCATAATTTTACAACTGATACAAGTGAGAGAGATTGGTCTGTAATTTGCTGCGTTGTATTTTTCACCTTTTTTGTAAGCTGGTGCAACATTTGCATGTTTCCAGTCAGATGGTATGCAGCCAGTCTGAAGTGATTTTTGAAAAATAATGTTTATTTTTAGTATTCTGCCGCTGATGTTGTCTGGACCACTGGCTTTATGCGGGTTGATGTTGTTAAGTAGTTTTTGGATGCCAGGTGTTGTGATGGTGAGTGGTGGTATTACTGGATGTGGACTCACACCCTTGTTAGGAATGTTATCTATTGATTCAGTGGTAAATACAGATTTAAATTGTTCGTTTAAGATGTTTGCCTTTTGCTTAGTGTCGGCAACTAGTTGTCCCTCTTTTTTCAAGGCAGCAACTCCACTGTTGTCAGTTCTGAGTGCCTTTATGAAGGAGAAGAGTTTTCTTGGTTTCGATTGATTATTAAAACTTTGATCTGGATCATTTGTTGGAAGATCTAGAATTAATTTTTCGATATAGGTGTTGTAAGCATGTCTTTAAATTTGTTCTTTCTGGACCTGATGTTTCAGCTGTTTGTATTTCTCTTTATATTTTCTGTCCTTTTCATTTTGAAGTATAATTTGTTCTTTTTATTAATCATCTTTCTTAGTTTATTATGGATCCAGGGTAGTCGATGTTTGTATGTTAGCATTTTATGTAGGATGTTTTTATTAATTGATTTTTGTAAGATTGTTCTTAAATAAGTTCCACATTTCATTTACAGTACTCTTTGCATCATTGTTTATGTTTATTATCTTTTTAAGTGTGTCTTCTAAATCAGACTTGATGTTATCCCAGTTTGCTTTGTCATACCTAAGGATTTTTCTGGGATGTTGACGTACTTTACGCAGCCATATGTCTGCTTCTATGTAAACAACATCATGGTCACTAAGCCCAAGAGATGGTAATGTATGAACTTTATTGATGATAGATGGATTGGTTACTAGAATGAGATCAAGAGTTCGCTCTTTTCTAGTTGGAACATTTACTAATTGATGGAGATTGTATTCATCGATGATATCTAAGAGTTTGATGTTAAGTTCTGTTTCTGGTTTACCTGGTATAACTTGTGGTATAGACCAGTCAATGTGACCCAGATTAAAGTCTCCTCCTAAAATAATATTGGTATTGGATGCATGATTTATTCTACTGAGGGATAATTCAAGCTGTTGTAGAGATGTTCCCTTATCAAATGGTGGTCTATAGTATGCACCTATTAGTAAGTTCTTACTTCCAGACATGTTTATTTGAGATCAAACTATCTCGCAATCAGTTTTGAGTTCACTTACTTCAGTACTAATAAATTCTTTGTTGATGGCAATAAGCACTCCTCCATAACTTTGGTTGTTTTTATTTGGTTTCCTGTCTGATCTGTAGACATTGACTAATTCGGATGGAAAGAACTCATATGATGATGTATCTTTATCTAACCATGTCTCTGTTCCTAAGATTATATCAGGTTTAGCAGTCAATAATGTGGTTAAGGTCTTCTTTCTTATTTGTTATTGATTGAAAATTAATGTTCAAGATTCTAATTGGTTTACGATTTTTATTTGGAGTTTTCTTTGGTTGTTTAGAATTTAGTTTAACCTTAGTCATAGGCGATGAAGATACATGTGGAGCTCCTAAGCTATTATTGAGAGATGTATCATTCATCAAGCTCCAGTTATTTGTGGTGTTAAATGATATGTCGGTTTGATTATTAAATAAGCTGGTGGAAAAGTTTGGCATTCCACAGTTGGTACATTCCCAGTTTATGTTACTGGCATTCATACATTCATAGTTGTGAGATGTCATACCCTGACAGTGTATGTGGTACCAAGTATCACAACTGTCACAGCAAAGTGCTTTTTGCTTCCATGTTACTGCCCTCTGGCAAGTGCCACATGGCCATCGTGTAATTTTATTTCTCTTTTGTTGGTTCGTAGGATTTGTTGAATTAATTCTTTCCATGCTTGTTGGTGGTAATAGGCTTTTACTTGGTACATGTACATCATTGTTATTGTTAATGGTTTTCCACAAGTTATTCAGGTTGTCAAATGGATTGGGCGACACAAACGAATAATTATTAAAAATTGACGTAGAAATGTTGGGTATTCCACATTGTATGCACTCCCAGCTGATGTTACTAGCATTCATACATTCATAGATATGAGGGTGTACATTTTGACAGTCTATGTGATACCAGGTGTTACAGCTATCACAACATATAGCTTTATTTTTTGTTGTTACTGCTTTTTGGAATGTACCGCATGGCCATCTAGGAGTTCTAGGGCCAGGATTTGTTTCAGTGTCTGAAGAGTTTGCAATAAGTAATAGGCACAGATATAATTGTACCTTTCTATTAGGACTATATTTGAGGTATTTGGTAACTCTTAGGCTGTTATACAGGTTACAGTTTTTATTTGAATGGTGTAGGGCCTTGGAAATGGCAACAAAAGGAAAATGTTCTGTTGGACATCTGAGCAGTATGTTTTCAGTAGACAAAGTGCTACATTGTGAGTGTAGTATGTTAAATACAGAGCTTGTTATTGCCAAAATACAAAAACAAATTTTCCACATACATTGTACCTGATTTTTTCTTTCTCTTTAAAGCTTTATCTGTGCTCGAATATGGAATTGTGAAAAGGTGGGAATAGTTAATATTAGCAGAGTAGACTAGTTAAATCTTCGTCTCCTGGGCAACTCAGGAGCTCGGGTTTATCGAAAATCCTGGTTAGTATAAAGTCTAGACAGCATGCATGAAAGTAAAAATGTTTGTTTACTTCCGGTATACTTTGTCATGTGACTGTTTTACCGGCAATGTTATCATTCTGATTCATTGATTTTTTAATGTTGTGTTTATCTTGTTTGCTGGGTTTAAACGGGAAATTTTGAGTTGGTTGTGTACTTTTACCACAATAATGATGATTCTTATTAGAAATTTGTCATAAATGATTCTAATATTTAGGAAATTTCACTTTTTTCTAGAGCCAAAAGAGGAACGTCTTCCTCGATCCACGCATGCGCTTCCATCATTGGGATATTCAAGCTCCAGTCCTGATACTTTGGAATTTTATATAAATCATGACCTAAATGAACTTATAGTATTTGGTCTGAAAAATTGCTTGGCTTTTTAAAGTCTCCTTTGAGTTTCAAAACTTCCGTCTAACCACCGGCTGCAGTGTTCACACTATTGCAATATATAATTAATGTATGTAACTAGTTTTGGGCCTTTTGGTTTTATTGCTCCCAAATACTTTTAAATTACTTGACTTTCCAATCTTTTGATTTTGAGCGTACCTGATGAAGAAATGCAGTGTGCACTAAATTTGATATCTACGTTTTGTTTGTATTGGTTCAAATGAAATTGGTGCAGTGGTTTCAGAAGAAATATTTTTTTTTTAAAAACTTTACAGACGGACAGGTGCCAAGAGATGGCAAAAGCTCACCCGACCCAAAGAACAGGCATAAAACAGCAACAATCAATATTCAATATTATTTTATTGTGCCAAAAGAAACAATATTTTTCTATCTTGACTTATGATATAGATAACATACACAGATGTGCATCTTTTAGTATGTAGGATCCGCATTCCTGGCATAATGGTTAGCGTGTCTGCCTCGAGTGCTGTAGATCGTGGGTTCGAGCATCCCAATCTGTATCGCAGAATAGTGAAGGTCACGTGGAGAGTGTTCAACCAATTAAATGTATGCTTTTTATTCTGATATGCAATAACAATGAAATAGATTACATCCACAAAGTGGTAAAAATAGTCCCAATCATGTAGTCAAATATATTTCTGCCAAACGTCGTCTCCTTCGCTGCAGCTGTTCCATATACCTGTTAACCTCTGGGGACTGCTAAGTAGGAGATTTTGAGCGTCGCCTTTAAACGTAAAAAATTGTACCTCGTAGTTGAATGATAATAAAGCAATGATCTAAAATGGTACATAAAGACGCATTCATTGTATACAAATTTATTGTTGACCCTTCTATTAATAGCTTGACAGTCTAGTTACATGAACTTATGTTACTCTGGTATGTTAGAACAGCTTTATTTGCTGCTCTCAGAACACTGTCACTTGGATTGAATTCAAAGCAAGCTTTGTCTTGGTTTTGTTTTGCACATATTAAACAGCAAATAGTGTCATTGTTCAGATCTGACCTCATATTGGGGGGTTTTGTTAGTAGCAGTGACTGCCTTCTTGTGTAAACTGGTCTCTGAGTGTCTCTTAATATCATACAGTCCCCCTGAAGCAACACTGAAGTTGGAACTACACAGAGTGCAAAACGCCAGATCATTTCCCAACGAACTTGACTGTAACCAGTGGGGTGATTTTTTCCACTAGTCCTGGAATTTACGATTGTATTTCTTTTTCTTTGATGTAGAAGAAGGAGTACTAGGTCCCGAATTCCACCTTCTCTTTGTTGATTGAGACATGCTATAAAATGCCAGAAACAAATCTTATTAAAAGCTAAATCTGAAAAGTACTCGCCGAGAATGTACATTTCTAATTGGTGTTGTTATCCGTTCGATTACGTAAACAACAATCAGTTTCGTATTCCTGAACGAAAAGTCTAGAGAAACTCGATAAATATTGATACGAAACATCTCGACGATTGATGGAAATAGACGATCTATTGTAAACAAATATGGCGACTGAAGAAAGTAAACAAATTTTTTGTTGGGTGGAGATCGTGCGGCAGGAAAAGGTGTGTGCGGGAGATTTATGTCTCCCGCACGGGAGACCCATGCCAGTCCATGCGGGAGATAAGGCTCTTATGTAGGAGACTCCCGTGCAAAGGGGGTGGGTTAACAGATATGTTTCCAATCATCACCAGTCAGCTCATTGCCTTCTTTATCAGGGTCATCGGCTTCAATTTCGGTATCTTTTTTATCCGATAGCCATATGACAGTTCTAAGATCTAAATTAAAAAGAAAAAATGGAATTAGAAGATCGCAGGTATAAATATGGATTTAAATGAACTTGAGAAAGAAAATACAATTATATGTAAACGAGCAGTGCCGTTATTGTCGTTCTTCATCAAGTATCAAATACATTGGTTTTTTTTGTTTTTTTTTGTTTAACGCCACTTTCAACAATATTTCGGTTATATCGTGGCGGCCAGTTTTATTGGTGGAGGAAACCGGATTACCTGGAGAAAACCACCGACCTGTCGTAAGTTGTATCAGATAAAATGATGTAAGCAGATATATGAGTGAGCAAGCAGTGATTGTTGTGTAGTGCTAAGTGAACAATTTTTCAGCTAAATCATGTTAAGAACAAGTTACTTTTTGATGTGATGATGATGGTGTCTGTTTTGTACTAGACCAACAGACTTACTTGGATTTTAATAGTGCTGGCTCACTGAAACAGCAATCCACAGGCAAATATATTGCTTCATTCAGACACATTATCCTGGCTACGAACCAACCAGTTGTTCTTAAATTAAAGCTGCATGCTCAGTGGAGAAATAAACAAATACTAATTTAATAGTCCAGTTTGACTGGAGCGTGGTTGGTAACCATGAGTTACCACACTTGAAGCCAAATATTATAAGAGATGTGACACCAGTTAAAAAATCTACATGCAAAATGGATTAAAAATCACCTTAAATTGTAATATTTTTTTTTTTTTAACTATACTTTTAAAAGATGCATTTTTTACTGCTTAAAGAGCTCTACTTATAAAGTATGGAATTCAGTTTTTTTTTTTGCTTATGTTGTCATAAATGGTCCATTATTCGTTTCATCCAAATATACTCTTGACATTATATTAACAGATCGCAAACTACATTCAATTTCAAAAAGGTCCTCTTCCCAAGCTGATATATGTCAAAAGGTTAGGGGTTAGTGTTATGGTGTTTTAATGCCACTTATTTCAGTTATATCGTTACGGTCAGTTTTACTGGTGGGAGAAACCTACCTAGAGAAAACCACTGACCTGCCGCCAGCCACTGACAAACTTTATCACATAATGTTGTATCGAGTACACCTCGCCATGAACAGGATTCAAATTCACAACTTTAGTCATGTCAGAGAAATCAAACTAAAATAATATACAAAATATGGTTTTTCAACTTTCTTCTTTAAAATCTAAATGCCATGTAAAAAAATATCAAAACTGCAGCTATCTACCCAAAAACATTACCTATGGTTTTGAACATTTCTTCTTGATTCAATACATTCTCTGGCCAATTTCTTTCACATATAGAGAAGTGAACAATCTTGTTAAATGCTTCAGCTATGAAACTCCTGCCATCTTGTAAAAGTGTAATGCTAAACAGCTACAAATAAGAATAAAATTATCAATGCATAAGTGATTAATAAAGAATTATACAGATTGTCCTTGATATGCCAAAATTTATAAATTGATTGATTGATTGGTGTTAACGTCATCTTTAAAATTATAATTATCGGTAATTTGGAAAAAAAAATCTTTGTTCTCGCAGAGATACTTTCAGTATCACCAAACTGACTCTGATACATGAAATTATCAGTCAGTGTGACGTCAAATACATTATGACCTTGTCAATAAAAACGTCAGTTTTGAAGGTCTTGACATACATTATCACTAGTAACCTAGCTCATCCTATTGGACTCGCTTCAATACTAGAGATAATTTCTGTTTCGGTTATTTATCAAATCTACATTTATCTGTTCTTTCTATTGCTCTTGCTAGATCGAGTACCATTTTGTGTGTCATAAGGGAAATAACTCGTATAAAAACGTATAATTTTAGAAATTGTAATAACAATCTCCCTATAAATATGCAAATTTAAATGACCTTGAGAGTGAAAATCTATCTTTATTAAAACGAGCAGTGCATTTATTGCTGTTCTCTATCAAGTATGTAATACAATGATGCTAGGAGATATAAGAGTGAGCGTGTGAGTGATTGTTGTGTAATGCAATAAGGGTAATAACAAAATTACCGAACTCCGAACAATCTTCCAAAGGGAAAGTCAAAACTCATAAGTATATAAACAGACAAAATCAGTCAACAACCGGAAAACTGAGAAAACCGTAATGACCCTGACTTGGTACAGGCATTTCCAAAGAAATGGTGGGTTGAATCAGATTTTACGGTGCCAAACCTCCCGCTTTCATTACGGTTCAAAGGTTCCGGCTGTCTCTATAACAGCATTTATAACAATGCAATGTGAGCAATGCTTCAGCTAAATCATGACGAGAACAAAATGTCTTTCAATGAGATGATGATGATGTCCGCTTTGCTCTAGACCATACTCGCTATGTTAGATTTTTATAGTGTTAGCTTACTGAAACATGTGTTGATCTATGAGTAGACATGTCGCTCCCCTCTAATACATTATCCTGATTACGAGCCGACCAGTCTTTGGTCTTACTCCTTTACAACTGCGTGCTTAGTGGAGAAATTTGAGGACAAGACGTCACAGGACGATTTACCGTTTTTTATTACGTATAGAACGCGATCTTATGCTTTAAAATGATAATTTGTAGGTGGCGCTCTATGCATAAGAGCAAGTATCAGACACTTTTTTCAGGTCAAGCAGAGAGTTGTCGGTAGCATAGCTTAAGAGTTCACGGACAGCAATATTCCCAATGATCGATGAATTCATGTTCAAATAACATTAATTGTGTTCATTATATATGTGTTACTTAAAATAAAATTGTATAAAAATGATATTCATTGCTTGTTCATTGCCTTTTTGAAAGGTATGTAAATATGTATTTATTCTCGATGTTTGTCAATAATCATATTTGTGCATTGGTGTTGTTGTTCGGAACTAATTGTCCATACGAATGCAGGAATAACTGTCAGACGTGTGATATTTTACCTTTTTGTAATCTCTTTTTTCCTGGGGTGAAATTACCTGTGATTGGGTATTGGACTTTTGTTTGATTTATTGATTTTTACAGCAGTTGACAAGGTCAAGGACCGTATATTGTATAACAAGGTGTGAAAAGATAATTGAACATACTGGGACATCTGTCAATATTATATACTATATTGTAGCATTGCTACAATATGAGTACACTTCAAATGAAATTATAATCTCTTTTATCAGGTCTTAATTAATGTTATTACTGTTGTATTGTTTTCTCTTTATTTGAATTGATCGTAACTACTTCCCATTTTAAGCTTGACCCAAGCTTGCCTATCTTTGATCACATGAATGGTTCACTATTTGATGAATTTATACTGATTAAAGATTAAACATATCTACATATTTATTATTTAAAACAACCATAATTCGCGTGAAGAACGACAAAAAAAAATCTGCTCCATCCGTATAATTTTCATTGCCGTTTTGAACTTATTTTCAAATTAAACATTACCGATAAACTTCCTGCATTCACAAAACAGCTAATTTTCACTTGCAAATTCTAGAATAATCGGTTTAAACTCTTTTAACAAAACTAATTTAACATTTCCCTGTCTAAATTTTATCAAAAATACATGGATTAACAAATTCATGATCTGTGGTAAGCAGTATTTCCCCGTTTGAACAAGGATTTCTGCCATGAATGTTTTACTGAATCTCCCTGCGTTATATAGATAGGAACTAGAATTTTCCCCAGATTTTTGGGGGAGGAAAGGGGGTGTGTTCTATGCACCAGTGAGTTTAATAGACACAAAAAGACGGTAATGATTTATTGTGTTTAATGTCACTTTCAGCAATATTTCAGCTATATCATGGCGACTGGTAAACTTTATCACTTGCGGCTGTGAGTCGAGTGCACCCTTTTTTGTAATTTACAAAGCCGGCCACGAACCCACGCCGTATTGGTGATAGGCTTGTATGAGTTATTAGGTAATCCAACTACCTAACTAACTGAGCCACCCGGGCCCTTCGCCACAAGATAAAATTTTATTGTTGCTATTTGACCTTAACTGTTACTTACCTGACAATCTAAATGATAGCTAGCTATACATTCCCATGTATCTATTCTCCAAACTTTGAAATCATTTTCAGAGAAATCCTCTGCATTAGATTGTGTCAGGAGATAGGGACCATCTTTCACATGATGAAAGCCTACGGCTTCTTTGTGGCCTTTAAGTTTGTGTAGAAGTTCACCTGCAAATATCAATCAAAAGTTACATTTTTTAAATAGCTAAGAGATTAACAAAATGCACATGGGGTGATATATTTTGATTTCTACCTCCTGCAAATTCACTAATTAATAAGCATATATTTTGATGTGAATCCAATACCACTGGTCAAAATGCTATAACTATTTTCATTGTTGAAAAATAATATAAATTAGGAAACTAAATATTGTCATTCTTTACTGTTATCAGGCACAAATGTACATTTACAAACTTTTTTAATATTACAAAATGTATATAATTACTGATTTTTGATGAGGTTGATATTTGGCTTTATAAACCAAAAAAAACTAGTATTACTGTGAGCACAGCTCACTAAGATATACCCCCCGCTCCCCACATCTGTCCAACCTATTTCCATAACCAAAACATTACTGATTGTTCCGACCAAAAATGAAAGGGACCCTCACCTCTTCACCGGTAAGCTGCTGATAAAATTTCAAAACATTCCGAGAAACACTACTCAAGTTATCATACGACATAGGGTAAAAATGCTATTTTCCGTCATATCAAGTCCAATAACTCTGGAACAGCAAAAGTGAAAATCGTCAAAAATAAATGGGATCCTCCTCTCTTCACCAGTAAGCTGCTGATAAAATTTCAAAACATTCTGAGAAACACTACTCAAGTTATCATACGACATAGGGTAAAAATCCTATTTTCCGTCATATCAAGTCTAATAACTCTGGAACGGCAAAAGTGAAAATCATAAAAAATGAAAGAGATCCTCCTCTCTTCACTGGTAAGCTGCTGATAAAATTTCAAAACATTCTGAGAAACACTACTCAAGTTATCATACGACATAGGGTAAAAATCCCATTTTCCGTCATATCAAGTCCAATAACTCTGGAACGGCGAAAGTGAAAATCATCAAAAATGAAAGAGATCCTCCTCTCTTCACCAGTAAGCAGCTGATAAAATTTTAAAAGATTCTAAGAAACACAACTCAAGTTATCGTACGACATAGGATTTGTCTACAGACGGACGGACAGACGGACGGACGGACATGGTGAAACCAGTATACCCCCCTACAACTTTGTTGCGGGGGGTATAAAAACTGACATTCCCCCAGACAGAGTTGAGGTCAATATCATGTTTCTAGGGTGTATAAATCATGTATATCAACTGAAAACAAAGGACATTAATTGTTTTATCATACTGTGAAAGAACGGGGTACTAATTTTTGTGGATTTCGTTGTTAACTGAAACCACGAAAATTTAAATCCAACGAAATAGAATTTGTCCTTTCATTGTTAGTTCGAGTGTTTGAAACCACGAATTCAAGAGGGGCCGCCGTGGCCGTGATTGTATAGTAGTAGGATTTACAACTACCTATGCATACAGTGCCTATCACCAGGGGCTGCCGTGGCCGTGATTGTATAGTAGTAGGATTTATAACTACCTATGCATACAGTGCCTATCACCAGGGGCCGCCATGGCCGTGATTGTATAGTAGTAGGATTTATAACTACCTATGCATACAGTGCCTATCACCACTAACGTTGTGAGTTCGAATCCCGCTCAGATGATGTGTGCTTGATACAACTTTATGTGATAAAGTTTATCAGTGATTTGCGACAGGTCGGTGGTTTTCTCCGGGTCCTCCGGTTTCCTCCACCAATAAAACTGACCACCACGATATAGCTGAAATATTGTTGAAAGTGACGTTAAGCACCATGCAATCAACCAACCAACGAATTCAAGAATCCATGGAACAATGCATTTTGCAGAAACCACGAAAATTGGTGCCAACAACTAAAAGTATTTTCACAGTAATATGATTTCAAGATAACCTTTTCTTAATGAAAAAAAAAAAATATTATTTTAATTTTTTTTAATGTCAGTATTTCCTGTGTCATGCACTGTCTCGTGTTGGATACCCTCATGCCTAGTGGTGAGGGTATATATATATATATACCTGTTTTTATGTCCCATATTCTTATCAAGCCATCATCACAAGCAGTCACTAGAACGTTTCCTATTAGCATAACGTTTTCCGCCGACACTCCTTTACTGTTTACTCCTAGATCTTTATACAATTGCAAATCTTTAATATCACAGAATTCTTTTATGGTGTCTGAAAATGAAAATAAAACAAACAAAAACACTGTAAAAACGTTATTATTGATAGATGTAGAATGGACTCCTGAATTCAAGTTCATAACTCAGGCATAGTCTCTGAAAATGAAAAAAAAAACACTGTAAAAATCATATTATTGATAAATGTAGAGTGATGTCCCTTGAATTCAAGTTCATAACTCGGGCAGTCTCTGAAAATGAAAAAAAAACCACTGTAAAAATCATATTATTGATAGATGTAGAGTGATGTCCCTTGAATTCAAGTTCATAACTCGGGCAGTCTCTGAAAATGAAAAAAAAACCACTGTAAAAATCATATTATTGATAGATGTAGAGTGATGTCCCTTGAATTCAAGTTCATAACTCGGGCAGTCTCTGAAAATGAAAAAAAAAACACTGTAAAAATCATATTATTGATAAATGTAGAGTGATGTCCCTTGAATTCAAGTTCATAACTCGGGCAGTCTCTGAAAATGAAAAAAAAAACACTGTAAAAATCATATTATTGATAGATGTAGAGTGATGTCCCTTGAATTCAAGTTCATAACTCGGGCAGTCTCTGAAAATGAAAAAAAAAACACTGTAAAAATCATATTATTGATAAATGTAGAGTGATGTCCCTTGAATTCAAGTTCATAACTCGGGCAGTCTCTGAAAATGAAAAAAAAAACACTGTAAAAATCATATTATTGATAGATGTAGAGTGATGTCCCTTGAATTCAAGTTCATAACTCGGGCAGTCTCTGAAAATGAAAAAAAAAACACTGTAAAAATCATATTATTGATAAATGTAGAGTGATGTCCCTTGAATTCAAGTTCATAACTCGGGCAGTCTCTGAAAATGAAAAAAAAACCACTGTAAAAATCATATTATTGATAGATGTAGAGTGATGTCCCTTGAATTCAAGTTCATAACTCGGGCAGTCTCTGAAAATGAAAAAAAAAACACTGTAAAAATCATATTATTGATAAATGTAGAGTGATGTCCCTTGAATTCAAGTTTATAACTCGGGCAGTCTCTGAAAATGAAAAAAAAAACACTGTAAAAATCATATTATTGATAGATGTAGAGTGATGTCCCTTGAATTCAAGTTCATAACTCGGGCATAGTCTCTGAAAATGAAAAAAAAAACATATCATTGATAAATGTAGAGTGATGTCCCTTGAATTCAAGTTCATAACTCGGGCAGTCTCTGAAAATGAAAAAAAAAACCACTGTAAAAATCATATTATTGTTAGGTGTAGTGTGAAGCCCCTGAATTCAAGTGTATAACTCTGGAAAAGTAAAAGAGTCAATTGTTATGTACACATTTGTAATCTCTTTGAATCAAAGTCGAAGGAACTGATAATTTTCTTTGAGTGAGTAAAAGATTGTTATTTAACACCAAGTGAGCAATTTTTCAGCCATATAATGGCAAGAACAATGTACAATCAATGAGATGTTGATGATATTCGCTTTGTACTAAACCAACATGCTTAATTGGATCATTATAGTGCTATAGTTCACTGAAACAACAGTCTGCAGTTGGACATGTTGCTCCACTTGGACACATATTATTCTGATTCTGAGCCAACCTGTCTTTGCTCTTACTCTTAAAAGCTGTGTGCTTAGAACAGAAGCAGCATATACCAATTTTATCGTCCTTTGTTTAACTACGACCTGGGATCGAACCAACAATAAAACGCACTCAATGTGAACTCTTTTGAAATACCAGAGTATTCCACTTACACGCGTATTTGGGAAATTAAAACTTACTGAGAACAGATAAAATTTTAAGTTTGGGCTATCCAAGGCAACAACTTATCCAAGTTTGAGATGACGAGGTTTGATGAGTCAAAAAATAACAGAAGCACCAAGGCCAACAAACGAAAATGTTCTTGTGAACATAATTAAGGGTCATTGTGATACCTTTGCTTGTTTATTAGTTATAATCATAACGTCATACTCAATCTGCTCCAGATCATTTATTTAAAGACATTGTAGACTGGAATATCAATTTAAACAGTTGTAAATATTTTGAAATGCTAAAATAGTTATAACCTTTACTGCAAAATGTAGGCTTCTTGAAAACATTTGTTTCAAACTTGCGGCAAACTATTTTTAAAAACACGATCTAGAAGTTGCTGCTTGCTAGTAGCAAACATTTTATCATGAAAGTTAGATATGATGATGGTTACTGCTAACAATATTGTACCCATATCATATATGGATTTTTTTTCTGCCACTTGCTACAACAATAGCTGCAAACCTGCTACAGGCTTGTCAGAACTACACTACAGACATACATGTACACAAAAAATGTCTGTTTGTTTTTGTAATTTCTAAAGTTATTCAACTACTTACATGCCATCCAAGAGAAGAAAACTATCCCAAAATACCTGTTTTAGCCAAATTAACAAACCCTTAATTATTATGGAATCAGACTGTATTATCTGGAGGCATCAAATGGAAGTCTGGTTCAAAGATATTTAAAAGGCTCAAGATTTATATTTACATGAACTTCCTTATCTCGCATCTATCATCTTTTGGTATGTAAAGAATGCAACCTTATGCTTTAAAATGATAATTTGTAGGCGGGTACGTTTTATGCATAAGAACAAGTATCAGATACTTTTTTCAGGTTACACAGAGAGATTCCGGTAGCATAGATTCGAGTACATGACCGGCAATATTCCCAAACATCGGCGAGTTCATGTTCAAATAACTTCATTATATATGTGTTATTTAAAATAAAATTGTATGAAAATTGCCTTTTTGAAAGGTTTGTAAATATGTATTTACTCTCGATGTTTGTCAATTATAATACTTGTGCATTGGTGTTGTTGTTCGGAACTAACTGTCCATACAAATGCAGAAATAACTGTTTGCTATCAGACATGTTTGGTACAATACATTTGTAAATTTGGAATGCATTATTGAGTGCCATTCTGAAATTATGAAATCGTTGTCCGTTTGACCAACAGTTCTGTTTGAAGCCGCCATATTTGTACGGATGATGTATTGGTCACATGAGACTTCTATATTAGAAAAATAAAAAGAAAGTTTTCCGTGTATAGTGGGTTTATATTTCGTCTATAATTTAGAGTGATATTTTCCTTTTTGCAATCTCTTTTTTTCCAGCGGTGAAATTACATGTATTTGGTTATTGAACCTTTATCGATTTTTACAGCAGTTGACAAGGTCAAGGACCGTATACTGTATAACAAGGTGTGAAAAGATAATTGAACATACTGGGACACCTGTCAATATTTATATCATAATGTTGTGTTAGCAATGACTATGCCAATATAGTGGTCAGGATTGAAGACATAGTGTACGATCCGAAGGGGAGTGCACTATGTCTTCAATCCTGACAACTATATGGCATAGTCATTGCTAACACAACATTATTATTATTATCATCAGAGGCGAATTTAGAGGGGGCGTGCGGGGAGTGCGCCTCCCCCCCCCCTAAAATTCGCAAAGCATATGTTATACAACGTTAATCAAATAGTTCAGCAAACAACTTTTTCATGAATGGTTAACTCGTGACCTGTAGTAAAATATTCCTACACATGATGTATTGACAATTTCCGCTTTTGTTTGTCTATAAACAAGAACGGTCGAATCATACGTTTTCAATGAATGAATCAAACGACGAAAAGAAAAGCTCCATCCGGACGGGAAGTATTAACTAGAACCACCGAAAAGACAAGCACCGAAAGTACAGACCAATTAGTGAAATGAGGAATGCGTTAAAACTAAACCAATAGTTCTTTGAAGGGTTAAAATATCGTGATCGATCAGTCATGAGTTGAACAATTCGCGTCACGGTTGTTCAAAAAAAGTTTTACTTTAGGTTCTTATAATCTGACAAAAACATACTGTTAACAATTATCCGACAAAATTAAGACTCAAAGTCAAGTTTTTTTAGTCCGATAAAAATGGTGTGGTTAGTTCAAAATTGTCATTCAATTAAATGTCTGCAATTCCTCAAACCCCCTGGGCCCCCTACCAGAGCTCTGCATACGACCCGCTGTGGGACATTAAGAGGTCCCCAGACCCCTCGCCTACTCACGCCCCTCCTAACCACAAATCCTGGATCCGCCCCTGATCATTATGCTGACTGTTATATGTAGACAAAATATATTGAGAACTATTACAATAAAGGAGGTCCTGATATTGGTGACTAATATATTGGATCAGATAGTCTTGAAAGTGTGAGAATATTCTTTGTTTCATGTAAGGCTTTAAAAATTTAAAGATTTTTGAAGTTTGAAATTTAATTACAACAATAACAAGTATTAAAAAACAGTAACATCAATAATAGACGACTATGATAGATTGACAGATTGGATCTGCCCCTTTGCACGTGGACTAGCTATATATAGCTTGACAGACAGCTGAAAACCCAACCTTCCCCGCATGAAACTGGCATAGTATATCAACCCTAGATAATTCTTTGTAATATATGCCAAAATATCGTATGAACTTATATTACAGAAGAAATTTACAGAAAGCATAATAATGATGAATAAGACAATTGAATACAGTCGATAGCGATAAACTTTCTGCATTCACCAAACATATTATTTTCGTTTGCAAAATCTAGAATAATTTTATTTAAACTCTTTTAACAAAACACATTTAACATTTCCCTGTTTAATGTTTATTAAAAATAGATGGATTATCAAATACATAAGCAATGTTTTGTCGTGTCAATGAGGATTTCTACCGTGAATGTTTTACTGATCTTCCTACGTTCTATAGATAGCAACTAGAATTTACCCATTTTTGGGGGGTGGGGAGGAAAGGGGGTTTTATGCACCAGTGCGTTTTATAGAAACAAATCACGGTATATTAAAAATATCTGACAAACATTATTTGCTCAATACTAAATATTATCATAATTAATTTTTACTAAACAGACTTATTCCTTGTCAGATGAACCTAGTTAACTTGCATTATACAGAGGGCACAGCGTGATTTTTACATTTCCCACTATTCCATCACGGAAATTAATCCTTTCCACGATGGCTCCGTCGCGGAAAATACGACTGAACAGTTAAACTGATATTTTTCATCCGCGGTGGTATCATCGTGGAAAGGATTAACTTTTATTATACGTGTGTTTTCTCCACGATATAGCGTGGAAATCATCGAGGAAAAGATTAATCTATGTGTGGTGAACACGATATAGCGTGGAAATCATCGTGGAAAATATTAATCTTTTCCACGATGATTTCCACGCTATATCGTGGAACACATTTCTAAAAGATTTAATATGCCTAACATTAATATTTATTTGGAATGCATAAGCTTCCTAAAATTATATACACGAGAGTATTTACAGTGTGTATTTTCATAAATGTCACAATGAAGCGTAGAAATTAATTATGGGACAAACAGATAATTATTTGTACAGAATATATATGATTTTGTTCATCATAAATGGTATTGTCATTAATTTACCGAAGTGTATAAAAATTGGGCATTTCAAATATAGTTCTTTTTCTTATTTTGTAAGTTTATATAAAAAGGGAAACGCTTTAGGTTTTCTTGTCAATTTGGCGTGGTATAATAAAAAAAAATTGTAGCGGTGGTCGCCGGATGTAAATCCATTTGAATTGAAAAGGAAACCCTTTACGTTAACACTATGCCAGTACACTTACAGACAATAACAATGTATATGGAGAACCACTTGTAATGGATTATCCACATTGTTGTAGGAAAGGAAGACAAGAAGTTCAGTGGGGTGAATAAAAAAATATGTTTTGGAAACATCCCGGTTTACATAATTTCTGTCAAAGTTTTATTCAAGATAGACAGGAAGTTCAGCGGTGTGTCTAAACATCGCTAAGACTCTAAAAACTGCCACTAAGGACATGAAGGAATGTTTTTTGTGCATAATGATCCCTTTAGATGAAAAATATATTATTTAAAACCTTAATTGTGAATTTTGATGGAAAAAAGTTATGTTATAAGGGAGTTATAACAAATTTAATTGGCACGTGTCGTCTATCACCGTTTTAGCTTATTACCTGTTGATTAACCATTTTACCTGGCAGCATGGTTGATTGGCAATCAATCCCGAACAAATAAACAATCAGATCGCTTGATCTACCTGATTAAAGCTATTTATTAAACAAACCTAAGTCAGACAAATGTAAGAGCTTGGTAACTCTTTCTTTCAAGCTATTTTACAAAAAAAGTAAAGATTAATTACTGATACTGTATGGGTTTTTTTTGTACGGAAATAGTTAAATAAAGTGTTGTGTTTATTTAGCATTTTTTAGTAATAGCATAATTTTATAATGGTTTGAAAATTTCTTTTTGTATTCATTACAAACATACTTTCATACGAACAAGCTAGCTTTTTCACGAATTTTGAAATCTACTCGAAGACAACGTGATAGTCTTGTGCTGATGGATCTCCCATTGCACGGATCTTAACGCTCATGCAGTAAGTAGTATTACAAGAGTGGAGTACACTAACGATCTTGGAAAAATTTCTTTGCTTTAAGACAATTATCTTGAACTCGTCGTCAGCTTTTCTTTTTTAACATAGGTTTGTCGATATCATCAAAATTATATTCATTTCCCTCAAAAAAAGTTACCTCCGTTTTTTGTATAATTATCAATAATAATAGTTTGACAGTTTGAAATGATATCGACAATTAAAACAAGCACAACTACTTTTACACTAGCAATAATCATATGGTTTCACCGACCCATTCTGTCATATAGTAAAAGACAATCAAGAACTGGACAAATGTGTAACCATATGATTTTTATTTCATTTTTTGTAGAAATAAATTTGGCCCAACAAAGGAATGTGTACATAATAGTCCAGTCAATTTACGAAAAACCCGGAACAAATGGCAAAATAAATTAAACTAGGAAGAACTGTTTTAGATACCTAAAACTTATGTCTCCCCTTAATGCGGCCACTGATCTGTACAACAACCTATCTCGAAAGACAAAAATGTTATGGCCCGGACAAGAAAATACTATTTAAAAAAACATTATTTGACCTTGAGGTCAAAGGTCAAGATCCCACGAGGGTCATTACGGTACGCGACACACCGCCTAATGGTCATGCACCCACATACCAAATATCATTGACCTATCTCGAAAGACAAAAATGTTATGGCCCGGACAAGAAAATACTATTTAAAAAAAATTATTTGACATTGAGGTCAAAGGTCAAGGTCCAACAAAGGTCATTATGGTATGCGACACACCACCTTATGGTCATGCACCCACATACCAATTATGATTGACCTACCTCGAAAGACAAAAATGTTATGGCCCGGACAAGAAAATACTATTTAAAAAACAATTATTTTACCTTGATGTCAAAGGTCAAGGTCCCACGAAGGTCATTACAGTACGCGACACACCACCTTATGGTCATGCACCCACATACTATATATCATTGACCTATCTCGAAAGACAAAAAAGTTATGGTCCGGGCAAGCTTCGCTGAGAAGAAGCGGAAGAAGCGGAAGAAAAAATCAGACTAAAACAATATGTCTCCCTTCGTTCGAAGGGGAGACATAAATATATATATATAAAGTAGCCTATTATCTTTATATACACATGTTTAAAGAAATATATGCATGAATTTAATCACGAAAAATTAATGAGCTCCGTACGATGTGTATAGCAATATACAGAAAAATAAATACATTCACTGGGGTAAAGCTGATTACGGTCATCCCAAGATGGCGGACGTAGAATCAGGTAAGAATCTTTTTTGTCGATTAAATAGTTTCTATAATGTATTTTTAATGGCACATGCATTGGTACGATAGTAATCTATGAACTTATTAAAAGGAAATCACAAATTACGACTGAAAAATGTATATGAAAGAGAAAATTCGATTTTTAAAAATCGCTAAGATGACCGTAACTGAAAACTTCATTGGCGGTGCAATTACGGTTTTCAGTTTTCAGCTACGGTCATCTTAGCGATTTTTTAAAATCGGATTTTCTCTTTCATATACATTTTTCAGTCGTAATTTGTGATTTCCTTGTGATAAGTTCATAGATTACTATCGTACCATTGCATGTGCCATTTAAAATATATTATAGAAACAATTTAATCGACAAAAAAGATTCTTACCTGATTCTACGTCCGCCATCTTGGGATGACCGTAATTACAGTTACGGTCATCAGCTTTACCCCAGTGCCTATGCAGCTGGTCCAGAAAGTCGAGGTCACCTGAGGACAGCATGGCTATATATCGATGTCAAGCTGCTTCCCAAGTTCCATTGTTCGTTGGATTCTCAATTTCGTCGATCAGTCTACCCACGAAAATTGTTACCCCACGAATAAAAGTGATTTCACAGTCATTCATAATCTATTTTTTATAGAGGTATGCTAATATCAAATAAGCTAAGAATATTATTATCCGTTCTCTTCAGTTTTTCAAACCAAATTTCTTTACCGACACCTGTGTATATTGAGATAATTATGTTTACATGACAGACATTGTATATTCCTACTTGTTGTGGAAATCATTTTCAAACTGATACATACATACAGGGGCCAAATTCGTATTAAAGGTGTCCGAACAGTAATGTCTAACAAAGTATATTAAGACCATTTAACCAAACTTGAAACAGTCCAACGTCACAGAAATGACGAATTGATTAAGCCTTGTAAATGTTGTATATGTACATTATTTGTATGGATGTTTCTGTCGAATGTAGGACAGAAAGTCACAGAACAAAAGGTCACAACTGACATTTTTCGATAAAAAGTCAATTTGTAATTCAAAAAAATCTACTAGTATTTTAATTATTTACAATATAAACTTCATAGGACTAAAATCCACATTTTTAAATATATATTGAAATTAAAATTTATTGAAAACGTATTTTTTTAATGAAAATTTCATATATATAGCATAACTTGGATCATATACACGGTGTATATCCATAGTGGAACGGAACTCTTTGATGTATGATTCAATCCAAAACCAAAACCCATTCATTTACGTTTGCTGAAAATGCGTTTCGCACGCTTTCCAACGAGATGACTGTCAATGTAAAATGAAATTTCGGAAATATCTTTTATGAATATTTGCTTTCTTCTACCTTTTAACTCTCAAATTTTAACAATTATTAAAAGAAGAAACCTAAATGCACCAACTCCTAACCCAGTCTTCAGTTAATAATCCATTAAAGCCCATTAAATTCGATTTTTAATAGAAAAGGTTCGTAACAGCACCTTTACGATTTATAGAAAACGTGTTAAAATGTGGCACCTCGACCTTCGCAACTTGAAAGCAACGGACCCTTTACGACAATAATTGTTTTATTATCCTTTATTTTGTTTCAGGAAAAGTGGAATTCTAAATATAAATATTGTAGGCAGAAGTAAAATGTGGAAAAATATTTCCGCAAACAAACCCTTAATTAACCTGCATTAACTAAGAAATAAAGAGTTTATTCATAAGTTAAAATTTTCTTACAAAAATGATGACGGGGTTTAATATTAGGTGCTTCCTGATAAGGAAGGGGCAACCTCCTATCTTTTACGGTATACTGGGGTGTGCAAATATATGAAAGGGTAACAAGTTTTGTAAGCTTATGAAACAATTATATAAATTTGGGGGCAATTTTTCTCCTTTTCTAGTAAAAAAAATGGCCAAATATAGTGTATAATATACCTATTTAGGATATATTAATTTGGGCCAGTTTTCAATCCTTCAGACTGCCACGATATAGCTGAAATACTGCTGAAAGTGGCATTAAACCCCATTCAATCAATCAATCAATCCTCAGTGGTACATCCCCGTAAAAAGTATGGTTGTTACCCCTCCTCCGCCGGGGTCCCCAATTACCAGTGTCAGAATGCTTTGAATATTTCCTTTGGCAATCCCGAAGGTTGCAGTTCCACAATCATAAAGATCCGTTGCTTTGCAGAGATAAAATTTTTTCATCATTATTGATTTTATTATACATTAATTGGTTTTCATATTTGTCATGGCATTGAAATGAACATCCAATATGGAGGGCGGGGCTGTCGGACACAATTTTGAAAGAGACTCACCAAGGGACCATCCCTGCCAGGTTTGGTTTAATTTGGTTCAGCGGTTTCAGAGGAGAAGATTTAAATGTGATCTTTTATCAAAATATGCCTAATTTGCATAATCGGTATAAATCGGCTGAAAGAAAAATGTCACAGAAAAACCCGGAATATGTGTTAAACTACTCATTGCCATGTAGCTGCAGTTAAAATTTGAGCTCATTTTGGTTTAAACTAATGCAGCAATGGACAATTGAAGAAATTTCTATTTTCAGTAACAGCAGCCATCTTGAATGGCGGGCGGGGCTGTCGGACACAATTTTGAAAGAAACCCACCCAGGGACCATCCCTGCCAAGTTTGCTTTAATTTGGTTCAGAGGAGAAGATTTAAATGTGATCCTTTATCAAAATATGCCTAATTTGCATAATCGGTATAAATCGGCTGAAAGAAAAATTTCACAGAAAAGAAGATTTAAATGTGAAAGTTTATGACGTATGACGGACGGACGCCGGACGCCAAGTGATGGCAAAAACCTGGAATATATGTTAAACTACTCCTTGCCATGTAGCTGCAGTTACAATTTGAGCTGATTTCGACTTATACTAAAGCAGCAATGGACAATTGAAGACATTTCTATTTTTAGTAACAGCAGCCATCTTGAATGGAGGGGGGGGCTGTCGGACACAATTCTGAACGAGACCCACCCAGGGACTATCCCTGCTAGGCTTGGTTTAATTTGGTTCTGCAGTTTCAGAGGAGAAGATTTAAATGTGATCTTTTATCAAAATATGCCTAATTTGCATAATCGGTATAAATCGGCTGAAAGAAAAATTTCACAGAAAAACCCAGAATATATGTTAAACTACTCCTTGCCATGTAGCTGCAGTTAAAATTTGAGCTCATTTTGACTTATACTAAAGCAGCAATGGACAATTGAAGACATTTCTATTTTTAGTAACAGCAGCCATCTTGAATGGAGGACGGGGCTGTCGGACACAATTTTGAAAGAGACCCACCTAGGGACCATCCCTGCCAGGTTTGGTTTAACTTGGTTCAGCGGTTTCAGAGGAGAAGATTTAAATGTGATCTTTTATCAAAATATGCCTAATTTGCATAATCGGTATAAATCGGCTGAAAGAAAAATTTCACAGAAGAACCCGGAATATATGTTAAACTACTCCTTGCCATGTAGCTGCAGTTAAAATTTCAGCTCATTTTGACATAGCAGCAATGGACAATTAAAATTTCATCCCCCCTTTGGCTGCAATTGGCGCAGTGGTTTCTGAGGAGAAGATTAAAGTTTATGACGTACGACGGACGGACAGACAGACGGACAGACAGACGGACGGGCGGACGACGACGGACGCCAAGTGATTGCAAAAGCTTTGACCAGGTGAGCAAAAAACACATAAAAACAAATTAATCACCATACCATTTTTTATGCCACATATAAACGGAATGCTAATTTCCGCTTTCCTTCCTCCCACAGACAAAAAGTATTTAGCACATGTAGAAAGATCAATTTCATCGTTGAAATACGACATATTTAAATCCTGTAATCGTATGACCCTCGTCAACTCCCTCTTGATACCATCACATAACAAAATAGCATTTTCATCTGTAGCACAACATATAACACTTCCTTTCTCGTCCGCCTGAAATTAACAATAAATAAACAATCAAAGATTAATCAAACAAAACTGAAATACTTATACAGTGAAACCTGTCTGAACCAAACCCTCTAAGGACCAGTTTTTGTCTGAACCAAACCCTCTAAGGATCAGTTTTTGTCTGAACCAAACCTTCTAAGGACCAGTTTTTGTCTGAACCAAACCCTCTAAGGACCAGTTGTTGTGTTCAGAATAGACAGGTGTTAGGTTTATACTGGTTAAATTTTAAAAAAAATCCTACATTGAGAATTTATTTAAAAAAACATTAGAGCAAACAGAAGGGGCAATCAACATTAGAGCAAACAGAAGGGACAATCAACATTAGAGAAAACAGAAGGGGCAATCAACATTAGAGAAAACAGAAGGGGCAATCAACATTAGAGAAAACAGAAGGGGCAATCAACATTAGAGAAAACAGAAGGGGCAATCAACATTAGAGAAAACAGAAGGGGCAATCAACATTAGAGAAAACAGAAGGGGCAATCAACATTAGAGCAAACAGAAGGGGCAATCAAGATTAGAGAAAACAGAAGGGGCAATCAACATTAGAGCAAACAGAAGGGACAATCAACATTAGAGAAAACAGAAGGGGCAATCAACATTAGAGCAAACAGAAGGGGCAATCAACATTAGAGCAAACAGAAGGGGCAATCAAGATTAGAGAAAACAGAAGGGGCAATCAACATTAGAGCAAACAGAAGGGACAATCAACATTAGAGAAAACAGAAGGGGCAATCAACATTAGAGCAAACAGAAGGGGCAATCAACATTAGAGCAAACAGAAGGGGCAATCAAGATTAGAGAAAACAGAAGGGGCAATCAACATTAGAGCAAACAAAGGGGCAATCAACATTAGAGCAAACAGAAGGGGCAATCAACATTAGAGAAAACAGAAGGGGCAATCAAGATTAGAGAAAACAGAAGGGGCAATCAACATTAGAGCAAACAGAAGGGGCAATCAACATTAGAGCAAACAGAAGGGGCAATCAACATTAGAGAAAACAGAAGGGGCAATCAAGATTAGAGAAAACAGAAGGGGCAATCAACATTAGAGCAAACAGAAGGGGCAATCAACATTAGAGAAAACAGAAGGGGCAATCAACATTAGAGCAAACAGAAGGGGCAATCAACATTAGAGAAAACAGAAGGGGCAATCAACATTAGAGCAAACAGAAGGGGCAATCAACATTAGAGAAAACAGAAGGGGCAATCAACATTAGAGCAAACAGAAGGGGCAATCAACATTAGAGCAAACAGAAGGGGCAATCAACATTAGAGCAAACAGAAGGGGCAATCAACATTAGAGAAAACAGAAGGGGCAATCAACATTAGAGCAAACAGAAGGGGCAATCAACATTAGAGAAAACAGAAGGGGCAATCAACATTAGAGCAAACAGAAGGGGCAATCAACATTAGAGCAAACAGAAGGGGCAATCAACATTAGAGCAAACAGAAGGGGCAATCAACATTAGAGCAAACAGAAGGGGCAATCAACATTAGAGCAAACAGAAAGGGAAATCAACATTAGAGAAAACAGAAGGGGCAATCAACATTAGAGCAAACAGAAGGGGCGATCAACATTAGAGCAAACAGAAGGGGCAATCAACATTAGAGAAAACAGAAGGGGCAATCAACATTAGAGAAAATAGAAGGGGCAATCAAGATTTAGATTATTACAGTTCAGTTTATACAGTATTCTATGTTATTCAGGCAGGTGTAGGGCTTTATGACGGTTGCCATAAATTTTGCATGAACTGCTAACCTTTCTCGAACACCTGGTTCCACTCTCTGTGTTTGTGGGAGTTAATGTTGTCTGAACTTTTGTTTTACTTTTCTGCTTGCACTGTTTTTTGTTGTTGTTTGCTTGTTTTTGTTCAGCGATCGTCAATGGCTTGAATATTATTTTGGCCTTCTGTAATCTACATTCATTTAGAAAAATGATCCCTCCTTCCACTCAACAACGTACTGTTGATAGAAAAATGATCCCTCCTTCCACTCAACAACATACTGTTGATAGAAAAATTATCACTCCTTCCACTCAACAACGTAGAGTTGATAGAAAAATGATCCCTCCTTCCACTCAACAACGTACTGTTGATAGAAAAATGATCACTCCTTCCACTCAACAACGTACTGTTGATAGAAAAATGATCCCTCCTTCCACTCAACAATGTACTGTTGATAAAAAAAATTATCCCTTCTTCCACTCAACAACGTACTGTTGATAGAAAAATGATCTCTCCTTCCACTCAACAATGTACTATTGATAGAAAAATTATCCCTCCTTCCACTCCAAAATATACTGTTGATAGAAAAATGATCCCTCCTTCTACTCAACAACGTACTACTGTTGATAGAAAAATGATCTCTCTTTCCACTCAACAATGTACTGTTGATAGAAAAATGATCCCTCCTTCCACTCAACAACGTACTGTTGATAGAAAGATTATCCCTCCTTCACTCAAAAATGTACTGTTGATAGACAAATGATCCCCCTTCCACTCAACAACGTACTGTTGATAAAAAAATTATCCCTCCTTCCACTCAACAATGCACTGTTGATAGAAAAATGATCCTTCCTTCCATTCAACAATGTACTGTTGATAGAAAAATTATCCCTCCTTCCAATCAACAACGTATATGTACTGTTGATAGAAAAATGATCCCTCCTTCCATTCAACAATGTACTGTTGATAGAAAAATGATCCCTCCTTCTCCTCAACAATGTACTGTTGATAGAACAATGATCCCTCCTTCCACTCAACAACGTACTGTTGATAGAAACATTATCACACCTTCCATTCAACAATGTACTGTTGATAGAAAAATGATCCCTCCTTCCAATCAACAACGTATATGTACTGTTGATAGAAAAATGATCCCTCCTTCCATTCAACAATGTACTGTTGATAGAAAAATGATCCCTCCTTCCATTCAACAACATATTGTTGATAGAAAAATGGTCCCTCCTTCCACTCAACAACGTATATGTACTGTTGATAGAAAAATGATCTCTCCTTCCCTTCAACAATGTACTGTTGATAGAAAAATGATTCCTCCTTCCACTCATCAACGTACTATTCATAGAACAATGATCACCCCTTCTCCTCAACAACGTACTGTTGATAGAAAAATGATCACTCTTCCACTCAACAATGTACTGTTGATAAATAAAATGATCACTCTTCCACTCAACAATGTACTGTTGATAGAAAAATGATCCTCCTTCCACTCAACAATGTACTGTTGATAGAAAAATGATCCCTCCTTCTCCTCAACAACATACTGTTGATAGAAAAATGATCCCTCCTTCCACTCAACATTGTACTGTTGATAGAAAAATGATCACTCTTCCACTCAACAATGTACTGTTGATAGAAAAATGATCCCTCCTTCCACTCAACAATGTACTGTTGATAGAAAAATGATCCCTCCTTCCACTCAACAACGTACTGTTGATAGAAAAATGATCCCTCCTTCCACTCAACAATGTACTGTTGATAGAAAAATGATCCCTCCTTCCACTCAACAACATACTGTTGATAGAAAAATGATCACTCTTCCACTCAACAATGGACTGTTGATAGAAAAATGATCACTCCTTCCACTCAACAACGTACTGTTGATAGAAAAATGATCCCTCCTTCCACTCAACAATGTACTGTTGATAAAAAAAATTATCCCTTCTTCCACTCAACAACGTACTGTTGATAGAAAAATGATCTCTCCTTCCACTCAACAATGTACTATTGATAGAAAAATTATCCCTCCTTCCACTCAAAAATATACTGTTGATAGAAAAATGATCCCTCCTTCTACTCAACAACGTACTACTGTTGATAGAAAAATGATCTCTCTTTCCACTCAACAATGTACTGTTGATAGAAAAATGATCCCTCCTTCCACTCAACAACGTACTGTTGATAGAAAGATTATCCCTCCTTCACTCAAAAATGTACTGTTGATAGACAAATGATCCCCCTTCCACTCAACAACGTACTGTTGATAGAAAAATTATCCCTCCTTCCACTCAACAATGCACTGTTGATAGAAAAATGATCCTTCCTTCCATTCAACAATGTACTGTTGATAGAAAAATTATCCCTCCTTCCAATCAACAACGTATATGTACTGTTGATAGAAAAATGATCCCTCCTTCCATTCAACAATGTACTGTTGATAGAAAAATGATCCCTCCTTCTCCTCAACAATGTACTGTTGATAGAACAATGATCCCTCCTTCCACTCAACAACGTACTGTTGATAGAAACATTATCACACCTTCCATTCAACAATGTACTGTTGATAGAAAAATGATCCCTCCTTCCAATCAACAACGTATATGTACTGTTGATAGAAAAATGATCCCTCCTTCCATTCAACAATGTACTGTTGATAGAAAAATGATCCCTCCTTCCATTCAACAACATATTGTTGATAGAAAAATGGTCCCTCCTTCCACTCAACAACGTATATGTACTGTTGATAGAAAAATGATCTCTCCTTCCATTCAACAATGTACTGTTGATAGAAAAATGATTCCTCCTTCCACTCATCAACGTACTATTCATAGAAAAATGATCACTCCTTCTCCTCAACAACGTACTGTTGATAGAAAAATGATCACTCTTCCACTCAACAATGTACTGTTGATAGAAAAATGATCCTCCTTCCACTCAACAATGTACTGTTGATAGAAAAATGATCCCTCCTTCTCCTCAACAACATACTGTTGATAGAAAAATGATCCCTCCTTCCACTCAACAATGTACTGTTGATAGAAAAATGATCACTCTTCCACTCAACAATGTACTGTTGATAGAAAAATGATCCCTCCTTCCACTCAACAATGTACTGTTGATAGAAAAATGATCCCTCCTTCCACTCAACAACGTACTGTTGATAGAAAAATGATCCCTCCTTCCACTCAACAATGTACTGTTGATAGAAAAATGATCCCTCCTTCCACTCAACAACATACTGTTGATAGAAAAATGATCACTCTTCCACTCAACAATGGACTGTTGATAGAAAAATGATCCCTCCTTCCATTCAACAATGTACTGTTGATAGAAAAATGATCACTCTTCAACTCAACAATGTACTGTTGATAGAAAAATGATCCCTCCTTCCAATCAACAATGTACTGTTGATAGAAAAATGATCTCTCCTTCCACTCAACAACGTACTGTTGATAGAAAAATGATCCCTCCTTCCACTCAACAACGTATATGTACTGTTGATAGAAAAATGATCCCTCCTTCCACTCAACAATGTACTGTTGATAGAAAAATGATCCCTCCTTCCATTCAACAATGTACTGTTGATAGAAAAATGATCACTCCTTCTCCTCAACAATGTACTGTTGATAGAAAAATGATCTCTCCTTCCACTCAACAATGTACTGTTGATAGAAAAAATATCCCTCCTTCCACTCCAAAATGTACTGTTGATAGAAAAATGATCTCTCCTTCCACTCAACAACGTACTGTTGATAGAAAAATGATCACTCCTTCTCCTCAATAACATACTGTTGATAGAAAAATGATCCATCCTTCCACTCAACAATGTACTGTTGATAGAAAAATGATCCCTCCTTCCATTCAACAATGTACTGTTGATAGAAAAATGATCCTTCTCCTCAACAATGTACTATTGATAGAAAAATGATCTCTCCTTCCCCTCAACAATGTACTATTGATAGAAAAAATATCCCTCCTTCCACTCCAAAATGTACTGTTGATAGAAAAATGATCTCTCCTTCCACTCAACAACGTACTGTTGATAGAAAAATGATTCCTCCTTCCACTCAACAATGTACTGTTGATAGAAAAATGATCACTCCTTCTCCTCAATAACATACTGTTGATAGAAAAATGATCCCTCCTTCCACTCAACAATGTACTGTTGATAGAAAAATGATCACTCTTCCACTCAACAACGTACTGTTGATAGAAAAATTATCCCTCCTTCCACTCAACAATGTACTGTTGATAGAAAAATGATCCCTCCTTCCACTCAACAATGTACTGTTGATAGAAAAATGATCTCTCCTTCTCCTCAACAACGTACTATTGATAGAAAAATGATCTCTCCTTCTCCTCAACAACGTACTGTTGATAGAAAAATGATCTCTCCTTCCACTCAACAACATACTGTTGATGGAAAAATGATCTCTCCTTCCACTCAACAATGTACTGTTGATAGAAAAATGATCCCTCCTTCCACTCAACAATGTACTGTTGATAGAAAAATGATCACTCCTTCTCCTCAACAACGTACTGTTGATAGAAAAATGATCACTCTTCCACTCAACAATGTACTGTTGATAGAAAAATGATCCCTCCTTCTCCTCAACAATGTACTGTTGATAGAAAAATGATCTCTCCTTCCACTCAACAATGTACTGTTGATAGAAAAATTATCCCTCCTTCCACTCAACAATGTACTGTTGGTAGAAAAATTATCACTCTTCCACTCAACAATGTACTGTTGATAGAAAAATGATCCTTCGTTCCACTCAACAATGTACTGTTGATAGAAAAATGATCACTCCTTCCACTCAACAATGTACTGTTGATAGAAAAATGATCCCTCCTTCCAATCAACAATGTACTGTTGATAGCAAAATGATCTCTCCTTCCACTCAACAACGTACTGTTGATAGAAAAATGATCCCTCCTTCCACTCAACAACGTATATGTACTGTTGATAGAAAAATGATCCCTCCTTCCACTCAACAATGTACTGTTGATAGTAAAATGATCACTCCTTCTCCTCAATAACATACTGTTGATAGAAAAATGATCCCTCCTTCCACTCAACAATGTACTGTTGATAGAAAAATGATCACTCTTCCACTCAACAACGTACTGTTGATAGAGAAATGATCCCTCCTTCCATTCAACAATGTACTGTTGATAGAAAAATTATCACTCCTTCTCCTCAACAATGTACTGTTGATAGAAAAATGATCTCTCCTTCCACTCAACAATGTACTGTTGATAGAAAAAATATCCCTCCTTCCACTCCAAAATGTACTGTTGATAGAAAAATGATTCCTCCTTCCACTCAACAATGTACTGTTGATAGAAATATGATCACTCTTTCTCCTCAATAACATACTGTTGATAGAAAAATGATCCCTCCTTCCACTCAACAATGTACTGTTGATAGAAAAATGATCACTCTTCCACTCAACAACGTACTGTTGATAGCAAAATGATCCCTCCTTCCACTCAACAATGTACTGTTGATAGAAAAATGATCCCTCCTTCCACTCAACAATGTACTGTTGATAGAAAAATGATCCCTCCTTCCACTCAACAATGTACTGTTGATAGAAAAATGATCTCTCCTTCTCCTCAACAACGTACTGTTGATAGAAAAATGATCTCTCCTTCCACTCAACAACATACTGTTGATAGAAAAATGATCTCTCCTTCCACTCAACAATGTACTGTTGATAGAAAAATGATCCCTCCTTCCAATCAACAATGTACTGTTGATAGAAAAATGATCACTCCTTCTCCTCAACAACGTACTGTTGATAGAAAAATGATCACTCTTCCACTCAACAATGTACTGTTGATAGAAAAAGTATCCCTCCTTCCACCCAACAATGTACTGTTGATAGAAAAATGATCCCTCCTTCCACTCAACAATGTACTGTTGATAGTAAAATGATCACTCCTTCTCCTCAATAACATACTGTTGATAGAAAAATGATCCCTCCTTCCACTCAACAATGTACTGTTGATAGAAAAATGATCACTCTTCCACTCAACAACGTACTGTTGATAGAGAAATGATCCCTCCTTCCATTCAACAATGTACTGTTGATAGAAAAATGATCACTCCTTCTCCTCAACAATGTACTGTTGATAGAAAAATGATCTCTCCTTCCACTCAACAATGTACTGTTGATAGAAAAAATATCCCTCCTTCCACTCCAAAATGTACTGTTGATAGAAAAATGATTCCTCCTTCCACTCAACAATGTACTGTTGATAGAAATATGATCACTCCTTCTCCTCAATAACATACTGTTGATAGAAAAATGATCCCTCCTTCCACTCAACAATGTACTGTTGATAGAAAAATGATCACTCTTCCACTCAACAACGTACTGTTGATAGCAAAATGATCCCTCCTTCCACTCAACAATGTACTGTTGATAGAAAAATGATCCCTCCTTCCACTCAACAATGTACTGTTGATAGAAAAATGATCCCTCCTTCCACTCAACAATGTACTGTTGATAGAAAAATGATCTCTCCTTCTCCTCAACAACGTACTGTTGATAGAAAAATGATCTCTCCTTCCACTCAACAACATACTGTTGATAGAAAAATGATCTCTCCTTCCACTCAACAATGTACTGTTGATAGAAAAATGATCCCTCCTTCCAATCAACAATGTACTGTTGATAGAAAAATGATCCCTCCTTCCAATCAGCAATGTACTGTTGATAGAAAAATGATCTCTCCTTCCACTCAACAACGTACTGTTGATAGAAAAATGATCCCTCCTTCCACTCAACAACGTATATGTACTGTTGATAGAAAAATGATCCCTCCTTCCACTCAACAATGTACTGTTGATAGTAAAATGATCACTCCTTCTCCTCAATAACATACTGTTGATAGAAAAATGATCCCTCCTTCCACTCAACAATGTACTGTTGATAGAAAAATGATCACTCTTCCACTCAACAACGTACTGTTGATAGAGAAATGATCCCTCCTTCCATTCAACAATGTACTGTTGATAGAAAAATTATCACTCCTTCTCCTCAACAATGTACTGTTGATAGAAAAATGATCTCTCCTTCCACTCAACAATGTACTGTTGATAGAAAAAATATCCCTCCTTCCACTCCAAAATGTACTGTTGATAGAAAAATGATTCCTCCTTCCACTCAACAATGTACTGTTGATAGAAATATGATCACTCTTTCTCCTCAATAACATACTGTTGATAGAAAAATGATCCCTCCTTCCACTCAACAATGTACTGTTGATAGAAAAATGATCACTCTTCCACTCAACAACGTACTGTTGATAGCAAAATGATCCCTCCTTCCACTCAACAATGTACTGTTGATAGAAAAATGATCCCTCCTTCCACTCAACAATGTACTGTTGATAGAAAAATGATCCCTCCTTCCACTCAACAATGTACTGTTGATAGAAAAATGATCTCTCCTTCTCCTCAACAACGTACTGTTGATAGAAAAATGATCTCTCCTTCCACTCAACAACATACTGTTGATAGAAAAATGATCTCTCCTTCCACTCAACAATGTACTGTTGATAGAAAAATGATCCCTCCTTCCAATCAACAATGTACTGTTGATAGAAAAATGATCACTCCTTCTCCTCAACAACGTACTGTTGATAGAAAAATGATCACTCTTCCACTCAACAATGTACTGTTGATAGAAAAAGTATCCCTCCTTCCACCCAACAATGTACTGTTGATAGAAAAATGATCCCTCCTTCCACTCAACAATGTACTGTTGATAGTAAAATGATCACTCCTTCTCCTCAATAACATACTGTTGATAGAAAAATGATCCCTCCTTCCACTCAACAATGTACTGTTGATAGAAAAATGATCACTCTTCCACTCAACAACGTACTGTTGATAGAGAAATGATCCCTCCTTCCATTCAACAATGTACTGTTGATAGAAAAATGATCACTCCTTCTCCTCAACAATGTACTGTTGATAGAAAAATGATCTCTCCTTCCACTCAACAATGTACTGTTGATAGAAAAAATATCCCTCCTTCCACTCCAAAATGTACTGTTGATAGAAAAATGATTCCTCCTTCCACTCAACAATGTACTGTTGATAGAAATATGATCACTCCTTCTCCTCAATAACATACTGTTGATAGAAAAATGATCCCTCCTTCCACTCAACAATGTACTGTTGATAGAAAAATGATCACTCTTCCACTCAACAACGTACTGTTGATAGCAAAATGATCCCTCCTTCCACTCAACAATGTACTGTTGATAGAAAAATGATCCCTCCTTCCACTCAACAATGTACTGTTGATAGAAAAATGATCCCTCCTTCCACTCAACAATGTACTGTTGATAGAAAAATGATCTCTCCTTCTCCTCAACAACGTACTGTTGATAGAAAAATGATCTCTCCTTCCACTCAACAACATACTGTTGATAGAAAAATGATCTCTCCTTCCACTCAACAATGTACTGTTGATAGAAAAATGATCCCTCCTTCCAATCAACAATGTACTGTTGATAGAAAAATGATCCCTCCTTCTCCTCAACAATGTACTGTTGATAGAAAAATGATCTCTCCTTCCACTCAACAATGTACTGTTGATAGAAAAAGTATCCCTCCTTCCACCCAACAATGTACTGTTGGTAGAAAAATTATCACTTTTCCACTCAACAATGTACTGTTGATAGAAAAATGATCCTTCCTTCCACTCAACAATGTACTGTTGATAGAAAAATGATCACTCCTTCCACTCAACAATGTACTGTTGATAGAAAAATGATCACTCCTGCTCCTCAACAATGTACTGTTGATAGAAAAATGATCCCTCCTTCTCCTCAACAACGTACTGTTGATAGAAAAATGATCTCTCCTTTCACTCAACAATGTACTGTTGATAGAAAAATGATCCCTCCTTCCAATCAACAACGTATATGTACTGTTGATAGAAATATGATCCCTCCTTCCATTCAACAACATATACGTACTGTTGATAAAAAATGATCCCTCCTTCCATTCAACAATGTACTGTTGATAGAAAAATGATCCATCCTTCAATTCAACAATGTACTGTTGATAGAAAAATGATCCCTCCTTCCACTCAACAACGTACTGTTGATAGAAAAATGACCCCTCCTTCCACTCAACAACGTACTGTTGATAGAAAAATTATCCCTCCTTCCACTCAACAATGTACTGTTGATAGAAAAAGGATCCCTCCTTCCACTCAACAACATACTGTTGATAGAAAAATTATCACTCCTTCCACTCAACAATGTACTGTTGATAGAAAAATGATCCCTCCTTCCACTCAACAACATATATGTACTGTTGATAAAAAATGATCCCTCCTTCCATTCAACAATGTACTGTTGATAGAAAAATGATCCATCCTTCAATTCAACAACGTACTGTTGATAGAAAAATGATCACTTCTTCCACTCAACAACGTAGTGTTGATAGAAAAATGATCCCTCCTCCCACTCAACAATGTACTGTTGATAGAAAAATGATCACTCTTCCACTCAACAACGTACTGTTGATAGAGAAATGATCCCTCCTTCCGTTCAACAATGTACTATTGATAGAAAAATGATCACTCCTTCTCCTCAACAATGTACTGTTGATAGAAAAATGATCTCTCCTTCCACTCAACAATGTACTGTTGATAGAAAAAATATCCCTCCTTCCACTCCAAAATGTACTGTTGATAGAAAAATGATCTCTCCTTCCACTCAACAACGTACTGTTGATAGAAAAATGATTCCTCCTTCCACTCAACAATGTACTGTTGATAGAAAAATGATCCCTCCTTCCATTCAACAATGTACTGTTGATAGAAAAATGATCACTCCTTCCACTCAACAACGTACTGTTGATAGAAAAATGATCACTCCTTCTCCTCAACAATGTACTGCTGATAGAAAAATGATCCCTCCTTCCACTCAACAATGTACTGTTGATAGAAAATTATCCCTCCTTCCACTCAACAATGTACTGTTGATAGAAAAATGATCTCTCCTTCTCCTCAACAACGTACTGTTGATAGAAAAATGATCTCTCCTTCCACTCAACAACATACTGTTGATAGAAAAATGATCCCTCCTTCCACTCAACAACATACTGTTGATAGAAAAATGATCACTCTTCCACTCAACAATGGACTGTTGATAGAAAAATGATCCCTCCTTCCATTCAACAATGTACTGTTGATAGAAAAATGATCACTCTTCAACTCAACAATGTACTGTTGATAGAAAAATGATCCCTCCTTCCAATCAACAATGTACTGTTGATAGAAAAATGATCTCTCCTTCCACTCAACAACGTACTGTTGATAGAAAAATGATCCCTCCTTCCACTCAACAACGTATATGTACTGTTGATAGAAAAATGATCCCTCCTTCCACTCAACAATGTACTGTTGATAGAAAAATGATCCCTCCTTCCATTCAACAATGTACTGTTGATAGAAAAATGATCACTCCTTCTCCTCAACAATGTACTGTTGATAGAAAAATGATCTCTCCTTCCACTCAACAATGTACTGTTGATAGAAAAAATATCCCTCCTTCCATTCCAAAATGTACTGTTGATAGAAAAATGATCTCTCCTTCCACTCAACAACGTACTGTTGATAGAAAAATGATCACTCCTTCTCCTCAATAACATACTGTTGATAGAAAAATGATCCATCCTCCCACTCAACAATGTACTGTTGATAGAAAAATGATCCCTCCTTCCATTCAACAATGTACTGTTGATAGAAAAATGATCCTTCTCCTCAACAATGTACTATTGATAGAAAAATGATCTCTCCTTCCCCTCAACAATGTACTATTGATAGAAAAAATATCCCTCCTTCCACTCCAAAATGTACTGTTGATAGAAAAATGATCTCTCCTTCCACTCAACAACGTACTGTTGATAGAAAAATGATTCCTCCTTCCACTCAACAATGTACTGTTGATAGAAAAATGATCACTCCTTCTCCTCAATAACATACTGTTGATAGAAAAATGATCCCTCCTTCTCCTCAACAATGTACTGTTGATAGAAAAATGATCACTCTTCCACTCAACAACGTACTGTTGATAGAAAAATTATCCCTCCTTCCACTCAACAATGTACTGTTGATAGAAAAATGATCCCTCCTTCCACTCAACAATGTACTGTTGATAGAAAAATGATCTCTCCTTCTCCTCAACAACGTACTGTTGATAGAAAAATGATCTCTCCTTCTCCTCAACAACGTACTGTTGATAGAAAAATGATCTCTCCTTCCACTCAGCAACATACTGTTGATGGAAAAATGATCTCTCCTTCCACTCAACAATGTACTGTTGATAGAAAAATGATCCCTCCTTCCACTCAACAATGTACTGTTGATAGAAAAATGATCACTCCTTCTCCTCAACAACGTACTGTTGATAGAAAAATGATCACTCTTCCACTCAAAAATGTACTGTTGATAGAAAAATGATCCCTCCTTCTCCTCAACAATGTACTGTTGATAGAAAAATGATCTCTCCTTCCACTCAACAATGTACTGTTGATAGAAAAATTATCCCTCCTTCCACTCAACAATGTACTGTTGGTAGAAAAATTATCACTCTTCCACTCAACAATGTACTGTTGATAGAAAAATGATCCTTCGTTCCACTCAACAATGTACTGTTGATAGAAAAATGATCACTCCTTCCACTCAACAATGTACTGTTGATAGAAAAATGATCCCTCCTTCCAATCAACAATGTACTGTTGATAGAAAAATGATCTCTCCTTCCACTCAACAACGTACTGTTGATAGAAAAATGATCCCTCCTTCCACTCAACAACGTATATGTACTGTTGATAGAAAAATGATCCCTCCTTCCACTCAACAATGTACTGTTGATAGTAAAATGATCACTCCTTCTCCTCAATAACATACTGTTGATAGAAAAATGATCCCTCCTTCCACTCAACAATGTACTGTTGATAGAAAAATGATCACTCTTCCACTCAACAACGTACTGTTGATAGAAAAATGATCCCTCCTTCCATTCAACAATGTACTGTTGATAGAAAAATGATCACTCCTTCTCCTCAACAATGTACTGTTGATAGAAAAATGATCTCTCCTTCCACTCAACAATGTACTGTTGATAGAAAAAATATCCCTCCTTCCACTCCAAAATGTACTGTTGATAGAAAAATGATTCCTCCTTCCACTCAACAATGTACTGTTGATAGAAAAATGATCACTCCTTCTCCTCAATAACATACTGTTGATAGAAAAATGATCCCTCCTTCCACTCAACAATGTACTGTTGATAGAAAAATGATCACTCTTCCACTCAACAACGTACTGTTGATAGCAAAATAATCCCTCCTTCCACTCAACAATGTACTGTTGATAGAAAAATGATCCCTCCTTCCACTCAACAATGTACTGTTGATAGAAAAATGATCCCTCCTTCCACTCAACAATGTACTGTTGATAGAAAAATGATCTCTCCTTCTCCTCAACAACGTACTGTTGATAGAAAAATGATCTCTCCTTCCACTCAACAACATACTGTTGATAGAAAAATGATCTCTCCTTCCACTCAACAATGTACTGTTGATAGAAAAATGATCCCTCCTTCCAATCAACAATGTACTGTTGATAGAAAAATGATCACTCCTTCTCCTCAACAACGTACTGTTGATAGAAAAATGTTCACTCTTCCACTCAACAATGTACTGTTGATAGAAAAATGATCCCTCCTTCTCCTCAACAATGTACTGTTGATAGAAAAATGATCTCTCCTTCCACTCAACAATGTACTGTTGATAGAAAAAGTATCCCTCCTTCCACCCAACAATGTACTGTTGGTAGAAAAATTATCACTTTTCCACTCAACAATGTACTGTTGATAGCAAATTATCCTTCCTTCCACTCAACAATGTACTGTTGATAGAAAAATGATCACCCCTTCCACTCAACAATGTACTGTTGATAGAAAAATGATCACTCCTGCTCCTCAACAATGTACTGTTGATAGAAAAATGATCCCTCCTTCTCCTCAACAACGTACTGTTGATAGAAAAATGATCTCTCCTTTCACTCAACAATGTACTGTTGATAGAAAAATGATCCCTCCTTCCAATCAACAACGTATATGTACTGTTGATAGAAATATGATCCCTCCTTCCATTCAACAACATATATGTACAGTTGATAAAAAATGATCCCTCCTTCCATTCAACAATGTACTGTTGATAGAAAAATGATCCATCCTTCAATTCAACAATGTACTGTTGATAGAAAAATGATCCCTCCTTCCACTCAACAACGTACTGTTGATAGAAAAATGACCCCTCCTTCCACTCAACAACGTACTGTTGATAGAAAAATTATCCCTCCTTCCACTCAACAATGTACTGTTGATAGAAAAAGGATCCCTCCTTCCACTCAACAACATACTGTTGATAGAAAAATTATCACTCCTTCCACTCAACAATGTACTGTTGATAGAAAAATGATCCCTCCTTCCACTCAACAACATATATGTACTGTTGATATAAAATGATCCCTCCTTCCATTCAACAATGTACTGTTGATAGAAAAATGATCCATCCTTCAATTCAACAACGTACTGTTGATAGAAAAATGATCACTTCTTCCACTCAACAACGTACTGTTGATAGAAAAATGACCCCTCCTTCCACTCAACAACGTAGTGTTGATAGAAAAATGATCCCTCCTCCCACTCAACAATGTACTGTTGATAGAAAAATGATCACTCTTCCACTCAACAACGTACTGTTGATAGAGAAATGATCCCTCCTTCCGTTCAACAATGTACTATTGATAGAAAAATGATCACTCCTTCTCCTCAACAATGTACTGTTGATAGAAAAATGATCTCTCCTTCCACTCAACAATGTACTGTTGATAGAAAAAATATCCCTCCTTCCACTCCAAAATGTACTGTTGATAGAAAAATGATCTCTCCTTCCACTCAACAACGTACTGTTGATAGAAAAATGATTCCTCCTTCCACTCAACAATGTACTGTTGATAGAAAAATGATCCCTCCTTCCATTCAACAATGTACTGTTGATAGAAAAATGATCACTCCTTCCACTCAACAACGTACTGTTGATAGCAAAATGATCACTCCTTCTCCTCAACAATGTACTGCTGATAGAAAAATGATCCCTCCTTCCACTCAACAATGTACTGTTGATAGAAAAATGATCACTCTTCCACTCAACAATGTACTGTTGGTAGAAAAATTATCACTCTTCCACTCAACAATGTACTGTTGATAGAAAAATGATCCTTCGTTCCACTCAACAATGTACTGTTGATAGAAAAATGATCACTCCTTCCACTCAACAATGTACTGTTGATAGAAAAATGATCCCTCCTTCCAATCAACAATGTACTGTTGATAGAAAAATGATCTCTCCTTCCACTCAACAACGTACTGTTGATAGAAAAATGATCCCTCCTTCCACTCAACAACGTATATGTACTGTTGATAGAAAAATGATCCCTCCTTCCACTCAACAATGTACTGTTGATAGTAAAATGATCACTCCTTCTCCTCAATAACATACTGTTGATAGAAAAATGATCCCTCCTTCCACTCAACAATGTACTGTTGATAGAAAAATGATCACTCTTCCACTCAACAACGTACTGTTGATAGAAAAATGATCCCTCCTTCCATTCAACAATGTACTGTTGATAGAAAAATGATCACTCCTTCTCCTCAACAATGTACTGTTGATAGAAAAATGATCCCTCCTTCCACTCAACAATGTACTGTTGATAGAAAAAATATCCCTCCTTCCACTCCAAAATGTACTGTTGATAGAAAAATGATTCCTCCTTCCACTCAACAATGTACTGTTGATAGAAAAATGATCACTCCTTCTCCTCAATAACATACTGTTGATAGAAAAATGATCCCTCCTTCCACTCAACAATGTACTGTTGATAGAAAAATGATCACTCTTCCACTCAACAACGTACTGTTGATAGCAAAATAATCCCTCCTTCCACTCAACAATGTACTGTTGATAGAAAAATGATCCCTCCTTCCACTCAACAATGTACTGTTGATAGAAAAATGATCCCTCCTTCCACTCAACAATGTACTGTTGATAGAAAAATGATCTCTCCTTCTCCTCAACAACGTACTGTTGATAGAAAAATGATCTCTCCTTCCACTCAACAACATACTGTTGATAGAAAAATGATCTCTCCTTCCACTCAACAATGTACTGTTGATAGAAAAATGATCCCTCCTTCCAATCAACAATGTACTGTTGATAGAAAAATGATCACTCCTTCTCCTCAACAACGTACTGTTGATAGAAAAATGTTCACTCTTCCACTCAACAATGTACTGTTGATAGAAAAATGATCCCTCCTTCTCCTCAACAATGTACTGTTGATAGAAAAATGATCTCTCCTTCCACTCAACAATGTACTGTTGATAGAAAAAGTATCCCTCCTTCCACCCAACAATGTACTGTTGGTAGAAAAATTATCACTTTTCCACTCAACAATGTACTGTTGATAGCAAATTATCCTTCCTTCCACTCAACAATGTACTGTTGATAGAAAAATGATCACCCCTTCCACTCAACAATGTACTGTTGATAGAAAAATGATCACTCCTGCTCCTCAACAATGTACTGTTGATAGAAAAATGATCCCTCCTTCTCCTCAACAACGTACTGTTGATAGAAAAATGATCTCTCCTTTCACTCAACAATGTACTGTTGATAGAAAAATGATCCCTCCTTCCAATCAACAACGTATATGTACTGTTGATAGAAATATGATCCCTCCTTCCATTCAACAACATATATGTACAGTTGATAAAAAATGATCCCTCCTTCCATTCAACAATGTACTGTTGATAGAAAAATGATCCATCCTTCAATTCAACAATGTACTGTTGATAGAAAAATGATCCCTCCTTCCACTCAACAACGTACTGTTGATAGAAAAATGACCCCTCCTTCCACTCAACAACGTACTGTTGATAGAAAAATTATCCCTCCTTCCACTCAACAATGTACTGTTGATAGAAAAAGGATCCCTCCTTCCACTCAACAACATACTGTTGATAGAAAAATTATCACTCCTTCCACTCAACAATGTACTGTTGATAGAAAAATGATCCCTCCTTCCACTCAACAACATATATGTACTGTTGATATAAAATGATCCCTCCTTCCATTCAACAATGTACTGTTGATAGAAAAATGATCCATCCTTCAATTCAACAACGTACTGTTGATAGAAAAATGATCACTTCTTCCACTCAACAACGTACTGTTGATAGAAAAATGACCCCTCCTTCCACTCAACAACGTAGTGTTGATAGAAAAATGATCCCTCCTCCCACTCAACAATGTACTGTTGATAGAAAAATGATCACTCTTCCACTCAACAACGTACTGTTGATAGAGAAATGATCCCTCCTTCCGTTCAACAATGTACTATTGATAGAAAAATGATCACTCCTTCTCCTCAACAATGTACTGTTGATAGAAAAATGATCTCTCCTTCCACTCAACAATGTACTGTTGATAGAAAAAATATCCCTCCTTCCACTCCAAAATGTACTGTTGATAGAAAAATGATCTCTCCTTCCACTCAACAACGTACTGTTGATAGAAAAATGATTCCTCCTTCCACTCAACAATGTACTGTTGATAGAAAAATGATCCCTCCTTCCATTCAACAATGTACTGTTGATAGAAAAATGATCACTCCTTCCACTCAACAACGTACTGTTGATAGCAAAATGATCACTCCTTCTCCTCAACAATGTACTGCTGATAGAAAAATGATCCCTCCTTCCACTCAACAATGTACTGTTGATAGAAAAATGATCCCTCCTTCCACTCAACAATGTACTGTTGATAGAAAAATGATCACTCCTTCTCCTCAACAACGTACTGTTGATAGAAAAATGGTCACTCTTCCACTCAACAATGTACTGTTGATAGAAAAATGATCCCTCCTTCTCCTCAACAATGTACTGTTGATAGAAAAATGATCTCTCCTTCCACTCAACAATGTACTGTTGATAGAAAAATGATCACTCCTTCCACTCAACAATGTACTGTTGATAGAAAAATGATCACTCCTGCTCCTCAACAACGTACTGTTGATAGAAAAATGATCACTCTTCCACTCAACAATGTACTGTTGATAGAAAAATGATCCCTCCTTCTCCTCAACAACGTACTGTTGATAGAAAAATGATCTCTCCTTTCACTCAACAATGTACTGTTGATAGAAAAATGATCCCTCCTTCCAATCAACAACGTATATGTACTGTTGATAGAAATATGATCCCTCCTTCCATTCAACAACATATATGTACTGTTGATAAAAAATTATCCCTCCTTCCATTCAACAATGTACTGTTGATAGAAAAATGATCCATCCTTCAATTCAACAATGTACTGTTGATAGAAAAATGATCCGTCCTTCCACTCAACAACGTACTGTTGATAGAAAAATGATCACTTCTTCCACTCAACAACGTACTGTTGATAGAAAAATGACCCCTCCTTCCACTCAACAACGTACTGTTGATAGAAAAATGATCCCTCCTTCCACTCAACAATGTACTGTTGATAGAAAAAGGATCCCTCCTTCCACTCAACAACATACTGTTGATAGAAAAATTATCACTCCTTCCACTCAACAATGTACTGTTGATAGAAAAATGATCCCTCCTTCCACTCAACAACATATATGTACTGTTGATAAAAAATTATCCCTCCTTCCATTCAACAATGTACTGTTGATAGAAAAATGATCCATCCTTCAATTCAACAACGTACTGTTGATAGAAAAATGATCACTTCTTCCACTCAACAACGTACTGTTGATAGAAAAATGACCCCTCCTTCCACTCAACAACGTACTGTTGATAGAAAAATGATCCCTCCTTCCAATCAACAACGTATATGTACTGTTGATAGAAAAATGATCCCTCCTTCCACTCAACAATGTACTGTTGATAGAAAAATGATCCCTCCTTCCATTCAACAATGTACTGTTGATAGAAAAATGATCACTCCTTCCACTCAACAACGTACTGTTGATAGAAAAATGATCACTCCTTCTCCTCAACAATGTACTGCTGATAGAAAAATGATCCCTCCTTCCACTCAACAATGTACTGTTGATAGAAAAATTATCCCTCCTTCCACTCAACAATGTACTGTTGATAGAAAAATGATCTCTCCTTCTCCTCAACAACGTACTGTTGATAGAAAAATGATCTCTCCTTCCACTCAACAACATACTGTTGATGGAAAAATGATCTCTCCTTCCACTCAACAATGTACTGTTGATAGAAAAATGATCCCTCCTTCCACTCAACAATGTACTGTTGATAGAAAAATGATCACTCCTTCTCCTCAACAACGTACTGTTGATAGAAAAATGATCACTCTTCCACTCAACAATGTACTGTTGATAGAAAAATGATCCCTCCTTCTCCTCAACAATGTACTGTTGATAGAAAAATGATCTCTCCTTCCACTCAACAACGTACTGTTGATAGAAAAATGATCACTCCTTCCACTCAACAATGTACTGTTGATAGAAAAATTATCACTCCTGCTCCTCAACAACGTACTGTTGATAGAAAAATGATCACTCTTCCACTCAACAATGTACTGTTGATAGAAAAATGATCCCTCCTTCTCCTCAACAACGTACTGTTGATAGAAAAATGATCTCTCCTTTCACTCAACAATGTACTGTTGATAGAAAAATGATCCCTCCTTCCAATCAACAACGTATATGTACTGTTGATAGAAATATGATCCCTCCTTCCATTCAACAACATATATGTACTGTTGATAAAAAATGATCCCTCCTTCCATTCAACAATGTACTGTTGATAGAAAAATGATCCATCCTTCAATTCAACAATGTACTGTTGATAGAAAAATGATCCGTCCTTCCACTCAACAACGTACTGTTGATAGAAAAATGATCACTTCTTCCACTCAACAACGTACTGTTGATAGAAAAATGACCCCTCCTTCCACTCAACAACGTACTGTTGATAGAAAAATGATCCCTCCTTCCACTCAACAATGTACTGTTGATAGAAAAAGGATCCCTCCTTCCACTCAACAACATACTGTTGATAGAAAAATTATCACTCCTTCCACTCAACAATGTACTGTTGATAGAAAAATGATCCCTCCTTCCACTCAACAACATATATGTACTGTTGATAAAAAATTATCCCTCCTTCCATTCAACAATGTACTGTTGATAGAAAAATGATCCATCCTTCAATTCAACAACGTACTGTTGATAGAAAAATGATCACTTCTTCCACTCAACAACGTACTGTTGATAGAAAAATGACCCCTCCTTCCACTCAACAACGTACTGTTGATAGAAAAATGATCCCTCCTTCCAATCAACAACGTATATGTACTGTTGATAGAAAAATGATCCCTCCTTCCACTCAACAATGTACTGTTGATAGAAAAATGATCCCTCCTTCCATTCAACAATGTACTGTTGATAGAAAAATGATCACTCCTTCCACTCAACAACCTACTGTTGATAGAAAAATGATCACTCCTTCTCCTCAACAATGTACTGCTGATAGAAATATGATCTCTCCTTCCACTCAACAATGTACTGTTGATAGAAACAATATCCCTCCTTCCACTCCAAAATGTACAGTTGATAGAAAAATGATCTCTCCTTCCACTCAACAACGTACTGTTGATAGAAAAATGATTCCTCCTTCCACTCAACAATGTACTGTTGATAGAAAAATGATCACTCCTTCTCCTCAATAACATACTGTTGATAGAAAAATGATCCCTCCTTCCACCCAACAATGTACTGTTGATAGAAAAATGATCCCTCCTTCCACTCAACAATGTACTGTTGATAGAAAAATGATCACTCCTTCCACTCAACAATGTACTGTTGATAGAAAAATGATCACTCCTGCTCCTCAACAACGTACTGTTGATAGAAAAATGATCACTCTTCCACTCAACAATGTACTGTTGATAGAAAAATGATCCCTCCTTCTCCTCAACAACGTACTGTTGATAGAAAAATGATCTCTCCTTTCACTCAACAATGTACTGTTGATAGAAAAATGATCCCTCCTTCCAATCAACAACGTATATGTACTGTTGATAGAAATATGATCCCTCCTTCCATTCAACAACATATATGTACTGTTGATAAAAAATGATCCCTCCTTCCATTCAACAATGTACTGTTGATAGAAAAATGATCCATCCTTCAATTCAACAATGTACTGTTGATAGAAAAATGATCCGTCCTTCCACTCAACAACGTACTGTTGATAGAAAAATGATCACTTCTTCCACTCAACAACGTACTGTTGATAGAAAAATGACCCCTCCTTCCCTTCAACAACGTACTGTTGATAGAAAAATGATCCCTCCTTCCACTCAACAATGTACTGTTGATAGAAAAAGGATCCCTCCTTCCACTCAACAACATACTGTTGATAGAAAAATTATCACTCCTTCCACTCAACAATGTACTGTTGATAGAAAAATGATCCCTCCTTCCACTCAACAACATATATGTACTGTTGATAAAAAATTATCCCTCCTTCCATTCAACAATGTACTGTTGATAGAAAAATGATCCATCCTTCAATTCAACAACGTACTGTTGATAGAAAAATGATCACTTCTTCCACTCAACAACGTACTGTTGATAGAAAAATGACCCCTCCTTCCACTCAACAACGTACTGTTGATAGAAAAATGATCCCTCCTTCCAATCAACAACGTATATGTACTGTTGATAGAAAAATGATCCCTCCTTCCACTCAACAATGTACTGTTGATAGAAAAATGATCCCTCCTTCCATTCAACAATGTACTGTTGATAGAAAAATGATCCCTCCTTCCACTCAACAACATATATGTACTGTTGATAAAAAATGATCCCTCCTTCCATTCAACAATGTACTGTTGATAGAAAAATGATCCATCCTTCAATTCAACAACGTACTGTTGATAGAAAAATGATCACTTCTTCCACTCAACAACGTACTGTTGATAGAAAAATGACCCCTCCTTCCACTCAACAACGTACTGTTGATAGAAAAATGATCCCTCCTTCCACTCAACAATGTACTGTTGATAGAAAAAGGATCCCTCCTTCCACTCAACAACATACTGTTGATAGAAAAATGATCACTCCTTCCACTCAACAATGTACTGTTGATAGAAAAATTATCACTCCTTCCAATCAACAACGTATATGTACTGTTGATAGAAAAATGATCCCTCCTTCCACTCAACAATGTACTGTTGATAGAAAAATGATCCCTCCTTCCATTCAACAATGTACTGTTGATAGAAAAATGATCACTCCTTCCACTCAACAACGTACTGTTGATAGAAAAATGATCACTCCTTCTCCTCAACAATGTACTGCTGATAGAAAAATGATCTCTCCTTCCACTCAACAATGTACTGTTGATAGAAAAAATATCCCTCCTTCCACTCCAAAATGTACAGTTGATAGAAAAATGATCTCTCCTTCCACTCAACAACGTACTGTTGATAGAAAAATGATTCCTCCTTCCACTCAACAATGTACTGTTGATAGAAAAATGATCACTCCTTCTCCTCAATAACATACTGTTGATAGAAAAATGATCCCTCCTTCCACCCAACAATGTACTGTTGATAGACAAATGATCCCTCCTTCCACTCAACAATGTACTGTTGATAGAAAAATGATCACTCTTCCACTCAACAACGTACTGTTGATAGAAAAATGATCCCTCCTTCCACTCAACAATGTACTGTTGATAGAAAAATGATCCCTCCTTCCACTCAACAATGTACTGTTGATAGAAAAATGATCTCTCCTTCTCCTCAACAACATACTGTTGGTAGAAAAATTATCTCTCCTTCCACTCAACAATGTACTGTTGATAGAAAAATGATCACTCCTTCTCCTCAACAATGTACTGTTGATAGAAAAATGATCTCTCCTTCCCCTCAACAATGTACTGTTGATAGAAAAAGTATCCCTCCTTCCACCCAACAATGTACTGTTGGTAGAAAAATTATCACTTCCACTCAACAATGTACTGTTGATAGAAAAATGATCCCTCCTTCCACTCAACAATGTACTGTTGATAGAAAAATGATCACTCCTTCCAATCAACAACGTATATGTACTGTTGATAGAAATATGATCCCTCCTTCCATTCAACAACATATATGTACTGTTGATAGAAAAATGATCCATCCTTCAATTCAACAATGTACTGTTGATAGAAAAATGATCCCTCCTTCCACTCAACAACGTACTGTTGATAGAAAAATGATCACTTCTTCCACTCAACAACGTACTGTTGATAGAAAAATGATCACTCTTCCACTCAACAATGTACTGTTGATAGAAAAATGATCCCTCCTTCCAATCAACAACGTATATGTACTGTTGATAGAAATATGATCCCTCCTTCCATTCAACAACATATATGTACTGTTGATAGAAAAATGATCCATCCTTCAATTCAACAATGTACTGTTGATAGAAAAATGATCCCTCCTTCCACTCAACAACGTACTGTTGATAGAAAAATGATCACTTCTTCCACTCAACAACGTACTGTTGATAGAAAAATGACCCCTCCTTCCACTCAACAACATACTGTTGATAGAAAAATTATCACTCCTTCCACTCAACAATGTACTGTTGATAGAAAAATGATCCCTCCTTCCACTCAACAACATATATGTACTGTTGATAAAAAATGATCCCTCCTTCCATTCAACAACGTACTGTTGATAGAAAAATGATCACTTCTTCCACTCAACAACGTACTGTTGATAGAAAAATGACCCCTCCTTCCACTCAACAACGTACTGTTGATAGAAAAATGATCCCTCCTTCCACTCAACAATGTACTGTTGATAGAAAAAGGATCCCTCCTTCCACTCAACAACATACTGTTGATAGAAAAATTATCACTCCTTCCACTCAACAATGTACTGTTGATAGAAAAATTATCACTCCTTCCAATCAACAACATATATGTACTGTTGATAGAAAAATGATCCCTCCTTCCACTCAACAATGTACTGTTGATAGAAAAATGATCCCTCCTTCCATTCAACAATGTACTGTTGATAGAAAAATGATCCCTCCTTCCACTCAACAACGTACTGTTGATAGAAAAATGATCACTCCTTCTCCTCAACAATGTACTGCTGATAGAAAAATGATCTCTCCTTCCACTCAAGAATGTACTGTTGATAGAAAAAATATCCCTCCTTCCACTCCAAAATGTACAGTTGATAGAAAAATGATCTCTCCTTCCACTCAACAACGTACTGTTGATTGAAAAATGATTCCTCCTTCCACTCAACAATGTACTGTTGATAGAAAAATGATCACTCCTTCTCCTCAATAACATACTGTTGATAAAAAAATGATCCCTCCTTCCACCCAACAATGTACTGTTGATAGAAAAATGATCCCTCCTTCCACTCAACAATGTACTGTTGATAGAAAAATGATCACTCTTCCATTCAACAATGTACAGTTGATAGAAAAATGATCCCTCCTTCCACTCAACAATATACTGTTGATAGAAAAATGATCCCTCCTTCCACTCAACAATGTACTGTTGATAGAAAAATGATCTCTCCTTCTCCTCAACAACGTACTGTTGATAGAAAAATGATCTCTCCTTCCACTCAACAACATACTGTTGATAGAAAAATTATCTCTCCTTCCACTCAACAATGTACTGTTGATAGAAAAATGATCACTCCTTCTCCTCAACAACGTATTGTTGATAGAAAAATGATCACTCTTCCACTCAACAATGTACTGTTGATAGAAAAATGATCCCTCCTTCTCCTCAACAATGTACTGTTGATAGAAAAAATATCCCTCCTTCCACTCCAAAATGTACAGTTGATAGAAAATGTATCACTCCTTCCAATCAACAATGTACTGTTGATAGAAAAATGATCCCTCCTTCCACTCAACAATGTACTGTTGATAGAAAAAGGATCCCTCCTTCCACTCAACAACATACTGTTGATAGAAAAATTATCACTCCTTCAACTCAACAATGTACTGTTTATAGAAAAATGATCCCTCCTTCCACTCAACAACATATATGTACTGTTGATAAAAAATGATCCCTCCTTCCACTCAACAACGTACTGTTGATAGAAAAATTATCCCTCCTTCCACTCAACAATGTACTGTTGATAGAAAAAGGATCCCTCCTTCCACTCAACAACATACTGTTGATAGAAAAATTATCACTCCTTCCACTCAACAATGTACTGTTGATAGAAAAATGATCCCTCCTTCCACTCAACAACATATATGTACTGTTGATAAAAAATGATCCCTCCTTCCATTCAACAATGTACTGTTGATAGAAAAATGATCCATCCTTCAATTCAACAACATACTGTTGATAGAAAAATGATCACTTCTTCCACTCAACAACATACTGTTGTTAGAAAAATGACCCCTCCTTCCACTCAACAACGTACTGTTGATAGAAAAATGATCCCTCCTTCCACTCAACAATGTACTGTTGATAGAAAAAGGATCCCTCCTTCCACTCAACAACATACTGTTGATAGAAAAATTATCACTCCTTCCACTCAACAATGTACTGTTGATAGAAAAATGATCTCTCCTTTCACTCAACAATGTACTGTTGATAGAAAAATGATCCCTCCTTCCAATCAACAATGTACTGTTGATAGAAAAAGGATCCCTCCTTCCACTCAACAACATACTGTTGATAGAAAAATTATCACTCCTTCCACTCAACAATGTACTGTTGATAGAAAAATGATCCCTCCTTCCACTCAACAACATATATGTACTGTTGATAAAAAATGATCCCTCCTTCCATTCAACAATGTACTGTTGATAGAAAAATGATCCATCCTTCAATTCAACAACATACTGTTGATAGAAAAATGATCACTTCTTCCACTCAACAACATACTGTTGTTAGAAAAATGACCCCTCCTTCCACTCAACAACGTACTGTTGATAGAAAAATGATCCCTCCTTCCACTCAACAATGTACTGTTGATAGAAAAAGGATCCCTCCTTCCACTCAACAACATACTGTTGATAGAAAAATTATCACTCCTTCCACTCAACAATGTACTGTTGATAGAAAAATGATCTCTCCTTTCACTCAACAATGTACTGTTGATAGAAAAATGATCCCTCCTTCCAATCAACAACGTATATGTACTGTTGATAGAAATATGATCCCTCCTTCCATTCAACAACATATATGTACTGTTGATAAAAAAATGATCCCTCCTTCCATTCAACAATGTACTGTTGATAGAAAAATGATCCATCCTTCAATTCAACAATGTACTGTTGATAGAAAAATGATCCGTCCTTCCACTCAACAACGTACTGTTGATAGAAAAATGATCACTTCTTCCACTCAACAACGTACTGTTGATAGAAAAATGACCCCTCCTTCCACTCAACAACGTACTGTTGATAGAAAAATGATCCCTCCTTCCACTCAACAATGTACTGTTGATAGAAAAAGGATCCCTCCTTCCACTCAACAACATACTGTTGATAGAAAAATTATCACTCCTTCCACTCAACAATGTACTGTTGATAGAAAAATGATCCCTCCTTCCACTCAACAACATATATGTACTGTTGATAAAAAATTATCCCTCCTTCCATTCAACAATGTACTGTTGATAGAAAAATGATCCATCCTTCAATTCAACAACGTACTGTTGATAGAAAAATGATCACTTCTTCCACTCAACAACGTACTGTTGATAGAAAAATGACCCCTCCTTCCACTCAACAACGTACTGTTGATAGAAAAATGATCCCTCCTTCCAATCAACAACGTATATGTACTGTTGATAGAAAAATGATCCCTCCTTCCACTCAACAATGTACTGTTGATAGAAAAATGATCCCTCCTTCCATTCAACAATGTACTGTTGATAGAAAAATGATCACTCCTTCCACTCAACAACCTACTGTTGATAGAAAAATGATCACTCCTTCTCCTCAACAATGTACTGCTGATAGAAATATGATCTCTCCTTCCACTCAACAATGTACTGTTGATAGAAACAATATCCCTCCTTCCACTCCAAAATGTACAGTTGATAGAAAAATGATCTCTCCTTCCACTCAACAACGTACTGTTGATAGAAAAATGATTCCTCCTTCCACTCAACAATGTACTGTTGATAGAAAAATGATCACTCCTTCTCCTCAATAACATACTGTTGATAGAAAAATGATCCCTCCTTCCACCCAACAATGTACTGTTGATAGAAAAATGATCCCTCCTTCCACTCAACAATGTACTGTTGATAGAAAAATGATCACTCCTTCCACTCAACAATGTACTGTTGATAGAAAAATGATCACTCCTGCTCCTCAACAACGTACTGTTGATAGAAAAATGATCACTCTTCCACTCAACAATGTACTGTTGATAGAAAAATGATCCCTCCTTCTCCTCAACAACGTACTGTTGATAGAAAAATGATCTCTCCTTTCACTCAACAATGTACTGTTGATAGAAAAATGATCCCTCCTTCCAATCAACAACGTATATGTACTGTTGATAGAAATATGATCCCTCCTTCCATTCAACAACATATATGTACTGTTGATAAAAAATGATCCCTCCTTCCATTCAACAATGTACTGTTGATAGAAAAATGATCCATCCTTCAATTCAACAATGTACTGTTGATAGAAAAATGATCCGTCCTTCCACTCAACAACGTACTGTTGATAGAAAAATGATCACTTCTTCCACTCAACAACGTACTGTTGATAGAAAAATGACCCCTCCTTCCCTTCAACAACGTACTGTTGATAGAAAAATGATCCCTCCTTCCACTCAACAATGTACTGTTGATAGAAAAAGGATCCCTCCTTCCACTCAACAACATACTGTTGATAGAAAAATTATCACTCCTTCCACTCAACAATGTACTGTTGATAGAAAAATGATCCCTCCTTCCACTCAACAACATATATGTACTGTTGATAAAAAATTATCCCTCCTTCCATTCAACAATGTACTGTTGATAGAAAAATGATCCATCCTTCAATTCAACAACGTACTGTTGATAGAAAAATGATCACTTCTTCCACTCAACAACGTACTGTTGATAGAAAAATGACCCCTCCTTCCACTCAACAACGTACTGTTGATAGAAAAATGATCCCTCCTTCCAATCAACAACGTATATGTACTGTTGATAGAAAAATGATCCCTCCTTCCACTCAACAATGTACTGTTGATAGAAAAATGATCCCTCCTTCCATTCAACAATGTACTGTTGATAGAAAAATGATCCCTCCTTCCACTCAACAACATATATGTACTGTTGATAAAAAATGATCCCTCCTTCCATTCAACAATGTACTGTTGATAGAAAAATGATCCATCCTTCAATTCAACAACGTACTGTTGATAGAAAAATGATCACTTCTTCCACTCAACAACGTACTGTTGATAGAAAAATGACCCCTCCTTCCACTCAACAACGTACTGTTGATAGAAAAATGATCCCTCCTTCCACTCAACAATGTACTGTTGATAGAAAAAGGATCCCTCCTTCCACTCAACAACATACTGTTGATAGAAAAATGATCACTCCTTCCACTCAACAATGTACTGTTGATAGAAAAATTATCACTCCTTCCAATCAACAACGTATATGTACTGTTGATAGAAAAATGATCCCTCCTTCCACTCAACAATGTACTGTTGATAGAAAAATGATCCCTCCTTCCATTCAACAATGTACTGTTGATAGAAAAATGATCACTCCTTCCACTCAACAACGTACTGTTGATAGAAAAATGATCACTCCTTCTCCTCAACAATGTACTGCTGATAGAAAAATGATCTCTCCTTCCACTCAACAATGTACTGTTGATAGAAAAAATATCCCTCCTTCCACTCCAAAATGTACAGTTGATAGAAAAATGATCTCTCCTTCCACTCAACAACGTACTGTTGATAGAAAAATGATTCCTCCTTCCACTCAACAATGTACTGTTGATAGAAAAATGATCACTCCTTCTCCTCAATAACATACTGTTGATAGAAAAATGATCCCTCCTTCCACCCAACAATGTACTGTTGATAGAAAAATGATCCCTCCTTCCACTCAACAATGTACTGTTGATAGAAAAATGATCACTCTTCCACTCAACAACGTACTGTTGATAGAAAAATGATCCCTCCTTCCACTCAACAATGTACTGTTGATAGAAAAATGATCCCTCCTTCCACTCAACAATGTACTGTTGATAGAAAAATGATCTCTCCTTCTCCTCAACAACATACTGTTGGTAGAAAAATTATCTCTCCTTCCACTCAACAATGTACTGTTGATAGAAAAATGATCACTCCTTCTCCTCAACAATGTACTGTTGATAGAAAAATGATCTCTCCTTCCCCTCAACAATGTACTGTTGATAGAAAAAGTATCCCTCCTTCCACCCAACAATGTACTGTTGGTAGAAAAATTATCACTTCCACTCAACAATGTACTGTTGATAGAAAAATGATCCCTCCTTCCACTCAACAATGTACTGTTGATAGAAAAATGATCACTCCTTCCAATCAACAACGTATATGTACTGTTGATAGAAATATGATCCCTCCTTCCATTCAACAACATATATGTACTGTTGATAGAAAAATGATCCATCCTTCAATTCAACAATGTACTGTTGATAGAAAAATGATCCCTCCTTCCACTCAACAACGTACTGTTGATAGAAAAATGATCACTTCTTCCACTCAACAACGTACTGTTGATAGAAAAATGATCACTCTTCCACTCAACAATGTACTGTTGATAGAAAAATGATCCCTCCTTCCAATCAACAACGTATATGTACTGTTGATAGAAATATGATCCCTCCTTCCATTCAACAACATATATGTACTGTTGATAGAAAAATGATCCATCCTTCAATTCAACAATGTACTGTTGATAGAAAAATGATCCCTCCTTCCACTCAACAACGTACTGTTGATAGAAAAATGATCACTTCTTCCACTCAACAACGTACTGTTGATAGAAAAATGACCCCTCCTTCCACTCAACAACATACTGTTGATAGAAAAATTATCACTCCTTCCACTCAACAATGTACTGTTGATAGAAAAATGATCCCTCCTTCCACTCAACAACATATATGTACTGTTGATAAAAAATGATCCCTCCTTCCATTCAACAACGTACTGTTGATAGAAAAATGATCACTTCTTCCACTCAACAACGTACTGTTGATAGAAAAATGACCCCTCCTTCCACTCAACAACGTACTGTTGATAGAAAAATGATCCCTCCTTCCACTCAACAATGTACTGTTGATAGAAAAAGGATCCCTCCTTCCACTCAACAACATACTGTTGATAGAAAAATTATCACTCCTTCCACTCAACAATGTACTGTTGATAGAAAAATTATCACTCCTTCCAATCAACAACATATATGTACTGTTGATAGAAAAATGATCCCTCCTTCCACTCAACAATGTACTGTTGATAGAAAAATGATCCCTCCTTCCATTCAACAATGTACTGTTGATAGAAAAATGATCCCTCCTTCCACTCAACAACGTACTGTTGATAGAAAAATGATCACTCCTTCTCCTCAACAATGTACTGCTGATAGAAAAATGATCTCTCCTTCCACTCAAGAATGTACTGTTGATAGAAAAAATATCCCTCCTTCCACTCCAAAATGTACAGTTGATAGAAAAATGATCTCTCCTTCCACTCAACAACGTACTGTTGATTGAAAAATGATTCCTCCTTCCACTCAACAATGTACTGTTGATAGAAAAATGATCACTCCTTCTCCTCAATAACATACTGTTGATAAAAAAATGATCCCTCCTTCCACCCAACAATGTACTGTTGATAGAAAAATGATCCCTCCTTCCACTCAACAATGTACTGTTGATAGAAAAATGATCACTCTTCCATTCAACAATGTACAGTTGATAGAAAAATGATCCCTCCTTCCACTCAACAATATACTGTTGATAGAAAAATGATCCCTCCTTCCACTCAACAATGTACTGTTGATAGAAAAATGATCTCTCCTTCTCCTCAACAACGTACTGTTGATAGAAAAATGATCTCTCCTTCCACTCAACAACATACTGTTGATAGAAAAATTATCTCTCCTTCCACTCAACAATGTACTGTTGATAGAAAAATGATCACTCCTTCTCCTCAACAACGTATTGTTGATAGAAAAATGATCACTCTTCCACTCAACAATGTACTGTTGATAGAAAAATGATCCCTCCTTCTCCTCAACAATGTACTGTTGATAGAAAAAATATCCCTCCTTCCACTCCAAAATGTACAGTTGATAGAAAATGTATCACTCCTTCCAATCAACAATGTACTGTTGATAGAAAAATGATCCCTCCTTCCACTCAACAATGTACTGTTGATAGAAAAAGGATCCCTCCTTCCACTCAACAACATACTGTTGATAGAAAAATTATCACTCCTTCAACTCAACAATGTACTGTTTATAGAAAAATGATCCCTCCTTCCACTCAACAACATATATGTACTGTTGATAAAAAATGATCCCTCCTTCCACTCAACAACGTACTGTTGATAGAAAAATTATCCCTCCTTCCACTCAACAATGTACTGTTGATAGAAAAAGGATCCCTCCTTCCACTCAACAACATACTGTTGATAGAAAAATTATCACTCCTTCCACTCAACAATGTACTGTTGATAGAAAAATGATCCCTCCTTCCACTCAACAACATATATGTACTGTTGATAAAAAATGATCCCTCCTTCCATTCAACAATGTACTGTTGATAGAAAAATGATCCATCCTTCAATTCAACAACATACTGTTGATAGAAAAATGATCACTTCTTCCACTCAACAACATACTGTTGTTAGAAAAATGACCCCTCCTTCCACTCAACAACGTACTGTTGATAGAAAAATGATCCCTCCTTCCACTCAACAATGTACTGTTGATAGAAAAAGGATCCCTCCTTCCACTCAACAACATACTGTTGATAGAAAAATTATCACTCCTTCCACTCAACAATGTACTGTTGATAGAAAAATGATCTCTCCTTTCACTCAACAATGTACTGTTGATAGAAAAATGATCCCTCCTTCCAATCAACAATGTACTGTTGATAGAAAAAGGATCCCTCCTTCCACTCAACAACATACTGTTGATAGAAAAATTATCACTCCTTCCACTCAACAATGTACTGTTGATAGAAAAATGATCCCTCCTTCCACTCAACAACATATATGTACTGTTGATAAAAAATGATCCCTCCTTCCATTCAACAATGTACTGTTGATAGAAAAATGATCCATCCTTCAATTCAACAACATACTGTTGATAGAAAAATGATCACTTCTTCCACTCAACAACATACTGTTGTTAGAAAAATGACCCCTCCTTCCACTCAACAACGTACTGTTGATAGAAAAATGATCCCTCCTTCCACTCAACAATGTACTGTTGATAGAAAAAGGATCCCTCCTTCCACTCAACAACATACTGTTGATAGAAAAATTATCACTCCTTCCACTCAACAATGTACTGTTGATAGAAAAATGATCTCTCCTTTCACTCAACAATGTACTGTTGATAGAAAAATGATCCCTCCTTCCAATCAACAACGTATATGTACTGTTGATAGAAATATGATCCCTCCTTCCATTCAACAACATATATGTACTGTTGATAAAAAATGATCCCTCCTTCCATTCAACAATGTACTGTTGATAGAAAAATGATCCCTCCTTCCACTCAACAACGTACTGTTGATAGAAAAATGATCACTCTTCCACTCAACAATGTACTGTTGATAGAAAAATGACCCCTCCTTCCACTCAACAACGTACTGTTGATAGAAAAATGACCCCTCCTTCCACTCAACAATGTACTGTTGATAGAAAAATTATCCCTCCTTCCACTCAACAATGTACTGTTGATAGAAAAAGGATCCCTCCTTCCACTCAACAACATACTGTTGATAGAAAAATTATCACTCCTTCCACTCAACAATGTACTGTTGATAGAAAAATGATCCCTCCTTCCACTCAACAACATATATGTACTGTTGATAAAAAATGATCCCTCCTTCCATTCAACAATGTACTGTTGATAGAAAAATGATCCATCCTTCAATTCAACAACGTACTGTTGATAAAAAAATGATCCCTCCTTCTCCTCAACAATGTACTGTTGATAGAAAAATGATCTCTCCTTTCACTCAACAATGTACTGTTGATAGAAAAATGATCCCTCCTTCCAATCAACAACGTATATGTACTGTTGATAGAAATATGATCCCTCCTTCCACTCAACAATGTACTGTTGATAAAAAAATGATCCCTCCTTCCATTCAACAATGTACTGTTGATAGAAAAATGATCACTCCTTCCACTCAACAACGTACTGTTGATAGAAAAATGATCACTCCTTCTCCTCAACAATGTACTGTTGATAGAAAAATGATCTCTCCTTCCACTCAACAATGTACTGTTGATAGAAAAAATATCCCTCCTTCCACTCCAAAATGTACTGTTGATAGAAAAATGATTCCTCCTTCCACTCAACAATGTACTGTTGATAGAAAAATGATCACTCCTTCTCCTCAATAACATACTGTTGATAGAAAAATGATCCCTCCTTCCACTCAACAATGTACTGTTGATAGAAAAATGATCACTCTTCCACTCAACAACGTACTGTTGATAGAAAAATGATCCCTCCTTCCACTCAACAATGTACTGTTTATAGAAAAATGATCCCTCCTTCCACTCAACAATGTACTGTTGATAGAAAAATGATCCCTCCTTCCACTCAACAATGTACTGTTGATAGAAAAATGATCTCTCCTTCTCCTCAACAACGTACTGTTGATAGAAAAATGATCTCTCCTTCCATTCAACAACATACTGTTGATAGAAAAATGATCTCTCCTTCCACTCAACAATGTACTGTTGATAGAAAAATGATCACTCTTCCACTCAACAATGTACTGTTGATAGAAAAATTATCACTCCTTCCAATCAACAATGTACTGTTGATAGAAAAATGATCCCTCCTTCCACTCAACAATGTACTGTTGATAGAAAAAGGATCCCTCCTTCCACTCAACAAAATACTGTTGATAGAAAAATTATCACTCCTTCCACTCAACAATGTACTGTTGATAGAAAAATTATCACTCCTTCCAATCAACAACGTATATGTACTGTTGATAGAAAAATGATCCCTCCTTCCACTCAACAATGTACTGTTGATAAAAAAATGATCCCTCCTTCCATTCAACAATGTACTGTTGATAGAAAAATGATCACTCCTTCCACTCAACAACGTACTGTTGATAGAAAAATGATCACTCCTTCTCCTCAACAATGTACTGTTGATAGAAAAATGATCTCTCCTTCCACTCAACAATGTACTGTTGATAGAAAAAATATCCCTCCTTCCACTCCAAAATGTACTGTTGATAGAAAAATGATCTCTCTTTCCACTCAACAATGTACTGTTGATAGAAAAATGATTCCTCCTTCCACTCAACAATGTACTGTTGATAGAAAAATGATCACTCCTTCTCCTCAATAACATACTGTTGATAGAAAAATGATCCCTCCTTCCACTCAACAATGTACTGTTGATAGAAAAATGATCACTCTTCCACTCAACAACGTACTGTTGATAGAAAAATGATCCCTCCTTCCACTCAACAATGTACTGTTGATAGAAAAATGATCCCTCCTTCCACTCAACAATGTACTGTTGATAGAAAAAGGATCCCTCCTTCCACTCAACAACATACTGTTGATAGAAAAATTATCACTCCTTCCACTCAACAATGTACTGTTGATAGAAAAATTATCACTCCTTCCAATCAACAACGTATATGTACTGTTGATAGAAAAATGATCCCTCCTTCCACTCAACAATGTACTGTTGATAAAAAAATGATCCCTCCTTCCATTCAACAATGTACTGTTGATAGAAAAATGATCACTCCTTCTCCTCAACAACGTACTGTTGATAGAAAAATGATCTCTCCTTCCATTCAACAACATACTGTTGATAGAAAAATGATCTCTCCTTCCACTCAACAATGTACTGTTGATAGAAAAATGATCACTCCTTTTCCTCAACAACGTACTGTTGATAGAAAAATGATCACTCTTCCACTCAACAATGTACTGTTGATAGAAAAATTATCACTCCTTCCACTCAACAATGTACTGTTGATAGAAAAATGATCCCTCCTTCCACTCAACAATGTACTGTTGATAGAAAAAGGATCCCTCCTTCCACTCAACAACATACTGTTGATAGAAAAATTATCACTCCTTCCACTCAACAATGTACTGTTGATAGAAAAATTATCACTCCTTCCAATCAACAACGTATATGTACTGTTGATAGAAAAATGATCCCTCCTTCCACTCAACAATGTACTGTTGATAAAAAAATGATCCCTCCTTCCATTCAACAATGTACTGTTGATAGAAAAATGATCACTCCTTCCACTCAACAACGTACTGTTGATAGAAAAATGATCACTCCTTCTCCTCAACAATGTACTGTTGATAGAAAAATGATCTCTCCTTCCACTCAACAATGTACTGTTGATAGAAAAAATATCCCTCCTTCCACTCCAAAATGTACTGTTGATAGAAAAATGATCTCTCCTTCCACTCAACAATGTACTGTTGATAGAAAAATGATTCCTCCTTCCACTCAACAATGTACTGTTGATAGAAAAATGATCACTCCTTCTCCTCAATAACATACTGTTGATAGAAAAATGATCCCTCCTTCCACTCAACAATGTACTGTTGATAGAAAAATGATCACTCTTCCACTCAACAACGTACTGTTGATAGAAAAATGATCCCTCCTTCCACTCAACAATGTACTGTTGATAGAAAAATGATCCCTCCTTCCACTCAACAATGTACTGTTGATAGAAAAATGATCACTCCTTCTCCTCAATAACATACTGTTGATAGAAAAATGATCCCTCCTTCCACTCAACAATGTACTGTTGATAGAAAAATGATCACTCTTCCACTCAACAACGTACTGTTGATAGAAAAATGATCCCTCCTTCCACTCAACAATGTACTGTTGATAGAAAAATGATCCCTCCTTCCACTCAACAATGTACTGTTGATAGAAAAATGACCCCTCCTTCCACTCAACAATGTACTGTTGATAGAAAAATGATCTCTCCTTCTCCTCAACAACGTCCTGTTGATAGAAAAATGATCTCTCCTTCCATTCAACAACATACTGTTGATAGAAAAATGATCTCTCCTTCCACTCAACAATGTACTGTTGATAGAAAAATGATCACTCCTTTTCCTCAACAACGTACTGTTGATAAAAAAATGATCACTCTTCCACTCAACAATGTACTGTTGATAGAAAAATTATCACTCCTTCCAATCAACAATGTACTGTTGATAGAAAAATGATCCCTCCTTCCACTCAACAATGTACTGTTGATAGAAAAAGGATCCCTCCTTCCACTCAACAACATACTGTTGATAGAAAAATTATCACTCCTTCTCCTCAATAACATACTGTTGATAGAAAAATGATCCCTCCTTCCACTCAACAATGTACTGTTGATAGAAAAATGATCACTCCTTCTCCTCAATAACATACTGTTGATAGAAAAATGATCCCTCCTTCCACTCAACAATGTACTGTTGATAGAAAAATGATCACTCTTCCACTCAACAACGTACTGTTGATAGAAAAATGATCCCTCCTTCCACTCAACAATGTACTGTTGATAGAAAAATGATCCCTCCTTCCACTCAACAATGTACTGTTGATAGAAAAATGATCTCTCCTTCTCCTCAACAACGTACTGTTGATAGAAAAATGATCTCTCCTTCCATTCAACAACATACTGTTGATAGAAAAATGATCTCTCCTTCCACTCAACAATGTACTGTTGATAGAAAAATGATCACTCCTTTTCCTCAACAACGTACTGTTGATAGAAAAATGATCACTCTTCCACTCAACAATGTACTGTTGATAGAATAATTATCACTCCTTCCAATCAACAATGTACTGTTGATAGAAAAATGATCCCTCCTTCCACTCAACAATGTACTGTTGATAGAAAAAGGATCCCTCCTTCCACTCAACAACATACTGTTGATAGAAAAATTATCACTCCTTCCACTCAACAATGTACTGTTGATAGAAAAATTATCACTCCTTCCAATCAACAACGTATATGTACTGTTGATAGAAAAATGATCCCTCCTTCTACTCAACAATGTACTGTTGATAGAAATATGATCACTCCTTCCACTCAACAACGTACTGTTGATAGAAAAATGATCACTCCTTCTCCTCAACAATGTACTGTTGATAGAAAAATGATCCCTCCTTCCACTCAACAATGTACTGTTGATAGAAAAAATATCCCTCCTTCCACTCCAAAATGTACTGTTGATAGAAAAATGATCTCTCCTTCCACTCAACAATGTACTGTTGATAGAAAAATGATTCCTCCTTCCACTCAACAATGTACTGTTGATAGAAAAATGATCACTCCTTCTCCTCAATAACATACTGTTGATAGAAAAATGATCCCTCCTTCCACTCAACAATGTACTGTTGATAGAAAAATGATCGCTCTTCCACTCAACAACGTACTGTTGATAGAAAAATGATCCCTCCTTCCACTCAACAATGTACTGTTGATAGAAAAATGATCCCTCCTTCCACTCAACAATGTACTGTTGATAGAAAAATGATCCCTCCTTCCACTCAACAATGTACTGTTGATAGAAAAATGATTCCTCCTTCCACTCAACAATGTACTGTTGATAGAAAAATGATCACTCCTTCTCCTCAATAACATACTGTTGATAGAGAAATGATCCCTCCTTCCACTCAACAATGTACTGTTGATAGAAAAATGATCACTCTTCCACTCAACAACGTACTGTTGATAGAAAAATGATCCCTCCTTCCACTCAACAATGTACTGTTGATAGAAAAATGATCCCTCCTTCCACTCAACAATGTACTGTTGATAGAAAAATGATCCCTCCTTCCACTCAACAATGTACTGTTGATAGAAAAATGATCTCTCCTTCTCCTCAACAACGTACTGTTGATAGAAAAATTATCTCTCCTTCCATTCAACAACATACTGTTGATAGAAAAATGATCTCTCCTTCCACTCAACAATGTACTGTTGATAGAAAAATGATCACTCCTTTTCCTCAACAACGTACTGTTGATAGAAAAATGATCACTCTTCCACTCAACAATGTACTGTTGATAGAAAAATTATCACTCCTTCCAATCAACAATTTACTGTTGATAGAAAAATGATCCCTCCTTCCACTCAACAATGTACTGTTGATAGAAAAAGGATCCCTCCTTCCACTCAACAACATACTGTTGATAGAAAAATTATCACTCCTTCCACTCAACAATGTACTGTTGATAGAAAAATTATCACTCCTTCCAATCAACAACGTATATGTACTGTTGATAGAAAAATGATCCCTCCTTCCACTCAACAATGTACTGTTGATAGAAAAATGATCCCTCCTTCCATTCAACAATGTACTGTTGATAGGAAAATGATCACTCCTTCCACTCAACAACGTACTGTTGATAGAAAAATGATCACTCCTTCTCCTCAACAATGTACTGTTGATAGAAAAATGATCTCTCCTTCCACTCAACAATGTACTGTTGATAGAAAAAATATCCCTCCTTCCACTCCAAAATGTACTGTTGATAGAAAAATGATCTCTCCTTCCACTCAACAATGTACTGTTGATAGAAAAATGATCACTCCTTCTCCTCAATAACATACTGTTGATAGAAAAATGATCCCTCCTTCCACTCAACAATGTACTGTTGATAGAAAAATGATCACTCCTTCTCCTCAATAACATACTGTTGATAGAAAAATGATCCCTCCTTCCACTCAACAATGTACTGTTGATAGAAAAATGATCACTCTTCCACTCAACAACGTACTGTTGATAGAAAAATGATCCCTCCTTCCACTCAACAATGTACTGTTGATAGAAAAATGATCCCTCCTTCCACTCAACAATGTACTGTTGATAGAAAAATGATCCCTCCTTCCACTCAACAATGTACTGTTGATAGAAAAATGATCCCTCCTTCCACTCAACAATGTACTGTTGATAGAAAAATGATCTCTCCTTCTCCTCAACAACGTACTGTTGATAGAAAAATGATCTCTCCTTCCACTCAACAACATACTGTTGATAGAAAAATGATCTCTCCTTCCACTCAACAATGTACTGTTGATAGAAAAATGATCCCTCCTTCTCCTCAACAATGTACTGTTGATAGAAAAATGATCTCTCCTTCCACTCAACAATGTACTGTTGATAGAAAAATTATCCCTCCTTCCACCCAACAATGTACTGTTGATAGAAACATTATCACTCTTCCACTCAACAATGCACTGTTGATAGAAAAATGATCCCTCCTTCCACTCAAAAATGTACTGTTGATAGAAAAATGATCACTCCTTCCACTCAACAATGTACTGTTGATAGAAAAATGATCACTCCTGCTCCTCAACAACGTACTGTTGATAGAAAAATGATCACTCTTCCACTCAACAATGTACTGTTGATAGAAAAATGATCCCTCCTTCTCCTCAACAACGTACTGTTGATAGAAAAATGATCTCTCCTTCCACTCAACAATGTACTGTTGATAGAAAAATGATCCCTCCTTCCACTCAACAATGTACTGTTGATACAAAAATTATCACTCTTCCACTCAACAATGTGCTGTTGAAAGAAAAATAATCCCTCCTTCCACTCAACAATGTACTGTTGATAGAAAAATGATCACTCCTTCTCCTCAACAACGTACTGTTGATAGAAAATTGATCACTCTTCCACTCAACAATGTACTGTTGATAGAAAAATGATCCCTCCTTCTCATCAACAACGTACTGTTGATAGAAAAATGATCACTCTTCCACTCAACAACGTACTGTTGATAGAAAAATGATCCCTCCTTCCACTCAACAATGTACTGTTGATAGAAAAATGATCCCTCCTTCCACTCAACAATGTACTGTTGATAGAAAAATGATCCCTCCTTCCACTCAACAATGTACTGTTGATAGAAAAATGATCTCTCCTTCTCCTCAACAACGTACTGTTGATAGAAAAATGATATCTCCTTCCACTCAACAACATACTGTTGATAGAAAAATGATCTCTCCTTCCACTCAACAATGTACTGTTGATAGAAAAATGATCACTCCTTTTCCTCAACAACGTACTGTTGATAGAAAAATGATCACTCTTCCACTCAACAATGTACTGTTGATAGAAAAATGATCCCTCCTTCTCCTCAACAATGTACTGTTGATAGAAAAATGATCTCTCCTTCCACTCAACAATGTACTGTTGATAGAAAAATTATCCCTCCTTCCACCCAACAATGTACTGTTGATAGAAATATTATCACTCTTCCACTCAACAATGTACTGTTGATAGAAAAATGATCCCTCCTTCCACTCAAAAATGTACTGTTGATAGAAAAATGATCACTCCTTCCACTCAACAATGTACTGTTGATAGAAAAATGATCACTCCTGCTCCTCAACAACGTACTGTTGATAGAAAAATGATCACTCTTCCACTCAACAATGTACTGTTGATAGAAAAATGATCCCTCCTTCTCCTCAACAACGTACTGTTGATAGAAAAATGATCTCTCCTTCCACTCAACAATGTACTGTTGATAGAAAAATGATCCCTCCTTCCACTCAACAATGTACTGTTGATAGAAAAATTATCACTCTTCCACTCAACAATGTACTGTTGAAAGAAAAATAATCCCTCCTTCCACTCAACAATGTACTGTTGATAGAAAAATGATCACTCCTTCTCCTCAACAACGTACTGTTGATAGAAAAATGATCACTCTTCCACTCAACAATGTACTGTTGATAGAAAAATGATCCCTCCTTCTCATCAACAACGTACTGTTGATAGAAAAATGATCACTCCTTCCACTCAACAATGTACTGTTGATAGAAATATGATCACTCTTCCACTCAACAATGTACTGTTGATAGAAAAATGATCTCTCCTTCTACTCAACAATGTACTGTTGATAGAAAAATGATCCCTCCTTCCACTCAACAACGTACTGTTGATAGAAAAATGATCCCTCCTTCCACTCAACAATGTATTGTTGATACAAAAATGATCTCTCCTTCCACTCAACAAAGTACTGTTGATAGAAAAATGATCCCTCCTTCTCCTCAACAACGTACTGTTGATAGAAAAATGATCCCTCCTTCCACTCAACAATGTACTGTTGATAGAAAAATGATCCCTCCTTCCACTCAACAATGTACTGTTGATAGAAAAATGATCACTCCTTCCACTCAACAACATACTGTTGATAGAAAAATGATCACTCTTCCACTCAACAATGTACTGTTGATAGAAAAATGATCCCTCCTTCCATTCAACAATGTACTGTTGATAGAAAAATGATCTCTCCTTCCACTCAACAACGTACTGTTGATAGAAAAATGATTCCTCCTTCCACTCAACAATGTACTGTTGATAGAAAAATGATCACTCCTTCTCCTCAATAACGTACTGTTGATAGAAAAATGACCCCTCCTTCCACTCAACAATGTACTGTTGATAGAAAAATGATCACTCCTTCTCCTCAACAATGTACTGTTGATAGAAAAATGATCCCTCATTCCACTCAACAACATACTGTTGATAGAAAAATGATCACTCTTCCACTCAACAATGTACTGTTGATAGAAAAATGATCCCTCCTTCTCCTCAACAATGTACTGTTGATAGAAAAATGATCTCTCCTTCCACTCAACAATGTACTGTTGATAGAAAAATTATCCCTCCTTCCACCCAACAATGTACTGTTGATAGAAATATTATCACTCTTCCACTCAACAATGTACTGTTGATAGAAAAATGATCCCTCCTTCCACTCAAAAATGTACTGTTGATAGAAAAATGATCACTCCTTCCACTCAACAATGTACTGTTGATAGAAAAATGATCACTCCTGCTCCTCAACAACGTACTGTTGATAGAAAAATGATCACTCTTCCACTCAACAATGTACTGTTGATAGAAAAATGATCCCTCCTTCTCCTCAACAACGTACTGTTGATAGAAAAATGATCTCTCCTTCCACTCAACAATGTACTGTTGATAGAAAAATGATCCCTCCTTCCACTCAACAATGTACTGTTGATAGAAAAATTATCACTCTTCCACTCAACAATGTACTGTTGAAAGAAAAATAATCCCTCCTTCCACTCAACAATGTACTGTTGATAGAAAAATGATCACTCCTTCTCCTCAACAACGTACTGTTGATAGAAAAATGATCACTCTTCCACTCAACAATGTACTGTTGATAGAAAAATGATCCCTCCTTCTCATCAACAACGTACTGTTGATAGAAAAATGATCACTCCTTCCACTCAACAATGTACTGTTGATAGAAATATGATCACTCTTCCACTCAACAATGTACTGTTGATAGAAAAATGATCTCTCCTTCTACTCAACAATGTACTGTTGATAGAAAAATGATCCCTCCTTCCACTCAACAACGTACTGTTGATAGAAAAATGATCCCTCCTTCCACTCAACAATGTATTGTTGATACAAAAATGATCTCTCCTTCCACTCAACAAAGTACTGTTGATAGAAAAATGATCCCTCCTTCTCCTCAACAACGTACTGTTGATAGAAAAATGATCCCTCCTTCCACTCAACAATGTACTGTTGATAGAAAAATGATCCCTCCTTCCACTCAACAATGTACTGTTGATAGAAAAATGATCACTCCTTCCACTCAACAACATACTGTTGATAGAAAAATGATCACTCTTCCACTCAACAATGTACTGTTGATAGAAAAATGATCCCTCCTTCTATTCAACAATGTACTGTTGATAGAAAAATGATCTCTCCTTCCACTCAACAACGTACTGTTGATAGAAAAATGATTCCTCCTTCCACTCAACAATGTACTGTTGATAGAAAAATGATCACTCCTTCTCCTCAATAACATACTGTTGATAGAAAAATGACCCCTCCTTCCACTCAACAATGTACTGTTGATAGAAAAATGATCACTCCTTCTCCTCAACAATGTACTGTTGATAAAAAAATGATCCCTCATTCCACTCAACAACATACTGTTGATAGAAAAATGATCACTCTTCCACTCAACAACGTACTGTTGATAGCAAAATGATCCCTCCTTCCACTCAACAATGTACTGTTGATAGAAAAATGATCCCTCCTTCCACTCAACAATGTATTGTTGATTGAAAAATGATCCCTCCTTCCACTCAACAATGTACTGTTGATAGAAAAATGATCTCTCCTTCTCCTCAACAACGTACTGTTGATAGAAAAATGATCTCTCCTTCCACTCAACAACATACTGTTGATAGAAAAATGATCTCTCCTTCCACTCAACAATGTACTGTTGATAGAAAAATGATCCCTCCTTCCACTCAACAATGTACTGTTGATAGAAAAATGATCACTCCTTCTACTCAACAACGTACTGTTGATAGAAAAATGGTCACTCTTCCACTCAACAATGTACTGTTGATAGAAAAATTATCACTCCTTCCAATCAACAACGTACTGTTGATAGAAAAATGATCCCTCCTTCCACTCAACAATGTACTGTTGATAGAAAAAGGATCCCTCCTTCCACTCAACAACATACTGTTGATAGAAAAATGATCACTCCTTCCACTCAACAATGTGCTGTTGATAGAAAAATTATCACTCCTTCCAATCAACAACGTATATGTACTGTTGATAGAAAAATGATCCCTCCTTCCACTCAACAATGTACTGTTGATAGAAAAATGATCCCTCCTTCCATTCAACAATGTACTGTTGATAAAAAAATGATCCCTCCTTCCACTCAACAATGTACTGTTGATAGAAAAATGATCACTCTTCCACTCAACAACGTACTGTTGATAGAAAAATGATCCCTCCTTCCACTCAACAATGTACTGTTGATAGAAAAATGATCCCTCCTTCCACTCAACAATGTACTGTTGATAGAAAAATGATCCCTCCTTCCACTCAACAATGTACTGTTGATAGAAAAATGATCTCTCCTTCTCCTCAACAACGTACTGTTGATAGAAAAATGATCTCTCCTTCCATTCAACAACATACTGTTGATAGAAAAATGATCTCTCCTTCCACTCAACAATGTACTGTTGATAGAAAAATGATCACTCCTTTTCCTCAACAGCGTACTGTTGATAGAAAAATGATCACTCTTCCACTCAACAATGTACTGTTGATAGAAAAATTATCACTCCTTCCAATCAACAATGTACTGTTGATAGAAAAATGATCCCTCCTTCCACTCAACAATGTACTGTTGATAGAAAAAGGATCCCTCCTTCCACTCAACAACATACTGTTGATAGAAAAATTATCACTCCTTCCACTCAACAATGTACTGTTGATAGAAAAATTATCACTCCTTCCAATCAACAACGTATATGTACTGTTGATAGAAAAATGATCCCTCCTTCCACTCAACAATGTACTGTTGATAGAAAAATGATCCCTCCTTCCATTCAACAATGTACTGTTGATAGAAAAATGATCACTCCTTCCACTCAACAACGTACTGTTGATAGAAAAATGATCACTCCTTCTCCTCAACAATGTACTGTTGATAGAAAAATGATCTCTCCTTCCACTCAACAATGTACTGTTGATAGAAAAAATATCCCTCCTTCCACTCAACAACATACTGTTGATAGAAAAATGATCACTCCTTCCACTCAACAATGTACTGTTGATAGAAAAATGATCACTCCTTCTCCTCAACAACGTACTGTTGATATAAAAATGATCACTCTTCCATTCAACAATGTACTGTTGATAGAAAAATGATCCCTCCTACTCATCAACAACGTACTGTTGATAGAAAAATGATCACTCCTTCCACTCAACAATGTACTGTTGATAGAAATATGATCACTCTTCCACTCAACAATGTACTGTTGATAGAAAAATGATCTCTCCTTCTACTCAACAATGTACTGTTGATAGAAAAATGATCCCTCCTTCCACTCAACAACGTACTGTTGATAGAAAAATGATCCCTCCTTCCACTCAACAATGTATTGTTGATACAAAAATGATCTCTCCTTCCACTCAACAAAGTACTGTTGATAGAAAAATGATCCCTCCTTCTCCTCAACAACGTACTGTTGATAGAAAAATAATCCCTCCTTCCACTCAACAACGTACTGTTGATAGAAAAATGATCCCTCCTTCCACTCAACAATGTACTGTTGATAGAAAAATGATCCCTCCTTCCACTCAACAATGTACTGTTGATAGAAAAATGATCCCTCCTTCCACTCAACAATGTACTGTTGATAGAAAAATGATCACTCCTTCTCCTCAACAATGTACTGTTGATAGAAAAATGATCCCTCATTCCACTCAACAACATACTGTTGATAGAAAAATGATCACTCTTCCACTCAACAACGTACTGTTGATAGCAAAATGATCCCTCCTTCTCCTCAACAACGTACTGTTGATAGAAAAATGATCTCTCCTTCCATTCAACAACATACTGTTGATAGAAAAATGATCTCTCCTTCCACTCAACAATGTACTGTTGATAGAAAAATGATCACTCTTCCACTCAACAATGTACTGTTGATAGAAAAATTATCACTCCTTCCAATCAACAATGTACTGTTGATAGAAAAATGATCCCTCCTTCCACTCAACAATGTACTGTTGATAGAAAAAGGATCCCTCCTTCCACTCAACAAAATACTGTTGATAGAAAAATTATCACTCCTTCCACTCAACAATGTACTGTTGATAGAAAAATGATCCCTCCTTCCACTCAACAATGTACTGTTGATAGAAAAATGATCACTCCTTCCACTCAACAACATACTGTTGATAGAAAAATGATCACTCTTCCACTCAACAATGTACTGTTGATAGAAAAATGATCCCTCCTTCCATTCAACAATGTACTGTTGATAGAAAAATGATCTCTCCTTCCACTCAACAACGTACTGTTGATAGAAAAATGATTCCTCCTTCCACTCAACAATGTACTGTTGATAGAAAAATGATCACTCCTTCTCCTCAATAACATACTGTTGATAGAAAAATGACCCCTCCTTCCACTCAACAATGTACTGTTGATAGAAAAATGATCACTCCTTCTCCTCAACAATGTACTGTTGATAAAAAAATGATCCCTCATTCCACTCAACAACATACTGTTGATAGAAAAATGATCACTCTTCCACTCAACAACGTACTGTTGATAGCAAAATGATCCCTCCTTCCACTCAACAATGTACTGTTGATAGAAAAATGATCCCTCCTTCCACTCAACAATGTATTGTTGATTGAAAAATGATCCCTCCTTCCACTCAACAATGTACTGTTGATAGAAAAATGATCTCTCCTTCTCCTCAACAACGTACTGTTGATAGAAAAATGATCTCTCCTTCCACTCAACAACATACTGTTGATAGAAAAATGATCTCTCCTTCCACTCAACAATGTACTGTTGATAGAAAAATGATCCCTCCTTCCACTCAACAATGTACTGTTGATAGAAAAATGATCACTCCTTCTACTCAACAACGTACTGTTGATAGAAAAATGGTCACTCTTCCACTCAACAATGTACTGTTGATAGAAAAATTATCACTCCTTCCAATCAACAACGTACTGTTGATAGAAAAATTATCCCTCCTTCCACTCAACAATGTACTGTTGATAGAAAAAGGATCCCTCCTTCCACTCAACAACATACTGTTGATAGAAAAATGATCACTCCTTCCACTCAACAATGTGCTGTTGATAGAAAAATTATCACTCCTTCCAATCAACAACGTATATGTACTGTTGATAGAAAAATGATCCCTCCTTCCACTCAACAATGTACTGTTGATAGAAAAATGATCCCTCCTTCCATTCAACAATGTACTGTTGATAAAAAAATGATCCCTCCTTCCACTCAACAATGTACTGTTGATAGAAAAATGATCACTCTTCCACTCAACAACGTACTGTTGATAGAAAAATGATCCCTCCTTCCACTCAACAATGTACTGTTGATAGAAAAATGATCCCTCCTTCCACTCAACAATGTACTGTTGATAGAAAAATGATCCCTCCTTCCACTCAACAATGTACTGTTGATAGAAAAATGATCTCTCCTTCTCCTCAACAACGTACTGTTGATAGAAAAATGATCTCTCCTTCCATTCAACAACATACTGTTGATAGAAAAATGATCTCTCCTTCCACTCAACAATGTACTGTTGATAGAAAAATGATCACTCCTTTTCCTCAACAGCGTACTGTTGATAGAAAAATGATCACTCTTCCACTCAACAATGTACTGTTGATAGAAAAATTATCACTCCTTCCAATCAACAATGTACTGTTGATAGAAAAATGATCCCTCCTTCCACTCAACAATGTACTGTTGATAGAAAAAGGATCCCTCCTTCCACTCAACAACATACTGTTGATAGAAAAATTATCACTCCTTCCACTCAACAATGTACTGTTGATAGAAAAATTATCACTCCTTCCAATCAACAACGTATATGTACTGTTGATAGAAAAATGATCCCTCCTTCCACTCAACAATGTACTGTTGATAGAAAAATGATCCCTCCTTCCATTCAACAATGTACTGTTGATAGAAAAATGATCACTCCTTCCACTCAACAACGTACTGTTGATAGAAAAATGATCACTCCTTCTCCTCAACAATGTACTGTTGATAGAAAAATGATCTCTCCTTCCACTCAACAATGTACTGTTGATAGAAAAAATATCCCTCCTTCCACTCAACAACATACTGTTGATAGAAAAATTATCACTCCTTCCACTCAACAATGTACTGTTGATAGAAAAATGATCACTCCTTCTCCTCAACAACGTACTGTTGATATAAAAATGATCACTCTTCCACTCAACAATGTACTGTTGATAGAAAAATGATCCCTCCTTCTCATCAACAACGTACTGTTGATAGAAAAATGATCACTCCTTCCACTCAACAATGTACTGTTGATAGAAATATGATCACTCTTCCACTCAACAATGTACTGTTGATAGAAAAATGATCTCTCCTTCTACTCAACAATGTACTGTTGATAGAAAAATGATCCCTCCTTCCACTCAACAACGTACTGTTGATAGAAAAATGATCCCTCCTTCCACTCAACAATGTATTGTTGATACAAAAATGATCTCTCCTTCCACTCAACAAAGTACTGTTGATAGAAAAATGATCCCTCCTTCTCCTCAACAACGTACTGTTGATAGAAAAATAATCCCTCCTTCCACTCAACAACGTACTGTTGATAGAAAAATGATCCCTCCTTCCACTCAACAATGTACTGTTGATAGAAAAATGATCCCTCCTTCCACTCAACAATGTACTGTTGATAGAAAAATGATCCCTCCTTCCACTCAACAATGTACTGTTGATAGAAAAATGATCACTCCTTCTCCTCAACAATGTACTGTTGATAGAAAAATGATCCCTCATTCCACTCAACAACATACTGTTGATAGAAAAATGATCACTCTTCCACTCAACAACGTACTGTTGATAGCAAAATGATCCCTCCTTCTCCTCAACAACGTACTGTTGATAGAAAAATGATCTCTCCTTCCATTCAACAACATACTGTTGATAGAAAAATGATCTCTCCTTCCACTCAACAATGTACGGTTGATAGAAAAATGATCACTCTTCCACTCAACAATGTACTGTTGATAGAAAAATTATCACTCCTTCCAATCAACAATGTACTGTTGATAGAAAAATGATCCCTCCTTCCACTCAACAATGTACTGTTGATAGAAAAAGGATCCCTCCTTCCACTCAACAAAATACTGTTGATAGAAAAATTATCACTCCTTCCACTCAACAATGTACTGTTGATAGAAAAATTATCACTCCTTCCAATCAACAACGTATATGTACTGTTGATAGAAAAATGATCCCTCCTTCCACTCAACAATGTACTGTTGATAGAAAAATGATCACTCCTTCCACTCAACAACGTACTGTTGATAGAAAAATGATCACTCCTTCTCCTCAACAATGTACTGTTGATAGAAAAATGATCTCTCCTTCCACTCAACAATGTACTGTTGATAGAAAAAATATCCCTCCTTCCACTCCAAAATGTACTGTTGATAGAAAAATGATCTCTCCTTCCACTCAACAATGTACTGTTGATAGAAAAATGATTCCTCCTTCCACTCAACAATGTACTGTTGATAGAAAAATTATCACTCCTTCTCCTCAATAACATACTGTTGATAGAAAAATGATCCCTCCTTCCACTCAACAATGTACTGTTGATAGAAAAATGATCACTCTTCCACTCAACAACGTACTGTTGATAGAAAAATGATCCCTCCTTCCACTCAACAATGTACTGTTGATAGAAAAATGATCCCTCCTTCCACTCAACAATGTACTGTTGATAGAAAAATGATCTCTCCTTCTCCTCAACAACGTACTGTTGATAGAAAAATGATCTCTCCTTCCATTCAACAACATACTGTTGATAGAAAAATGATCTCTCCTTCCACTCAACAATGTACTGTTGATAGAAAAATGATCACTCCTTTTCCTCAACAACGTACTGTTGATAGAAAAATGATCACTCTTCCACTCAACAATGTACTGTTGATAGAAAAATTATCACTCCTTCCACTCAACAATGTACTGTTGATAGAAAAATGATCCCTCCTTCCACTCAACAATGTACTGTTGATAGAAAAAGGATCCCTCCTTCCACTCAACAACATACTGTTGATAGAAAAATTATCACTCCTTCCACTCAACAATGTACTGTTGATAGAAAAATTATCACTCCTTCCAATCAACAACGTATATGTACTGTTGATAGAAAAATGATCCCTCCTTCCACTCAACAATGTACTGTTGATAAAAAAATGATCCCTCCTTCCATTCAACAATGTACTGTTGATAGAAAAATGATCACTCCTTCCACTCAACAACGTACTGTTGATAGAAAAATGATCACTCCTTCTCCTCAACAATGTACTGTTGATAGAAAAATGATCTCTCCTTCCACTCAACAATGTACTGTTGATAGAAAAAATATCCCTCCTTCCACTCCAAAATGTACTGTTGATAGAAAAATGATCTCTCCTTCCACTCAACAATGTACTGTTGATAGAAAAATGATTCCTCCTTCCACTCAACAATGTACTGTTGATAGAAAAATGATCACTCCTTCTCCTCAATAACATACTGTTGATAGAAAAATGATCCCTCCTTCCACTCAACAATGTACTGTTGATAGAAAAATGATCACTCTTCCACTCAACAACGTACTGTTGATAGAAAAATGATCCCTCCTTCCACTCAACAATGTACTGTTGATAGAAAAATGATCCCTCCTTCCACTCAACAATGTACTGTTGATAGAAAAATGATCACTCCTTCTCCTCAATAACATACTGTTGATAGAAAAATGATCCCTCCTTCCACTCAACAATGTACTGTTGATAGAAAAATGATCACTCTTCCACTCAACAACGTACTGTTGATAGAAAAATGATCCCTCCTTCCACTCAACAATGTACTGTTGATAGAAAAATGATCCCTCCTTCCACTCAACAATGTACTGTTGATAGAAAAATGACCCCTCCTTCCACTCAACAATGTACTGTTGATAGAAAAATGATCTCTCCTTCTCCTCAACAACGTCCTGTTGATAGAAAAATGATCTCTCCTTCCATTCAACAACATACTGTTGATAGAAAAATGATCTCTCCTTCCACTCAACAATGTACTGTTGATAGAAAAATGATCACTCCTTTTCCTCAACAACGTACTGTTGATAAAAAAATGATCACTCTTCCACTCAACAATGTACTGTTGATAGAAAAATTATCACTCCTTCCAATCAACAATGTACTGTTGATAGAAAAATGATCCCTCCTTCCACTCAACAATGTACTGTTGATAGAAAAAGGATCCCTCCTTCCACTCAACAACATACTGTTGATAGAAAAATTATCACTCCTTCTCCTCAATAACATACTGTTGATAGAAAAATGATCCCTCCTTCCACTCAACAATGTACTGTTGATAGAAAAATGATCACTCCTTCTCCTCAATAACATACTGTTGATAGAAAAATGATCCCTCCTTCCACTCAACAATGTACTGTTGATAGAAAAATGATCACTCTTCCACTCAACAACGTACTGTTGATAGAAAAATGATCCCTCCTTCCACTCAACAATGTACTGTTGATAGAAAAATGATCCCTCCTTCCACTCAACAATGTACTGTTGATAGAAAAATGATCTCTCCTTCTCCTCAACAACGTACTGTTGATAGAAAAATGATCTCTCCTTCCATTCAACAACATACTGTTGATAGAAAAATGATCTCTCCTTCCACTCAACAATGTACTGTTGATAGAAAAATGATCACTCCTTTTCCTCAACAACGTACTGTTGATAGAAAAATGATCACTCTTCCACTCAACAATGTACTGTTGATAGAAAAATTATCACTCCTTCCAATCAACAATGTACTGTTGATAGAAAAATGATCCCTCCTTCCACTCAACAATGTACTGTTGATAGAAAAAGGATCCCTCCTTCCACTCAACAACATACTGTTGATAGAAAAATTATCACTCCTTCCACTCAACAATGTACTGTTGATAGAAAAATTATCACTCCTTCCAATCAACAACGTATATGTACTGTTGATAGAAAAATGATCCCTCCTTCCACTCAACAATGTACTGTTGATAGAAATATGATCACTCCTTCCACTCAACAACGTACTGTTGATAGAAAAATGATCACTCCTTCTCCTCAACAATGTACTGTTGATAGAAAAATGATCTCTCCTTCCACTCAACAATGTACTGTTGATAGAAAAAATATCCCTCCTTCCACTCCAAAATGTACTGTTGATAGAAAAATGATCTCTCCTTCCACTCAACAATGTACTGTTGATAGAAAAATGATTCCTCCTTCCACTCAACAATGTACTGTTGATAGAAAAATGATCACTCCTTCTCCTCAATAACATACTGTTGATAGAAAAATGATCCCTCCTTCCACTCAACAATGTACTGTTGATAGAAAAATGATCGCTCTTCCACTCAACAACGTACTGTTGATAGAAAAATGATCCCTCCTTCCACTCAACAATGTACTGTTGATAGAAAAATGATCCCTCCTTCCACTCAACAATGTACTGTTGATAGAAAAATGATCCCTCCTTCCACTCAACAATGTACTGTTGATAGAAAAATGATTCCTCCTTCCACTCAACAATGTACTGTTGATAGAAAAATGATCACTCCTTCTCCTCAATAACATACTGTTGATAGAGAAATGATCCCTCCTTCCACTCAACAATGTACTGTTGATAGAAAAATGATCACTCTTCCACTCAACAACGTACTGTTGATAGAAAAATGATCCCTCCTTCCACTCAACAATGTACTGTTGATAGAAAAATGATCCCTCCTTCCACTCAACAATGTACTGTTGATAGAAAAATGATCCCTCCTTCCACTCAACAATGTACTGTTGATAGAAAAATGATCCCTCCTTCTCCTCAACAACGTACTGTTGATAGAAAAATGATCTCTCCTTCCACTCAACAATGTACTGTTGATAGAAAAATGATCCCTCCTTCCACTCAACAATGTACTGTTGATAGAAAAATTATCACTCTTCCACTCAACAATGTACTGTTGAAAGAAAAATAATCCCTCCTTCCACTCAACAATGTACTGTTGATAGAAAAATGATCACTCCTTCTCCTCAACAACGTACTGTTGATAGAAAAATGATCACTCTTCCACTCAACAATGTACTGTTGATAAAAAAATGATCCCTCCTTCTCATCAACAACGTACTGTTGATAGAAAAATGATCACTCTTCCACTCAACAACGTACTGTTGATAGAAAAATGATCCCTCCTTCCACTCAACAATGTACTGTTGATAGAAAAATGATCCCTCCTTCCACTCAACAATGTACTGTTGATAGAAAAATGATCCCTCCTTCCACTCAACAATGTACTGTTGATAGAAAAATGATCTCTCCTTCTCCTCAACAACGTACTGTTGATAGAAAAATGATATCTCCTTCCACTCAACAACATACTGTTGATAGAAAAATGATCTCTCCTTCCACTCAACAATGTACTGTTGATAGAAAAATGATCACTCCTTTTCCTCAACAACGTACTGTTGATAGAAAAATGATCACTCTTCCACTCAACAATGTACTGTTGATAGAAAAATGATCCCTCCTTCTCCTCAACAATGTACTGTTGATAGAAAAATGATCTCTCCTTCCACTCAACAATGTACTGTTGATTGAAAAATTATCCCTCCTTCCACCCAACAATGTACTGTTGATAGAAATATTATCACTCTTCCACTCAACAATGTACTGTTGATAGAAAAATGATCCCTCCTTCCACTCAAAAATGTACTGTTGATAGAAAAATGATCACTCCTTCCACTCAACAATGTACTGTTGATAGAAAAATGATCACTCCTGCTCCTCAACAACGTACTGTTGATAGAAAAATGATCACTCTTCCACTCAACAATGTACTGTTGATAGAAAAATGATCCCTCCTTCTCCTCAACAACGTACTGTTGATAGAAAAATGATCTCTCCTTCCACTCAACAATGTACTGTTGATAGAAAAATGATCCCTCCTTCCACTCAACAATGTACTGTTGATAGAAAAATTATCACTCTTCCACTCAACAATGTACTGTTGAAAGAAAAATAATCCCTCCTTCCACTCAACAATGTACTGTTGATAGAAAAATGATCACTCCTTCTCCTCAACAACGTACTGTTGATAGAAAAATGATCACTCTTCCACTCAACAATGTACTGTTGATAGAAAAATGATCCCTCCTTCTCATCAACAACGTACTGTTGATAGAAAAATGATCACTCCTTCCACTCAACAATGTACTGTTGATAGAAATATGATCACTCTTCCACTCAACAATGTACTGTTGATAGAAAAATGATCTCTCCTTCTACTCAACAATGTACTGTTGATAGAAAAATGATCCCTCCTTCCACTCAACAACGTACTGTTGATAGAAAAATGATCCCTCCTTCCACTCAACAATGTATTGTTGATACAAAAATGATCTCTCCTTCCACTCAACAAAGTACTGTTGATAGAAAAATGATCCCTCCTTCTCCTCAACAACGTACTGTTGATAGAAAAATGATCCCTCCTTCCACTCAACAATGTACTGTTGATAGAAAAATGATCCCTCCTTCCACTCAACAATGTACTGTTGATAGAAAAATGATCACTCCTTCCACTCAACAACATACTGTTGATAGAAAAATGATCACTCTTCCACTCAACAATGTACTGTTGATAGAAAAATGATCCCTCCTTCCATTCAACAATGTACTGTTGATAGAAAAATGATCTCTCCTTCCACTCAACAACGTACTGTTGATAGAAAAATGATTCCTCCTTCCACTCAACAATGTACTGTTGATAGAAAAATGATCACTCCTTCTCCTCAATAACATACTGTTGATAGAAAAATGACCCCTCCTTCCACTCAACAATGTACTGTTGATAGAAAAATGATCACTCCTTCTCCTCAACAATGTACTGTTGATAGAAAAATGATCCCTCATTCCACTCAACAACATACTGTTGATAGAAAAATGATCACTCTTCCACTCAACAATGTACTGTTGATAGAAAAATGATCCCTCCTTCTCCTCAACAATGTACTGTTGATAGAAAAATGATCTCTCCTTCCACTCAACAATGTACTGTTGATAGAAAAATTATCCCTCCTTCCACCCAACAATGTACTGTTGATAGAAATATTATCACTCTTCCACTCAACAATGTACTGTTGATAGAAAAATGATCCCTCCTTCCACTCAAAAATGTACTGTTGATAGAAAAATGATCACTCCTTCCACTCAACAATGTACTGTTGATAGAAAAATGATCACTCCTGCTCCTCAACAACGTACTGTTGATAGAAAAATGATCACTCTTCCACTCAACAATGTACTGTTGATAGAAAAATGATCCCTCCTTCTCCTCAACAACGTACTGTTGATAGAAAAATGATCTCTCCTTCCACTCAACAATGTACTGTTGATAGAAAAATGATCCCTCCTTCCACTCAACAATGTACTGTTGATAGAAAAATTATCACTCTTCCACTCAACAATGTACTGTTGAAAGAAAAATAATCCCTCCTTCCACTCAACAATGTACTGTTGATAGAAAAATGATCACTCCTTCTCCTCAACAACGTACTGTTGATAGAAAAATGATCACTCTTCCACTCAACAATGTACTGTTGATAGAAAAATGATCCCTCCTTCTCATCAACAACGTACTGTTGATAGAAAAATGATCACTCCTTCCACTCAACAATGTACTGTTGATAGAAATATGATCACTCTTCCACTCAACAATGTACTGTTGATAGAAAAATGATCTCTCCTTCTACTCAACAATGTACTGTTGATAGAAAAATGATCCCTCCTTCCACTCAACAATGTATTGTTGATACAAAAATGATCTCTCCTTCCACTCAACAAAGTACTGTTGATAGAAAAATGATCCCTCCTTCTCCTCAACAACGTACTGTTGATAGAAAAATGATCCCTCCTTCCACTCAACAATGTACTGTTGATAGAAAAATGATCCCTCCTTCCACTCAACAATGTACTGTTGATAGAAAAATGATCACTCCTTCCACTCAACAACATACTGTTGATAGAAAAATGATCACTCTTCCACTCAACAATGTACTGTTGATAGAAAAATGATCCCTCCTTCCATTCAACAATGTACTGTTGATAGAAAAATGATCTCTCCTTCCACTCAACAACGTACTGTTGATAGAAAAATGATTCCTCCTTCCACTCAACAATGTACTGTTGATAGAAAAATGATCACTCCTTCTCCTCAATAACATACTGTTGATAGAAAAATGACCCCTCCTTCCACTCAACAATGTACTGTTGATAGAAAAATGATCACTCCTTCTCCTCAACAATGTACTGTTGATAGAAAAATGATCCCTCATTCCACTCAACAACATACTGTTGATAGAAAAATGATCACTCTTCCACTCAACAACGTACTGTTGATAGCAAAATGATCCCTCCTTCCACTCAACAATGTACTGTTGATAGAAAAATGATCCCTCCTTCCACTCAACAATGTATTGTTGATTGAAAAATGATCCCTCCTTCCACTCAACAATGTACTGTTGATAGAAAAATGATCTCTCCTTCTCCTCAACAACGTACTGTTGATAGAAAAATGATCTCTCCTTCCACTCAACAACATACTGTTGATAGAAAAATGATCTCTCCTTCCACTCAACAATGTACTGTTGATAGAAAAATGATCCCTCCTTCCACTCAACAATGTACTGTTGATAGAAAAATGATCACTCCTTCTACTCAACAACGTACTGTTGATAGAAAAATGGTCACTCTTCCACTCAACAATGTACTGTTGATAGAAAAATTATCACTCCTTCCAATCAACAACGTACTGTTGATAGAAAAATGATCCCTCCTTCCACTCAACAATGTACTGTTGATAGAAAAAGGATCCCTCCTTCCACTCAACAACATACTGTTGATAGAAAAATGATCACTCCTTCCACTCAACAATGTGCTGTTGATAGAAAAATTATCACTCCTTCCAATCAACAACGTATATGTACTGTTGATAGAAAAATGATCCCTCCTTCCACTCAACAATGTACTGTTGATAGAAAAATGATCCCTCCTTCCATTCAACAATGTACTGTTGATAAAAAAATGATCCCTCCTTCCACTCAACAATGTACTGTTGATAGAAAAATGATCACTCTTCCACTCAACAACGTACTGTTGATAGAAAAATGATCCCTCCTTCCACTCAACAATGTACTGTTGATAGAAAAATGATCCCTCCTTCCACTCAACAATGTACTGTTGATAGAAAAATGATCCCTCCTTCCACTCAACAATGTACTGTTGATAGAAAAATGATCTCTCCTTCTCCTCAACAATGTACTGTTGATAGAAAAATGATCTCTCCTTCCATTCAACAACATACTGTTGATAGAAAAATGATCTCTCCTTCCACTCAACAATGTACTGTTGATAGAAAAATGATCACTCCTTTTCCTCAACAGCATACTGTTGATAGAAAAATGATCACTCTTCCACTCAACAATGTACTGTTGATAGAAAAATTATCACTCCTTCCAATCAACAATGTACTGTTGATAGAAAAATGATCCCTCCTTCCACTCAACAATGTACTGTTGATAGAAAAAGGATCCCTCCTTCCACTCAACAACATACTGTTGATAGAAAAATTATCACTCCTTCTACTCAACAACGTACTGTTGATAGAAAAATGGTCACTCTTCCACTCAACAATGTACTGTTGATAGAAAAATTATCACTCCTTCCAATCAACAACGTACTGTTGATAGAAAAATGATCCCTCCTTCCACTCAACAATGTACTGTTGATAGAAAAAGGATCCCTCCTTCCACTCAACAACATACTGTTGATAGAAAAATGATCACTCCTTCCACTCAACAATGTGCTGTTGATAGAAAAATTATCACTCCTTCCAATCAACAACGTATATGTACTGTTGATAGAAAAATGATCCCTCCTTCCACTCAACAATGTACTGTTGATAGAAAAATGATCCCTCCTTCCATTCAACAATGTACTGTTGATAAAAAAATGATCCCTCCTTCCACTCAACAATGTACTGTTGATAGAAAAATGATCACTCTTCCACTCAACAACGTACTGTTGATAGAAAAATGATCCCTCCTTCCACTCAACAATGTACTGTTGATAGAAAAATGATCCCTCCTTCCACTCAACAATGTACTGTTGATAGAAAAATGATCCCTCCTTCCACTCAACAATGTACTGTTGATAGAAAAATGATCTCTCCTTCTCCTCAACAATGTACTGTTGATAGAAAAATGATCTCTCCTTCCATTCAACAACATACTGTTGATAGAAAAATGATCTCTCCTTCCACTCAACAATGTACTGTTGATAGAAAAATGATCACTCCTTTTCCTCAACAGCGTACTGTTGATAGAAAAATGATCACTCTTCCACTCAACAATGTACTGTTGATAGAAAAATTATCACTCCTTCCAATCAACAATGTACTGTTGATAGAAAAATGATCCCTCCTTCCACTCAACAATGTACTGTTGATAGAAAAAGGATCCCTCCTTCCACTCAACAACATACTGTTGATAGAAAAATTATCACTCCTTCCACTCAACAATGTACTGTTGATAGAAAAATTATCACTCCTTCCAATCAACAAAGTATATGTACTGTTGATAGAAAAATGATCCCTCCTTCCACTCAACAATGTACTGTTGATAGAAAAATGATCCCTCCTTCCATTCAACAATGTACTGTTGATAGAAAAATGATCACTCCTTCCACTCAACAACGTACTGTTGATAGAAAAATGATCACTCCTTCTCCTCAACAATGTACTGTTGATAGAAAAATGATCTCTCCTTCCACTCAACAATGTACTGTTGATAGAAAAAATATCCCTCCTTCCACTCAACAACATACTGTTGATAGAAAAATTATCACTCCTTCCACTCAACAATGTACTGTTGATAGAACAATGATCACTCCTTCTCCTCAACAACGTACTGTTGATATAAAAATGATCACTCTTCCACTCAACAATGTACTGTTGATAGAAAAATGATCCCTCCTTCTCATCAACAACGTACTGTTGATAGAAAAATGATCACTCCTTCCACTCAACAATGTACTGTTGATAGAAATATGATCACTCTTCCACTCAACAATGTACTGTTGATAGAAAAATGATCTCTCCTTCTACTCAACAATGTACTGTTGATAGAAAAATGATCCCTCCTTCCACTCAACAACGTACTGTTGATAGAAAAATGATCCCTCCTTCCACTCAACAATGTACTGTTGATAGAAAAATGATCCCTCCTTCCACTCAACAATGTACTGTTGATAGAAAAATGATCCCTCCTTCCACTCAACAATGTACTGTTGATAGAAAAATGATCACTCCTTCTCCTCAACAATGTACTGTTGATAGAAAAATGATCCCTCATTCCACTCAACAACATACTGTTGATAGAAAAATGATCACTCTTCCACTCAACAACGTACTGTTGATAGCAAAATGATCCCTCCTTCCACTCAACAATGTACTGTTGATAGAAAAATGATCCCTCCTTCCACTCAACAATGTATTGTTGATTGAAAAATGATCCCTCCTTCCACTCAACAATGTACTGTTGATAGAAAAATGATCTCTCCTTCTCCTCAACAATGTACTGTTGATAGAAAAATGATCTCTCCTTCCACTCAACAACATACTGTTGATAGAAAAATGATCTCTCCTTCCACTCAACAATGTACTGTTGATAGAAAAATGATCACTCCTTCCACTCAACAATGTACTGTTGATAGAAAAATGATCCCTCCTTCCACTCAACAACATACTGTTGATAGAAAAATGATCACTCTTCCACTCAACAATGTACTGTTGATAGAAAAATGATCCCTGCTTCCATTCAACAATGTACTATTGATAGAAAAATGATCACTCTTCAACTCAACAATGTACTGTTGATAGAAAAATGATCCCTCCTTCCAATCAACAATGTACTGTTGATAGAAAAATGATCTCTCCTTCCACTCAACAACGTACTGTTGATAGAAATATGATCTCTCCTTCCACTCAACAACGTACTGTTGATAGAAATATGATCACTCCTTCCACTCAACAACGTACTGTTGAAATACTAGACTGAATCATTTGCTGAATCTGTGACATATGTCAATATTATGCCCCTGAAATAACTGAACGAAATAACATTTCATATAATATGCTCCCTTTTGGTATATGCACATCTTTGATGGGGGGGGGGGGCATAATAAATTGGACCAGTAACATAAACACCATACCTTATCCCTCCAAGGATAAAATTGGTCAAAGCAAACTCGAGTTACCATTAGAAATGTCAAGAAATGCCTTTTATTATTGTATTACTCTGCAATGACAAATATAAAAATCATCAAAATTAAAAGGTACCATACTTTCACCTGATATTGTGCTAAAATTTCATGAAAAATGGTCAAAAGCAGACCTTGAGTTTTCATAGGCCGCATGATTGGACAAATGATGGTATATCATAATAATTGTCCCATCTTTGAAGGGTTTATAACTAGAGGCTCCCAGGAGCCTGTAATCGCTCACCTGGTTTTCAATTTGACATCTAAAGTTGATAGAAAATGGGGATGTTACACATAATTTTGAAAGTGGGCCACCCAAAGATCATTTCAACCCAAATTTCTGAGCAAAAGATTTAGATGTGATTTTTATCTCATAATATTCCTAAACGGAATAAACTGGCTGAAAAAATCTCACACTCAACAACGTACTGTTGATAGAAAAATGATCTCTCCTTCTCCTCAACAACATACTGTTGATAGAAAAATGATCCCTCCTTCTCCTCAACAACGTACTGTTGATAGAAAAATGATCCCTCCTTCCACTCAATAACGTACTGTTGATAGAAAAATGATCCCTCCTTCTCCTCAACAATGTACTGTTGATAAAAAAATGATCTCTCCTTCCACTCAACAACGTACTGTTGATAGAAAAATGATCCCTCCTTCTCCTCAACAACGTACTGTTGATAGAAAAATGATCCCTCCTTCCACTCAACAATGTACTGTTGATAGAAAAATGATCACTCTTCCACTCAACAATGTACTGTTGATAGAAAAATGATCTCTCCTTCCACTCAACAACGTACTGTTGATAGAAAAATGATCACTCCTTCCACTCAACAACGTACTGTTGAAATACTAGACTGAATCATTTGCTGAATCTGTGACATATGTCAATATTATGCCCCTGAAATAACTGAACGAAATAACATTTCATATAATATGCTCCCTTTTGGTATATGCACATCTTTGATGGGGGGGGGCATAATAAATTGGACCAGTAACATAAACACCATACCTTATCCCTCCAAGGATAAAATTGGTCAAAGCAAACTCGAGTTACCATTAGAAATGTCAAGAAATGCCTTTTATTATTTTATTACTCTGCAATGACAAATATAAAAATCATCAAAATTAAAAGGTACCATACTTTCACCTGATATTGTGCTAAAATTTCATGAAAAATGGTCAAAAGCAGACCTTGAGTTTCCATAGGCCGCATGATTGGACAAATGATGGTATATCATAATAATTGTCCCATCTTTGAAGGGTTTATAACTAGAGGCTCCCAGGAGCCTGTAATCGCTCACCTGGTTTTCAATTTGACATCTAAAGTTGATAGAAAATGGGGATGTTACACATAATTTTGAAAGTGGGCCACCCAAAGATCATTTCAACCCAAATTTCTGAGCAAAAGATTTAGATGTGATTTTTATCTCATAATATTCCTAAACGGAATAAACTGGCTGAAAAAATCTCACACTCAACAACGTACTGTTGATAGAAAAATGATCTCTCCTTCTCCTCAACAACATACTGTTGATAGAAAAATGATCCCTCCTTCTCCTCAACAACGTACTGTTGATAGAAAAATGATCCCTCCTTCCACTCAATAACGTACTGTTGATAGAAAAATGATCCCTCCTTCTCCTCAACAATGTACTGTTGATAAAAAAATGATCTCTCCTTCCACTCAACAACGTACTGTTGATAGAAAAATGATCCCTCCTTCTCCTCAACAACGTACTGTTGATAGAAAAATGATCCCTCCTTCCACTCAACAATGTACTGTTGATAGAAAAATGATCACTCTTCCACTCAACAATGTACTGTTGATAGAAAAATGATCTCTCCTTCCACTCAACAACGTACTGTTGATAGAAAAATGATCACTCCTTCCACTCAACAACGTACTGTTGAAATACTAGACTGAATCATTTGCTGAATCTGTGACATATGTCAATATTATGCCCCTGAAATAACTGAACGAAATAACATTTCATATAATATGCTCCCTTTTGGTATATGCACATCTTTGATGGGGGGGGGGCATAATAAATTGGACCAGTAACATAAACACCATACCTTATCCCTCCAAGGATAAAATTGGTCAAAGCAAACTCGAGTTACCATTAGAAATGTCAAGAAATGCCTTTTATTATTTTATTACTCTGCAATGACAAATATAAAAATCATCAAAATTAAAAGGTACCATACTTTCACCTGATATTGTGCTAAAATTTCATGAAAAATGGTCAAAAGCAGACCTTGAGTTTCCATAGGCCGCATGATTGGACAAATGATGGTATATCATAATAATTGTCCCATCTTTGAAGGGTTTATAACTAGAGGCTCCCAGGAGCCTGTAATCGCTCACCTGGTTTTCAATTTGACATCTAAAGTTGATAGAAAATGGGGATGTTACACATAATTTTGAAAGTGGGCCACCCAAAGATCATTTCAACCCAAATTTCTGAGCAAAAGATTTAGATGTGATTTTTATCTCATAATATTCCTAAACGGAATAAACTGGCTGAAAAAATCTCACAGAAAAACCCAGAATATATGTTATTAAACTACTCTTTGCCAGGTAGCTGCAGTTAAAATTTGAGCTCATTTTGACTTATACTAAAGCAGCAATGGTCAATTGAAGAAATTTTTTTTTTTAGTAACAGCAGCCATCTTGAATGGAGGGCGGGACTGTTGGACACAATTTTGAAAGGGATCCACCCAGGGACCATCCCTGCCAGGTTTGGTTTAATTTGGTTCAGCGGTTTCAGAGGAGAAGATTTAAATGTGATCTTTTATCAAAATATACCTAATTTGCATAATCGGTATAATTCGGCTGAAAGAAAAATTTCACAGAAAAGAAGATTTAAATGTGAAAGTTTACGACGTATGACAGACGGACGCCGGACGCCAAGTGATGGCAAAAGCTCACATGGCTTTTGGCCAGGTGAGCTAAAAATGATTTTCAGGAAGGAAAAAGGTTTCTCATTTTATTTCCTTTCAAAACTGAAACAAAATACAAATCAAATCTGTGTGTCCTTGTGAAAAATACGATTTCTTATATATATAAATTACCTCGATGCAATTAATCGAGAATTCTTCTTCAGCAGAAGAGCACTGCAGAATCCACTTTGTTTTTCCTGTAGCCACATCGTAACATTTTAGGTTTTTCCCACCTTTAGTCTGGGTTATAATTTCTACAATAAAAAGTACCAATTCATTATGTATTTCACTTTACATTACAATAATATATTAAAAATGTAGTTCCTGCTATGAGTCTGTGTTATAATTTCTACAACAGAAAGTGCCAATTCTTTATGATTATTTTACATTACAATAAAATACAAAAATGAAGCTAAAATTAAACAGGTAATGCTTAAAAATCAAAGTTTACATATAATATCTGAATTTTTTTTCAAAATCAGCAGTATATATGACCTCAAATATTGATTGATTGGTGCTTAACACCAACATTAGAAATATTTCAGCTTTGCTGTGTCGTGAGCAAATTTTATGCTAACCTAGACACCTCAAATAAGGTTAGTTATTATATACTATCGTTGGTTTCTTTTGAAAGAATGGATTTCACAGAGCAATTTCATATCAGAGACCAAGCCTGACATGTGAAATGCAACGAGAAGTCCATTTCGAGCAAAACATATCTAAGATAGTATGTTAATCCTGAATTTGTCATAGCAACACCAGTGATAGCAATATAACTTCAACGAGATACACATTAGAAATCAACAATAATTTTTCATATCACGCTTGTTGCATGATAATAGATATCTATTATCTTGTGTAAAGAAGAAATTAACAAACCATCGATAAAAGTTGCTATTTCTGTTTAAGGTTATGGTGTTTAATGCCACTTTCAACAATATTTCAGTAATATCGTGGTGGTCAGTTTTATTAGTGGAGGAAGCCAGAGTACATGAAGAAAACACCAACCTCCCCCAAGTCACTGACAAACTTTATCACATAATGTTGTATTGAGTACACCTCGCCATGAGCGGGGTTCGAACTCACGTCGTTAGTGGTGACAGGCACTGATTGTATAGGTAGTTATAAATCCAACTACCATACAATCATAGCCACGAACAGTGCCGGATTTACATAAAGAGAGGTCCTAGGCTATTCCACTTATGAGGCCCCTCCCAATTCCCCACCTTCACGACTGGAAGTATGTTTAATCAATTTCAATAAAGGTGAAGATGATGAGGGGTATTCAAAATTCTGTAACATTCTGAAATGGAGTGCAACTATGTAAGGAAAATTACTATAGGGTTATTTAGAAAGTACAGCATTGGCCGGAGGCCCCCTAAATTTTGAGACCCTAGGCTTCAGCCTATTGAGCCTATAAGTAAATCAGGCACTGGCCACGACGGCCCCTCCAGAATTTGTCATAGCGACATCAGTGATATCAAGAATAATTGTTCATAACACACTTGTTGCATGAAAATAGATATTATCTTGTGAAAAGAGGAAATTAACAAACCATCGATAAAAGTCGGTATTTCAACAACAAAGTATCAAGAAATTTTGAGTCTAATAAGATCTCTTACCATTGACAGTTGATGACCTTCTTGATTGATGGGAAACTTGATAACATAAAAACAATCAGATGTGGAGTAAACTTATCCTCAGAAATACCCCCCTCCCCAATGATAACTGAACACATGGATTAAAAATTAAAGCATAAAGAACAATTGTTTATTCAACACTTTGTCCTAAAATTACATTATCTAGACCATTTGAAGATTTCAAGAAATTTCAATTTTTAGTAATGAATGCCTTATTGGGAGAGGATGGAGATGTCTGATTTGTCAGATATTTTGGCTTAAATAAACACAATTAGTTGAAATCGATCTTATGTGTATGTACATGCATAGGCAAAATCAACAAATTTATTTTTAGAAATGCAGAAAATTATGAATATGTTAAATAAACAGCTGCGCCAAGAGCGCATGATACGCCCGTCGTCAACATTCATACAATATTTGTAGACTTTCTTTCCCATAACTCTTGAATGAAAAATCAAAATTTCACCAACAGCTGCACTATAAACATGAATTGGAACATTTATACATACGACACATTTTTTGAGAAATCAGTAAAGACTATCAATTCCAATAACAGTACGAAGTTTGAAGTGAATTGGCCAAGGGGTTCTCAATTTACAGCACGACATACGAAAAATCGCCTACAATTTGATGAATAAAGTCCCATAACTCTAGAATAAAAAATTGAAATTTCACCAAAAAGTATACAGACCATAAGACTATCAATTCCAATAACTATGCGAAGTTTGAAGTGAATTGGCCATGGGATTTTCAATTTACAGCGTGACATACGAAAAATCGCCTACAATTTTATGAATAAAGTCCCATAACTCTGGAATAAAAAATTGAGAGTTCACCAAAAGGTATACAGACCATAAGACTATCAATTCCAATAACTATGCAAAGTTTGAAGTGAATTGGCCTAGGGGTTTTCAATTTACAGCGCGACATACGAAAAATTGCCTACAATTTGATGAATAAAGTCCCATAACTCTGGAATGAAAATTCGACATTTCACCATAAAGTATACAGACCGTAAGACCATCAATTCCAATAACTCTGTGAAATTTGAAGTGAATTGGCCAAGGGGTTCTTAAGTTAGAGTGTGACATGTGAAACGGATGGACGGACGGACGGACGGACGGACGGACAGACGGACGGACAGTCGGACATTGGTATACCATAATACGTCCCGTCTTACAGACGTGCATATAAAAATTTATCATCATGTATCTACAATTAAATTTCTTGTCAATCTCTCTTTAATGTACAAGTTTTGACTTTTTACAGAAATTTCTTTTCTTTAGTACAGCAATGGTGGTCATCTTGAATGAAGAATGTGCTTTCAGATATACTTTTGAAAGTAGACTCAAAAGGACTAAGGTCGTTCAAAAAGGACCCTGTGGTTTCAGAGATTATAATGTGATATTATTACATCAAAGGCCTGGTGATGTCTGATGACATCAGCAACAGAATCAACCATTCTTGACATCTTTAGGCCTCATTTGGAGTGATACTTTAAACATATTTTATTGTTCAAAAAGACAAAAGGATAAAACACAAGTTAAACAACTTAGACAGTCTTCTCCCATAAGTGATATGGTTAGAATACCCAAAATATATCTGAACCTTTATTTTGTGTCACGGATCATTTCATTAAAACTTCAGAAGCATCTGTTAAATAAAATTGAAGCTATTGTGAAAATAATAGTGTGTATATGACATTGACAACAGCAACACTCCAGACTATAAAATGACCAAAAAAAAAATTCTGTCATATAAAAACTTAATGCTGGATTAAAGGACAGATTGTTCATCAGCTGACAATACATGACTAGAAAAGGTACATGACTTTCATTCGGATGAGCTAATAAACATGTCTTTCAGTCAGATGAGCTAATAAACATGACTTTCAGTCAGATGAGTTATTATACATGACTTTTAGTCAGATGAGCTAATATATATGACTTTCAGTCAGATGAGCTAATAAACATGAGTTTCAGTCAGATGAGCTAATAAACATGACCTTCAGTCAGATGAGCTAATAAACATGACTTTTGGTTAGATGAGCTAATAGACATGACTTTCAGTCAGATGAGCTAATATGCATGACTTTCTGTCAGATGAGCTAATAAACATTACTTTCAGTCAGATGAGCTATTATACATGACTTTCAGTCAGATGAGCTAATATACATGACTTTCAGTCAGATGAGCTAATAAACATGTCTTTCAGTCAGATGAGCTAATAAACATGACTTTCAGTCAGATGAGTTATTAAACATGACTTTTAGTCAGATGAGCTAATATATATGACTTTCAGTCAGGTGAGCAAATAAACATGACTTTGAGTCAGATGAGCTAATAAACATGACTTTTAGTCAGATGAGCTAATAAACATGACTTTCAGTCAGATGAGCTAATAAACATGACTTTCAGTTAGATGAGCTATTAAACGACTTTCAGTCAGATGAGTTAATATGCATGATTTTCAGTCAGATGAGCTAATAAACATGACTTTCAGTCAGATGAGCTATTAAACATGACTTTCAGTCAGATGAGCTAATAAACATGACTTTCAGTCAGATGAGCTAATATACATGACTTTGTCAGATGAGCTAATAAACATGACTTTGTCAGATGAGCTAATAAACATGATTTTCAGTCAGATGAGTTCATATACATGACTTTCAGTTAGATGAGCTAATAAACATGACTTTCAGTTAGATGAGTTATTAAACGACTTTCAGTTAGATGAGTTAATATGCATGACTTTCAGTCAGATGAGCTAATAAACATGACTTTCACTCAGATGAGCTAATATACATGACTTTGTCAGATGAGCTAATAAACATGACTTTGTCAGATGAGCTAATAAACATGACTTTCAGTCAGATGAGTTCATATACATGACTTTCAGTTAGATGAGCTAATATACATGACTTTCAGTTAGATGAGTTAATAAACATGACTTTCAGACAGATGAGCTAATAAACATTTTTTCTTAATTTACCTTGACCTCTCTTGATTGTAGTTAACACTGCCTCCATATCTGCAATAAAGCCTTGGAAAACTGTTGTAAATTTCATTGTCTCCAAATCCAAAATTTTCAATTTCATTCTGTGAGGTTGCTCAACACTAATCAATAACCTCCTATCATCCAACAAGTCTACTAGGTCAATCCAATATTTTCCTTCCTAAAATATATATATACATTGTATATGGAATATATAATATTCAAGTGAACACTCCTTTCCTTTCCAGAAAAAACTCTAAATTTATTTATTTATATGTATCTACATGTAGTTTACAAAACTGGTGTCAAATTCAAACTGTTTTAGGCACATTGAAATTGTGAAAATAGCATTAAGAATTTTTCATGGTAAAAAAAAAGCTTGTTGCTGTCTTCACATTTATACTGCAGCAGACTAATAATATATTCTTAAGGGGCCATCACGATCATATGGTAGTTGGATTTACAACTATATATGCAATCAGTGCCAATAACCTCTAACGTATTGAGTTCGAATCCTGCTCATTATGTTATAAAGTTTGTCACTGACTTGCGGCAGGTCTGTGGTTTTCTCCTGGTTACTCCAGTTTCCTCCACCAATAAAACTGACCACCACAATATAACTGAAATATTGTTGAAAGTGGTGTTAAACACCATAACCCTAATCCTAACCCATAATATATTTAATCTTCTTGACACAGAACAAAACCATTCACTTGTATTAATCAAATAAATTAATAATCTGAGTTCATTATATTAGCCTACTTAATAAAATTTAATATATAATTTTTTCCCCATTGGCTGATCCCAGTGCCATTTTTTTTTAACTACATGATTTATTGTTTGCAAACTTGTTCTTGTCAGGAATATAGTTGAAGGGTCTGTCATGGCTTAGATCCTATGGTACTTAGATTTACAACTACCTGTGAAATCAGTGCCTATCACCACAAACGTCATGAATTACAACATTGTGTGAAATAATTAATTATGTGATTTTCTCTGGTGCTCCAATTTCATCAATCAATAAAACTGACCGCCATTAAATACCATTACTATAACCCTAACCCAATTGTTCGCTGAATATTGCAGCATTGACAGAACATCTGGTATTTCAAGTCCTAATAGTTACTGGTATATTGGTATTGGAGTAAGATTTAAAACAATACCTATTGCCTACATATTGGCAGCATGGGTGTGGCTGATCGAGTGGCAGCATGGGTGTGGCTGATCAAGTGGCAGCATGGGTGTGGCTGATCGAGTGGGTCAGGTCATTAGGGTAGTTGACATCTGACCACAAGCCTAACACCACTGACATGGTTTTGCATTTATTTTGACCACAATGGCTCAAATTAGCATTAATTTGTGTCAGGTAAGCTGAAACAAGCGACAATATTTAAAGAGTCTGTGTCAGGTAAGCTGAAACAAGATATAAAATTAAAAATGTTTTTTGTCAGGTAATCTCAACAAGACACCACAGTATAGTAATTAGAAGACTTGAAAACGGAAGTAAAGAAAAACATACACATCTTGTCCTTCGAACAAACTTCTCCTCCAAAAGGTCATAAATTTCTATAAATACGTATACAGATTTATAATGGTTGTTGTCCTCTGATTCATCGTCTTCATCAGTAATTTCGCTTCCTGCACTGCTATGAATGCTTTCATCATTGGAATCATCTTCTGATACTAAGTCGTCATTTTCAAACTCTTTTTTTGCTACTAACACCACATATCTTGTGTTCTTCATTGGAAGTATTTCATCATAAGTACTAAAACAACAATAATTAAGGTGATAGACTATATCAAAAGACTGATTTCTGCTGGAGTCTCCCCTATATAGAGACCAACACCCATGCTCCCTCCTGGTTATTGAAAACTCATGTGTAAAACACATTCAATTGCTATATTTTATCTATGATTTGGTAAAGTAAGTGTCTTCATAATAAAATTTAATTGCTCCAACACCTCATTAAGTTAATGATAGCTAATTATTATGGTATGCAATGTTATTATTTACTTACATTTATCATCATTCGATGAAAATCAGTCAACATTGATTGACATCACTCAATTCAGATATGGGTTGTTCCAGAACCAGAGGCTCCATGAAGCATATAACCACTTACCTGAATAGTTAATCTCCATTTAATCTTTAGGGTTTGTCAGTGACTTGTGGCAGGTTTGTGGTTTTCTCCGGGTACTCCAGTTTCCTTCACCAATAAAACTGACTGCCACGATATAGTGGCGTTAAATGCCATAACCCTAACCCTAACCCAAATCTTTAGGAGAAATTGTTAATAATCAACATTACTTACACTAATAAACACCTACATTGCATTACACAAGCATTGTACAATAGCTGAAGGCTAAACTCAACACTTTTAATAATATTTCAGCTATATTATGGCGGCCAGTTTTATTGGTAGAGGAAACCAGAGAACCAGGAAAAAACCACCGACCTGCAGCAAGTCACTGAATGAATAGGTAGTTGTTAATCCAACTACCATTTGATCACAACCACAATGGCCTCTTCTATCGGTACATGAAATATTTATACTACTATACAATAAATAAACAAGATTCGTTGATTGTCGGAAAATATAAAAATTTATTTGTACAAGCTTTAGACATAGGTAGAAAAGCGATTTTGGTGAGCTTTTTTGGCCTGTCTCACAGTAAGTGCAAATTAATTTTATATTTCCTGACAATGAATGCATATATATTGTGTTTATCCTATAATGTCAAAAAGTCCAAAACAACTGCAAAATTATCTGAAAAGAGCAGAAACAAGAATCGTTCTAATAATTTTCAATGGTGTCCTCTATAAGGTCTGTGTTTATACTGAATCCATTTATCACTGTTGCTCTGCATGCATCAGGCACCAGAAAAGGATAACTATATAACAATGAAGTTTATTGGTACTCAAAATCACACAATTGCAGGATAAATGCAGTTAATGGTTACCCGCAATCATCGCAATCATCGTCTGTCTCCTCGACCTCATCAGCAGCTATATTGTCAGTATCCCAAACTCTAACTATAGATAGATATGATATCGTAACAAATATCTTCAGATCATTAGATTTGACACTGACTAGCTTATCTTCATCCCAGACATGCTTGGTAATTAGGTCGGAGGCTAAATTTACTATACATACTTCAGTACTCGTTGAAAAGTATACTGATTCCTCATGTACATGTAGGCAACTAGGTTGTATAAGATGTTGATAAACTGAAAAAAAAGAAAAATATTATATACACAAATGTATGTGATGCACAAATAACTGTAATTACAAAGCATTTAATTATAGGGTTAGGGTTGTGGTGTTTAACTTTCAACAATATACGTATATACTGGTGGTCAGTTTTATTGGTGGAGGAAACCAGATTACCTGGAGAAACGCCGACCTGGCACAAATCACTGACAAACTTTATCACATAATGTTGTATCGAGTACGCCTCATCATGAGCAGGATTTGAACTCACACAACCATAGTGGTGACAGGCACTGATTGCATAAGTAGTTGTAAATCCAACTACTGTATGATCACGACCACGACGGCCTCCATTTAATTATACTACATTTGTATATAAATTAACTTTAGAGTCACATGTCATTTTATACGTGTTTTGATTGGATTAAAAAGTTTGAGGTTATTTGTATATGTACTGAATCTGAAAATAGACGTTGTTCTCAAGGCATTGCGTGCCATTGTCATCAGGTGATTTTCTTTAAATAAGGCACCTTTGGGGTTATTTAAATTTATTTCCGATTATTTGCCTTATTTTGAAAAATTAAATATATTTTTCAATATCATAACAAAAACAGTTTGAATTAATTTATAAGGATTGATCGAAATTATTTGTTCGGTTCATTCGAAATAACCTCAATCAGGTTATACACACGCTTGCATAACCAGATTGAGGTTATTTCTTCATGAACCGAACAAAACTTGCGATCAATCCTTAAATATACAATCCCACAATCTATATATAATATATATTTTTTCCTTTGAAGTAAAAACAGCATAAAAATACTGCAAGACAAGTGTGAAGATACCAAAGGGATGACGGACAATACAATGGTCAAAAGATAAAGTACAAAAGACAATACAAAGGTCAAAAGATAAAGTACAAAAGACAAACAAAGGTCGAAAGATAAAGTACAAAAGACAATATAATGGTCAAAAGATAAAGTACAAAAGACAATACAATGATCAAAATATAAAGTACAAAAGACAATACAATGGTCAAAAGATAAAGTACAAAAGACAATACAATGGTCAAAAGATAAAGTACAAAAGACAATACAAAGGTCAAAAGATAAAGTACAAAAGACAATACAAAGGTCAAAAGATAAAGTACAAAAGACAATACAATGGTCAAAAGATAAAGTACAAAAGACAAACAATGGTCACAAGATAAAGTACAAAAGACAATACAATGGTCAAAAGATAAAGTACAAAAGACAATACAATGGTCAAAAGATAAAGTACAAAAGACAATACAATTGTCAAAAGATAAAGTACAAAAGACAAACAATGGTCAAACAATAAAGTACAAAAGACAATACAATGGTCAAAAGATAAAGTACAAAAGACAATACAATGGTCACAAGATCAAGTACAAAAGACAATACAATGGTCAAAAGATAAAGTACAAAAGACAATACAATGGTCAAAAGATAAAGTACAAAAGACAAAACAATGGTCAAAAGATAAAGTACAAAAGACAAACAATGGTCAAAAGATAAAGTACAAAAGACAATACAATGGTCAAAAGATAAAGTACAAAAGACAATACAATGGTCAAAAGAAAAAGTACAAAAGACAAACAATGGTCAAAAGATAAAGTACCAAAGACAAACAATGGTCAAAAGATAAAGTACAAAAGACAATACAATGGTCACAAGATAAAGTACAAAAGACAATACAATGGTCAAAAGATAAAGTACAAAAGACAATACAATGGTCAAAAGATAAAGAACAAAAGACAATACAATGGTCAAAAGATAAAGTACAAAAGACAATACAATGGTCAAAAGATAAAGTACAAAAGACAATACAATGGTCAAATGATAAAGTACAAAAGACAATACAATGGTCAAAGGATAAAGTACAAAAGACAATACAATGGTCAAAAGATAAAGTACAAAAGACAATACAATGGTCAAAAGATAAAGTACAAAAGACAATACAATGGTCAAAAGATAAAGTACAAAAGACAATACAATGGTCAAAAGATAAAGTACAAAAGACAAACAATGGCCAAAAGATAAAGTACAAAAGACAAACAATGGTCAAAAGATAAAGTACAAAAGATAAACAATGGTCAAAAGATAGATAAAGTACAAAAGATAGACAATGGTCAAAAGATAAAGTACAAAAGACAAACAATGGTCAAAAGATAAAGTACAAAAGACAAACAATGATCAAAAGATAAAGTACAAAAGACAAACAATGGTCAAAAGATAAAGTACCAAAGACAAACAATGGTCAAAAGATAAAGTACAAAAGACAAACAATGGTCACAAGATAAAGTACAAAAGACAATACAATGGTCAAAAGATAAAGTACAAAAGACAATACAATTGTCAAAAGATAAAGTACAAAAGACAAACAATGGTCAAACGATAAAGTACAAAAGACAATACAATGGTCAAAAGATAAAGTACAAAAGACAATACAATGGTCACAAGATCAAGTACAAAAGACAATACAATGGTCAAAAGATAAAGTACAAAAGACAATACAATGGTCAAAAGATAAAGTACAAAAGACAAAACAATGGTCAAGAGATAAAGTACAAAAGACAAACAATGGTCAAAAGATAAAGTACAAAAGACAATACAATGGTCAAAAGATAAAGTACAAAAGACAATACAATGGTCAAAAGAAAAAGTACAAAAGACAAACAATGGTCAAAAGATAAAGTACAAAAGACAAACAATGGTCAAAAGATAAAGTACAAAAGACAATACAATGGTCACAAGATAAAGTACAAAAGACAAACAATGGTCAAAAGATAAAGTACAAAAGACAAACAATGGTCAAAAGATAAAGTACAAAAGACAAACAATGGTCAAAAGATAAAGAATAAAAGACAAACAATGGTAAACAAAATACTAAAGTAAAGATTGAACCACACTCACAACCAGGGGATTAACTCACTAAAGATTGAGGAGCATGAGCCACACTCACAACCAGGGGATTAACTCACTAAAGATTGAGGAGCATGAACCACACTCACAACCAGGGGGTTAACTCACTAAAGATTGAGGAGCATGAACCACACTTACAACCAGGGGGTTAACTCACTAAAGATTGAGGAGCATGAGCCACACTCACAACCAGGGGATTAACTCACTAAATATTGAGGAGCATGAACCACACTCACAACCAGGGGGTTAACTCACTAAAGATTGAGGAGCATGAACCACACTTACAACCAGGGGGTTAACTCACTAAAGATTGAGGAGCATGAGCCACACTCACAACCAGGGGATTAACTCACTAAAGATTGAGGAGCATGAACCACACTCACAACCAGGGGGTTAACTCACTAAAGATTGAGGAGCATGAACCACACTTACAACCAGGGGGTTAACTCACTAAAGATTGAGGAGCATGAGCCACACTCACAACCAGGGGGTTAACTCACTAAAGATTGAGGAGCATGAACCACACTCACAACCAGGGGGTTAACTCACTATAGATTGAGGAGCATGAGCCACACTTACAACCAGGGGGTTAACTCACTAAAGATTGAGGAGCATGAACCACACTCACAACCAGGGGGTTAACTCACTAAAGATTGAGGAGCATGAGCCACACTCACAACCAGGGGGTTAACTTACTAAAGATTGAGGAGCATGAGCCACACTTACAACCAGGGGGTTAACTCACTAAAGATTGAGGAGCATGAGCCACACTTACAACCAGGGGCTTAACTCACTAAAGATTGAGGAGCATGAACCACACTTACAACCAGGGGCTTAACTCACTAAAGATTGAGGAGCATGAGCCACACTTACAACCAGGGGGTTAACTCACTAAAGATTGAGGAGTACAAACCACACTTACAACCAGGGGGTTAACTCACTAAAGATTGAGGAGCATGAACCACACTCACAACCAGGGGGTTAACTCTGGTGCTCCGCAGGGTTAGCACGTCCCGCTACACTTAAAGAATCTGTTGTGTTAGTCTTGTTAATAATCTAGTGACAAGCCAAGAAAATGGTTTGGTTTGGTTTTATGGTGCTTTAAATGCCACTTTCAACAATATTTCAGCTATATCGTGGTGGTCGGGTTTATTGGTGGAGGAAACCAGAGGACCCAGAGAAAACCACCGACCTGCCGCAAGTCACTGACAAACTTTATCACATAATGTTGTACTCCTCGCCCTGAGCGGGAGTCGAACCCACAACATTAGTAGTGATAGGCACAGATTGCACAGGTAGTTGTAAATTCAACTACCATACGTTCACGGCAATGACCAGAGGCTCTCAAGAGCCTGTATCGTTCACCTGGTCATAAAAAGAACCAATTGGTCCTATGTAAAAACTATGTCCTGCAGTGGTAGTCATCTTGGAATTACGATCAACATAAAAAACACAAAGTTTGTAAAGGACCTTCAAATGATTGATGCACAGTTTAGGTTCAATCAGTGCAATAGCTTCAGAGAAGAATATATTTCTGTATTTTCCCCATATGGTCCTGTGTTAATACTATGACCTGTGGTGGTGGCCATCTTGGATTTCCGATCGGCATAAAAAACAAAAAACTTTGTAGAGGACCTTCCAATGATCATTCCTGGGCAGTTTGGTTTCAATTGTCCAAGTAGTTTCAGAGAAGAATCGTTTTGAAACATTTTTCCCATAGGGTCCAATGTTAAACTAAGTTCTGCCGTAGCCGCCATTTTGAATTTCATATCGGAACAAAAAACGTAAAATTTGTAGAGGACCATCCAATGAACATTCATGTACAGTTTGGCTTTAATCATATTTGTAGTTTCTGAGAAGAAGGCATTTGAACATTTTCCAATAGGGTTCAATGTTAATCTATGTATTGCGGTGGCAGCCATCTTGGATTTCCGATCGGCATATAAAACAGCAACTTGGTAAAGGACCTTCCAATGATCATTCCTTGGCAGTTTGGTTTCAATTGTCCAAGTGGTTTCAGAGAAGAAGCATTCTGAAACATTTTTCCATATGGTCCAATGTTAAACTAAGTCCTGCCATAGCCGTCATTTTGAATTTCATATCGGAACAAAAAACCTTAAGATTGTAGAGGACCATCCAATGAACATTCATGTACAGTTTGGCTTTAATCATATTTGTAGTTTCTGAGAAGAAGGCATTTGAACATTTTCCCATAGGGTCCAATGTTAATCTATGTCCTGCGGTGGTGGCCATGTTGGATTTCCGATCGGCATAAAAAACAGACACTTGGTAAAGGACATTCCAATGATAATTCCTTTACAGTTTGGGTTCAGTCAGTTCATTAGTTTCAGAGAAGAAGATCTTTGAAATTTCAGCCAATCAGAGCATATTATTGGCCCTGGCAGCCATGTTGAATATCCGACTGGAACGAAAAACAGTAACTTTGTAGAGGACCATCCAAGGAACATTCCTTTTAAGTTTGGTTCAAATTGGCCCAGTGGTTTCGGAGAAGAAGCTTGAAATATGAAAAGTTTACAGACGACGGATGCCAAGTGATGGCAATATTTCACCTGGACCTTTGGTCCAGGTGAACTAAAAATGGAATGATGGACAGGAGTGTGACTACAACCAACAGACCATAACTAACATTCTGTACTCTTGATTGATTACATAATATATGTTTATTGTCAGAATATTTCAAATTTATTTGTAAAATTTTTAGAAACAGGTAGAAAAGTGAATCTTTGGAAACTTTTCTGACCTGTTTGTAGTGAGTGCAAATAACAGGGCTTGACATTAGCAGTAGTCCTGTATCCCAGGACGAGCAAATATTTGGTTCGGGCTAGAGAAGGTGGTATGTTACTTGTCCGATGGGATTAGTGAACAAAATAAATATAAATGCTAAAATTTACAAAATATTATAAAATTCATCGGTAGCAAGTTGTCCTTTTATAAAATTTGTGGTCAAAAACATATGACAGATTTCATCAAAGACTTAGTGAATTTTCCCTATTCAAATTTAGTATAGGATATTTTTATTGACCAATTAGAAGTTGTCTTTTTTTTTTAAAGATCACTATCTATCACTAACTAAAACTTCAGGCTACTACATGTTGGTAAAAAAGTTCATATCAAGCCTTGAATAAATGTATTTTAACTGACAATGTACACTTTCCCTGCTATACTGTTTCCATTACTTCTCATTCGTTCTTTATGAATCAGGTACCAGGAAAAGCTTTATTACGTCAATGATAAAAATTACACTGAAGTTTTTTGACCACTCAAAATCACACGAATACAGGATAAAAGAATATGATATGGCATTTGTTATCGTTATTCTACTACAAAACCACTTGTTAGGTTTCAAGACTACTAAATTTCAGTTTCAGGATTTATAGTCCTTCCTTTTGGTTTCTTAGCAGTTCATGGGTCACCACTGCTGTGATAGGACGGTAGCTAAGGGTGTACATGAACAATTATTTGTGTTACACAAATCTAAATTAAATATAATAAAAAATTTGATAGCATCATTGGTGAAAATTAAATTTAACATCTAACTTAAAATTAAATTTACTGTATGTGTCAATCAAAATTTAACATTTTGATCTAATTGGACAATGTATACATGTGGACTTTTAAGAAAGGTGACCTCTTAAAAGAAGTTAAATTCATATGAAATTTGATCTCTTAAAAGAGGTTAAATTCATATGAAATGTTCTATTAAATGACAAGAAAGAGGTGACCTTTTGATACAGTTGACTGCTTAATAGAGGTTACCATATGGGCATGTTTGACTTAATAGAGGTTACCATATGGGCATGTTTGACTTAATAGAGGTTACCATATGGGCAAGTTTGACTTAATAGAGGTTACCATATGGGTAGGTTTGACTTAATAGAGGTTACCATATGGGCATGTTTGACTTAATAGAGGTTACCATATGGGCATGTTTGACTTAATAGAGGTTACCATATGGGCAAGTTTGACTTAATAGAGGTTACCATATGGGCAGGTTTGACTTAATAGAGGTTACCATATGGGCATGTTTGACTTAATAGAGGTTACCATATGGGCAGGTTTGACTTAATAGAGGTTACCATATGGGCAGGTTTGACTGTACACATACTCACTTTCTAAAGTTTTTATCAATTTCAGAGTTTGTCTGTCATAAATAACGATATTTTTGCGGCCAACAAGTAATATGACATGTAATTCATCTGTTGTAAGAGCTATTTCATTTCTGTACTTTGTTTTCTTTGGTGGTTCAATAAAACTGGAGAATGTCTTCCCCAATATGTCATAACAGCCAAAATGTTTACTTGAAGACAATGCTATGTAGTTTACAGAATCTGGAATAGAACAAATAGTTTGAGTATAATAATCTTCAAATCCATTATTAATACTTATAAAATTGGTATACACTGCTTCTCCACTAAGAACGCAGCATTAAGGAGAAAGGGTAAAGACTGTTTGGCTTGGAATCAGGATAATGTGTCCTAGTGGAGCGACATGTCTAACTGTGGACTGTTGTTTCAGTGAGGTAGCACTATAAAAATCTGACTAAGCGTATTGGTCTAGTACAAAGCGGACCTCATCATCATCTCAAATCGGATAAGAAATGAATGTCTAGTTAGGTGGAACTAAAACATTACATATTTTCCACAACTTTGTTCCATGGTAAATAATAAATAGGAAACATATCATACCATAATGCTAGTAAATCCTGTCTTTCCAACTCTTAAATAAATTCATGGAATTTCACCAGTGTCGTCTTAACGCATGGGTACGCAGGGCAGTTGTGTATGTAGCATTTTTTCCCCCAATGTTTAAACACTGATTTTGTTGGAAGTACCAATACAATAAATTTATGTTTGATACAGTTTTATTCCTGTGAGTGTTTGTGTAGGCATGGGCCACAGTGCACTGCTTTGCCCCAAGGACCTATAATGCTGTTAAAATGGCCCTGAATTCCACAAAACATAGTGAGAAACAATGGACAGCACTCTGACCATGACATATTTTATAATATTACAGGTTAATAAATGAAAAACACATAGGAACATTTTTAAATTATCTTTATACTGATAATGAAGCTTTTATTTGTTTTATTAACATTGATTTTGACCATTTACACGAACTCTCTACTTACCACAAGACAAATATTTCTTTCTTGTTATTATAATAGAATCTGGTATCGGGACAAGGTCGATAGGTCTTCCAGTTTTTGCCTCTGCAACAATAATTTCTCCCTTATTGAAGATATAAATGGCATTTCTGTCTTTCCCTCCTATTTCAATAAGTGTATCATTTGTTACTGAAATTGTGTACATCAGATCTCCATTTATACTGATTCCAACTACTTTTTCTTGACATTGCACAACTATGATTTTGCCATCATCTGCAAATTTAACAAATTCACACAGCTTTCCAAATGGCTGAAGATCTTTTATAAACAGTAATTTCCCTTCAATGATGTCCCAGAGTCTTAACGTGTTGTCAACTGAAGCAGCTGTGAAAATAAAAAGTTTTTTAGTCAGTTGAGTTATGAAAGCAAAGTCCAGACCACTTGGTTATCCTTGTTCATTATATAGAACTTGTACATAAACATATACCTCTTACTCTATATATGCATTAAGTGAAAATGGGAAAAAAATTATACTTTTTATTTTGTAACAATCTCTAAAATTGTATAAAGTGAAAATGGGAAGAAAAAAAACATACTTTTATTTTGTAACAATCTCTAAACTTGTATAATATTTAAAATAAATATAAGTTCTCAAACAAGAAAAAGAAACGTGATAAATGGTGAGATAGTGGTCATCTGTGATTTACAGAGATTAATCCTATACAATAGTCCCCCCCCCCCTTTCTTATTATGTCACTTACATCACAGGCCACATCTCTTATCAGGCCAGATTTCTGCTGCACTATGAAAATAAACTACTATTGAATTGTCCCCTCAAGAGGGATCACCCTAAAATAAGGCCACTTTCTCATGGCAGAAAGGTAAAGTCATCTAAAAATCAAATGGCTTCTCCGATTTTCTTTAAGAATACCTATTTATTTTTTATTGTTATTTAATTTTGCTAAGTACTTTCTTAGCAAAACCAAGATTGTGAAATCAGTCAGTGATTTTTATAAAATTATCATCTTTGTCAAAAATAAACCAATTTAAATATTGGAATCAAAAAGGGCACATAATCCTAATATTAATGGTTGCAAAGAAGAGAATAAAAGCATGAATTTATTTTGACACACTTCACCCCCGGTTTTAAGTGAGGTTCGTGTTATTCGATCTTTAGTCTTATGTGTATGTTTTGTAAATCGTTGTTTGTCATTTTGTCCTTTTTCTTTTGGCCATTGTATTGTCTGCCCTTCTTCGATTTACAGATTCTGATTACCCCTTTGGTATCTTCAAACTCTTCTTATTCTGATATATATATATATATGTACAATATTAATGCAGTGACCCAGTGTCTTAAAATTAGGAGATAACTGTATTTTATTTGAAAATTTCACGGCATCAATTGGAGATTTGATGTTGCAAATTGAATTTACTGGCAACGCGTAAGCGGAGCCAGTAAACTGATATTTGCGACCATTAAATCGACAATTGATGCCGTGAAATTTTCAAATTCAATACAGTTATTTCCATTCTAATGCAATACTGAACATAAAAATGTATTCTTGCATATCCCTGGGTCTAAAAATCACACAAATAAAAATTCTGTGAAATATTGTTGACGACATTTGGCACATAAACAACATGACGTCATATGAAGACTTCCAGTTTAAAATATAAAGATCAGACGGTATTTGGCTTCGTGTAGCTTCAATATTGATAAAATTTTAACTAAGATAAGTTTTCAAGGTAAGCTTTTTAATTATGTTTGTGTATTGTTGTAAATATGACATGTAGGATTTCACGTTTTCAAGATGGCAGATCATTCCAGCTGAACTCCTAATTCTAAAAATATGTCATGCTATTTCAACCGTGGAATTGATACCGTGAAAATTACAGCATTGTCCAATCACAAACCAGGAATATTAAACAACTATATTAGAATATAAGGTTTATGTGAATGAGGATCAGAAACTGGGATAAAGGAGATCTTTTCCGGTCCTTTTTTGAGTTTTGCTCCAAAAACACATAAACTTTATATTGTGAGACATTGCATTAATACAAGGTATTGTGTATATCCTGCAGAAAAATCTCATTAATCCATCCACGATTATATTTATATTAAATACGAAAACTATATGATTATCTGTTGTTTGTACCCTATTGAAATAATCTGTCAGAACTGATGGAGAACTACAGACAGTGGGCAAAGGTACTCAGATGGTTCAAATCCATTATAACCTATACTACCCCCAATCAAACACACACACAAAAATTGTGAAATCAATTTATCTCCGATTTTGATTTTGTTAATTATTACATCAATAAAATCAGAAATCACCCAGATTTTCTCTATAACTTCGAATTGATTTTTATTAAATAAATAATTTGGGAATATACAATATACCCACAAAACTGAATCAATTTCATTTAAAACACAACATAATGCTATATGTATAATTTATACAGACAAGTTATCCAAGTCAAATAGGAAAATTGGAAGCTTCCAAATACACAGTATTTTTGTCCATTATCACAATGCTCAACAGGCAAAACATGTGAAAGTTATACCAGAAAAGGTTTTATAAGTTCATTGGCCAAAATTTCACTGAAGTTAATTTTACACTCATTTTGGAACATGAACTATAAAACACACAATAACAGGATGATGTATTACACCCCTCAATTTCCTCCTATCTTTTAATTTCACATATCTCCCTCAAAATACATCCAATCTTTTAATTTTACACATCTTCCTCAAATACCTCCAAACTTTTAATTTTACACATCTTCCTCAAATACCTCCAAACTTTTAATTTCACAAATCTTCCTCAAATACCTCCAAACTTTTAATTTCACATATCTTCCTCAAATATATCCAAATCTTTTAATGATTTTACATATTTTCCTCAAATACCTCCATTTATTATATAAATAGCTGTGAATTACAGAATTTTCCGAGTTAATTAAACGTTTTTAATTTCACTGTCACTATATTTCGCGCCATTTCGTTGTCGGAACTACTTTTCCGACAACGAAATGCAGCGAAATATAGCGAGAGTGAAATTAAAAACGTTTAATTAACTCGGAAAATTCTGTAATTTTACGCTACACACGTAATATACATTTAGTGCAATTAAACTCATTTTTAATTTCACGGTCGCTATATTTCGCACCATTTCGTTGTCGGACGACTTCAATTTTAAAATCATAAATTTTTCAAACATGTGCAGCAATATACCAGCTTCTCCTGCATATGGTGTTTACATCTCGCAATTGATTCGCTATGCAAGGGCCAGTAGCAATTATTCTGATTTCCTGAAACGTCATCTTCATTTGAGAAACAGGCTACTGGACCAGGGCTATAAAAAGATTCGCCTTATTCGATTTCTTAAAAAGTTTATATTCCGATACCAAGATCTTGTCGAAATATATTCAGTCTCTGCAGAAACGATTATAAGCGATGCATTTTCACATAGTGAAAATGTATAAAGATAAAGAAGTCAAGAAATATGTCAAGGATATTTTTTTATCAATGTGTGACGTATAAATATTTTTGACATTTACGTCACCGAATATGGTACTGCTTTGACAACTATTTTACCTATTTTGTTCCTGTATTTAAATACTGTTATAGTGACAGCCGGAACCTTTGAACCGTAATGAGAGCGGGAGGTTTGGCACCTTAAAATCTGATTCAACCCACCATTTCTTTAGAAATGCCTGTACCAAGTCAGGGTCATTACGGTTTTCACAGTTTTCCGGTTGTTGACTGATTTTGTCTGTTTATATAATTATGAGTTTTGACTTTCCCTTTGTAAGATTGTTCGGAGTTCGGTAATTTTGTTATTACCCTTATTTATATTAAATTCGATTCAAAACACTTGTTTTTATCTATATAATAAATACTATAACTAATTGACAAGTTTCATTATCAAAAATATGTCACTCATGACCAAATAATGTAACTCACTCATGCACTGTGCACATTCATGAGTTACTGCGTTATTTGGTCATTCGTGACATATTTTTGATAATGAAACTCATCAATTAGTTATAGTATAATTCTTTAATTTTACATATTTTCCTAAGAAACACTTCCGATCTTTTAATTTTACATAACTTTCCATTAAAATTGTAAAGCACAAATTTTATTTGTGCATAGTTCAAAATAGAATAAAATACCAATTTTATAGTCTTTGGTTAGCTTAAAATGGCAGTTATTGGTCATATTGCTTTCCTTAAACTTCATTAATAGGGTATTAATCAAAATTTAATTTTCCAATTATTTTACATTAAATGACTAATAACACTATTCCAATAAATAATTGCAATACTGATCTTATTCTATTTCTAAATTACTGACTATATAGAAATATTGATGTTTCATTTTGATTTTAAATTAAAAATTGTTTACTTATACATTTTCAAGAAAGATAACTCTGTTTTTTTTAAGTGAACATAATCTACAATCCCAAACAAGGACTTTTAACTTTGAAAATAATCTTGAAAATTCCATTTTAATTTCAAGATTATGGGTTCAAGATCAGAGACCAATTAACTGGTTCCTAACTTGATCTAGGAGTGGAAATTAAAAACAAATTACCATTTTTCTCCACTAACTATGACTGGGCTTGAGTTATAATATTCGACCTCACTGTGTTAGTCCAGGGAATTTCCTGGTTAGTCCGAATTTATATCAATTATTCTTTAATGGCTTAAATAAAACTAAAACATGTAATGGAATGTTACTCTCTAAAACCTTTTATTATTCTAGTATTATATAGCATAATGTACTATATATATCGTAAATAGTTCAAAAATGCCTTAAAACAAATTAATGTCAACATGTTTATATTTGGTTATTGGAGACCTGGATACAAGAATATCATGCAACATCGAATGATATTGATAAAAGAAATGCATAATGGTCAATGAATATTCATGAGAACTAAACAAAAATCATTTTCATTTATTTGACTCCTCTATTATTACCACTGATTAGTACTCAATTTCACAGGATAACGTATTTATATCCAATATATTAACATGACTAAATCACTAACATTACTTCTTGTTAAAGCACAATTACTTTTTTGTGCTGGGATTCAAATACTTAAAATATCAATTTTATAGTCTTTGGTTAATGGTAATGTGGCAGATATTCACCAAATGTATTCCTTAAATTTCATTAATAGAGTATAAATCTCAAATAAATTTTACAATTATTTAACACAAAATGACCAATATCTCTATTCCAATGAGGATTATTAACACAATCATATTTTATTTTTAGATTTATGATTAAGTAGAAATATTGATGTTTTATTTTGGTTTTAAATTATAAATTGATTACTTATACATTTTCAAGAAAGATAACTCTGGGTTTTTTATGTGAACATAATCTACAATCTCAAATAAGGACTTTTAACTTTGAAAACAATTCTTGAAAGTTCCATGTTTATTTCAAGAATATGGGTTCTCGATCAGAGACCAATAAACTGTTTCCCTATTTGATGTAGAGGTGGAAATAAAAGCCCCTAAATTACCTTTCTCCCACTATCCTAGTAATGTGCAAAAAACTGTGCTAGTCAGAATATAAATTATTATTTAATCAGGTTCATTAATAACACTTATCAAAGTGTGCAGGTGTGAAACCACTAATTTATTTCTTTAACATTTTCTACTAAATTTGTGTTTTCTTGAGCCTACCTGGCCATTTTATCTTAAGTTTAACCTTTCCAAGCCCATATATTTTCTGAAACATACATGATTCCTCTACGTTCCAAGGGCGGATCCCGGATTTCAAGTTAGGGGGGGGATGTACTTAAAAAAAATTGCGCCAAGCAGAGGGAGGTGCGAAAATTTTTAGGGTATTTCGTGTGAAAAATCACGATTTTGTGCCAAAAAATCATATTTTTTCCAATTTTAGGGGGGGGCACACCTTGCATGCACCCCCCCCCCCTAAAAAAGAATTAAAAAAAAACAATAAGAGTTACTTGATATTTATATTAGATGCCATTTTCACACAGACATCATACACTTCTAATAAGGGCTTGTAAAGTTTCCAGTTTTTCTTGATGCAACATCATTTTTTTTTTATAGAATTCAGATATTTTGTTCTAAGTAAAAAAAATTGTAAAAATAAATAGCACATGATATTTATGGCATAGGGTGGGGACTCCCACATATATAGTATTATTTAATTTGAAAATGTAGAAAGGGTACCTCTGAACTTGTAAACATTGTAGGTTTGGTTTGGTTTATGGTGTATAATGCCACTTTCAACAATATTTCATTTATATCGTGGCAGTCAGTTTTATTGGTGGAGGAAACCAGAGTACCTAAAGTAAATATGGCATACATTTGGTAACTTTTTCCACTTCTGATACAATTTTGAGGCATTAAAATACACCTTATGAATATATAAACTGAAGATGACTGTTCCATTCACTAACAATTGTTGAAATTATAAATTTTTTCATCAGCTGTAATTGGGCATGCGTAGTTCAAGTTGCATCTCTGAATGGGTTCAAATCAGAGGTCATGTGCATACAAATACCCGCTTGTTGCATTGCTATCCAGGAAAAACAACAAGCCGGAAAAAAGATTTAATTCACTGATATTTTTTAGAAGTACCGGTATAGTGATATGACTATAAATAAATTAACAATAATATTTTGTATTGATTTTAATTAGAAATAATAACAAAATATATCTTAATTGACAGCTTGTATTCCTGTCTATCAGTGATTTCAATCTGTTAATTTCACAAATCCATCTTCATTTAAGAAATAATTCATGCCGGCCATACTTTATTGCTATTCAAATATGGGTAGGCATTATATTCATGAATATTTAACCCCGAGCGATTTCGATTCTAATAGGACAAATACGGTAATTTTAAAATTTGAGGCGGTTAAGGTGATGCGTTGGTAGTGGCTATTCCATCAATCTCCTACAGAATTTTAAAAATGGTAAAATTGGGAATTAAGAGATGGAAAGCGAAATTGTGGTTGAAACTGTGGCTTAAAATACCGAAAAGAATTTTATTGACAAGGTTCAATATAAATTTTATTACAAATAAACAACTTTAAAGGATTAACAACGAAATTACCAGTTGAACGCAGCCAGTCAGATCGGAGATAAAGGGAGATAAACATGGAGACAGTGAAAGCCGTGTTTATAAGAGTTTAATTATGATAAGACTTGATTAGGATTTATTTAATCTTAACTTCATTTATTTCAATTTTTTTTGGATAAACCATAATGGAAAATCACTAACCATGAAGAATTTTCTGAAAATAGTCAGTGTTTATGTAGGTGCTTTTTTTTAGCTCAGTGCACGTGTGGCCTATTGTTATTCAAATATGCCTCTATTTGTATACCAAATACCGACCTCATATTAGAAGAATTCTTAAAGCACAAATCTTTTTTTGTGCTGTGGAATAAATAGATTTAATAGTCTTTAATTATCAATTATTGGCAACTATTGGCCAAATGTATTCCTTAAATTTCATTTAATAGAGTATTAATCAAAAATAAATTTATCAATTATTTTACATAAAATGAACAATCACATTATTCCACTTTAAACGATGAACACAAATCAGATTTTATTTTTAAATTGTTGATTAAGTAGAAATATTGATGTTTCACTTTGGTTTAAAGTTTAAAAAATTTACATATACATATTCAAGAAAGATAACTCTGTTTTCATGTGATTTTAGGTAATACTTTTCATTTATTATTAACAAGGATTTTAACTTTGAAGAATTCTTGAAAATTCAATTTCTCAAACAGATCTGGATCCCTGTGAAATAATTTAGACCCTGAGGTCAATTTTGATTTTGCTAGATGATTCATCAAGCGATTAATTGACATCTTTGACTCAAAATCAACATAAATGAATAAGTTCACTCAAATCAGGAACATATTCAGAATTTATTAGAGAACATTTATGCAAAAATCTCCATTTGAGACTCCCTCCCTTAATTTTTTTTCTTTTTAAAATGACAAACAAATAAAGTAAGAGGCTAGGATAATGCTATATATATGTATAAAGCATAATATACCCAACTTACATCTCTTAAACTTTCAAATCCAAATCCAAAAATTTATGGCACTAATCATATGATTTTTTGGCATAAAATCGTGATTTTTCACACGAAATGCCAAAAAAAAATTCACGCCTCCCTCCACTCGGCGCAATTTTTTTACGTGCTCCCCTCCCTAACTTGAAATCCTGGATCCGTCCCTGATAAATGCTTTTGCATTAAATTCAACATTCACCATAATGGTGTGCTTACTGGTTCCAAGTCCTACTGGAGCAGGATGTCTCCAAGTGAAGCAACATGTCCACCTGTGGAGCACTGTTTCAGTGAACTCAGTGTGATGTCCAGTGCAAAACAGGCATCAGCATCATAATCAATTTATCAAAGTTAGATTTACATCTACCTATGTAATCTGTGCATTTAATTACTTAAGTTGCAAGTTCAAATACTGCACATGATGAGGTGTACTTGCTACAACTATATGTGTATGGATTATTCCACCTATTTTAAAATGGGTCCCCTGTACACAGAATTGGGAATTTTTTACCAAATTGGGAAATTTTGTAATGGGTCATTTTTTTTTTAATCAGAATACAATATTTTAAACACTTGCACTGCTAAGATTGTAGTGTCTGGATACTTACTTAAAGGAATTAGATAGATATAATTATATCTAAGTCCATGATAACAAGTGTTAAAAAGTCTGCTTTTACAAGACTTTGATTTTGACAAATTCTCATAATGGTCATATCAAGAAGCAGCTTCATTTTGCGACTTTGAACTCTGGATAAATCAATGTTACTATTTTAACAAAACAGTGTTTCCACAGGCACTTGACTAACCCTGCATGGATTTCGTAACATATTCTTCTCTGACTGAAAACATGTCTGCTTTTAAGAGACACATTATGACAGTATCTGGGCATTTTTTTCATTTTTAAAACAAGTATGTCTCCTTTACGAGATATTCATGAATCATCTGACTGATAACTATTATCACGATCTTAAGGGCTATTTACATGATCTGTTCTCTCCATAACTGTCTTTCCATAGCTGATAACATATGCATCATTAGTCTGTTTAGACGGTATGTCATTTCACGTCTGAGCTAATTAATATTTCCCTCCAAATTTTGTTTTTATTTACATTTACATGAAGAATGATGATTTTTTTTGTTCCTATATATATGTTAATGATAGCTGCTGCATGTCATATTATCTGTAACAATCAACATGGTTGGAGAACATGGGTGAGGCCATGGATACAACTAAGAAGAGAAGTTGGTGCTTATCATGCATTAATGAGGGAGCTGGAACAGGAGGATCAAAGAGGTTTCAAAAATTCTTGGTATAATTCAACCAATCTTTCTGTTTGCTCTGATGTTAGTTTTAATTTTTCTTTTCTTTTAGCAGCCATCTTTAGATTATGAAATTTCTTATTCATCCTGTGGAAACCCCGGGAAAATTACATGTGCACATCAGTATATCAATAGTATAACCTTATTGACTTTTTTCATGATTGGTTTATTTGCTCTGTCTTGACAGAGAGAATAGGGAAAGTTCTAAACGCTCTGTCTTCAGTCTGACTTCATATCTGTCATATGTTTTCCCAATTCACACGGTGTGTTTTAACAGCCATGGAAAATCAGCCATGGAAAAACAGATCGTGTAAATAGACCTTTAGCATTGGGCATTAGTCAACTGAGTTTGCATAGAAATGAGATACTTTTAAAACTTACCATCGGCATTCAACCATATGGATCAGGGATAAAACTTAACTATTTTTTACCAGGTGCCAGCTGGGTTATTGACTTTTAATTTCTTGGGTCCAACAACATTTTTAGGGGCCCAGGTTTTTTCAGTTCATGTGAAAGAAAAATCAAAACATTCGAACATAAATGAATAATTTTTCATTTTAAAAACCCATTTATTCAGGAAATACAGTCTTTTTAAACATTATGCCGCTGATAAACTCCCACATTTTCTAAACAGAAATTAACTACCTATTATTAATTTTTAACTCTTGAACAGAAATGGGTATGCAATAAAGGGTTCCAGAGATGTTGAATTAATTTGTATGTCATACAATAGATCCAGCAATAATTAAAATTAATCAGGTCTTGTCCTGATCCATCTGACATAAAAAAAAATCCTAATTTTGTTGGGAATGCTTTTTTGTGATGTCAAACTTGTCTATAATGATGTTTGATGGCAATTTAGTACACAGTCAAATTAGACAGGGAGTCTGTATGTGATTGTGAGCAAAATTATGTCAGTCAGCATACATATAGTGCATAGTTTCCAATGGATGTAACTGAATATTAAGTGATTAACGATGTTTTTTTAAACGAGATGACGTTTCTCAGTCATCTCTCATCAAAGGGCAAAGGGCAAATTATTTTATCGCTATGATAGTATGTTTATCAAGGATTTGGTAATGTGACGTCATTATAACGTCATATTGGAAAACAGCGATATTACTATGTGCGTCCTTGACAACGCTTAGCAATTAGCGATAATTGGAATCATCTCAGCGCTTACGTGATATGAAATATATTGGTTTTAAACATCAAAGGGATAATAAACAAAATAGTGATAAAATGTAAATATCTATGTTTTACTTATTACTTTTACTGTATGTTGTATGTAGTGTAGATATTGTGTTTTACTTATTACTTTTACTGTATGCTGTATGTAGAGTGTAGATATTGTGTTTTAATTATTACTTTTACTGTATGTTGTATGTAGAGTGTAGATATTGTGTTTTACTTATTACTTTTACTGTATGTTGTATGTAGAGTGTAGATAGTGTGTTTTACTTATTACTTTTACTGTATGCTGTATGTAGAGTGTAGATATTGTGTTTTACTTATTACTTTTACTGTATATTGTATGTAGAGTGTAGATATTGTGTTTTACTTATTATTTTTACTGTATGCTGAATGTAGAGTGTAGATATTGTGTTTTACTTATTATTTTTACTGTATGTTGTATGTAGAGTGTAGATATTGTGTTTTACTTATTATTTTTACTGTATGTTGTATGTAGAGTGTAGATAGTGTGTTTTACTTATTATTTTTACTGTATGCTGTATGTAGAGTGTAGATATTGTGTTTTACTTATTACTTTTACTGTATGCTGTATGTAGAGTGTAGATATTGTGTTTTAATTATTACTTTTACTGTATGTTGTATGTAGAGTGTAGATATTGTGTTTTACTTATTACTTTTACTGTATGTTGTATGTAGAGTGTAGATAGTGTGTTTTACTTATTATTTTTACTGTATGCTGTATGTAGAGTGTAGATATTGTGTTTTACTTATTACTTTTACTGTATGCTGTATGTAGAGTGTAGATATTGTGTTTTACTTATTACTTTTACTGTATGTTGTATGTAGAGTGTAGATAGTGTGTTTTACTTATTACTTTTACTGTATGCTGTATGTAGAGTGTAGATAGTGTGTTTTACTTATTATTTTTACTGTATGTTGTATGTAGAGTGTAGATATTGTGTTTTACTTATTACTTTTACTGTATGTTGTATGTAGAGTGTAGATAGTGTGTTTTACTTATTACTTTTACTGTATGCTGTATGTAGAGTGTAGATAGTGTGTTTTACTTATTACTTTTACTGTATGCTGTATGTAGAGTGTAGATATTGTGTTTTACTTATTATTTTTACTGTATGTTGTATGTAGAGTGTAGATATTGTGTTTTACTTATTACTTTTACTGTTTATTGTATGTAGAGTGTAGATAGTGTGTTTTACTTATTATTTTTACTGTATGTTGTATGTAGAGTGTAGATATTGTGTTTTACTTATTACTTTTACTGTATGTTGTATGTAGAGTGTAGATATTGTGTTTTACTTATTACTTTTACTGTATGTTGTATGTAGAGTGTAGATAGTGTGTTTTACTTATTACATTTACTGTATGCTGTATGTAGAGTGTAGATAGTGTGTTTTACTTATTACTTTTACTGTATGTTGTATGTAGAGTGTAGATATTGTGTTTTACTTATTATTTTTACTGTATGTTGTATGTAGAGTGTAGATATTGTGTTTTACTTATTATTTTTACTGTATGTTGTATGTAGAGTGTAGATATTGTGTTTTACTTATTACTTTTACTGTTTATTGTATGTAGAGTGTAGATAGTGTGTTTTACTTATTATTTTTACTGTATGTTGTATGTAGAGTGTAGATATTGTGTTTTACTTATTACTTTTACTGTATGTTGTATGTAGAGTGTAGATATTGTGTTTTACTTATTACTTTTACTGTTTGTTGTATGTAGAGTGTAGATAGTGTGTTTTACATATTATTTTTACTGTATGCTGTATGTAGAGTGTAGATATTGTGTTTTACTTATTACTTTTACTGTATGTTGTATGTAGAGTGTAGATAGTGTGTTTTACTTATTATTTTTACTGTATGTTGTATGTAGAGTGTAGATATTGTGTTTTACTTATTACTTTTACTGTATGCTGTATGTAGAGTGTAGATAGTGTGTTTTACTTATTACTTTTACTGTATGTTGTATGTAGAGTGTAGATATTGTGTTTTACTTATTACTTTTACTGTATGTTGTATGTAGTGTAGATATTGTGTTTTACTTATTACTTTTACTGTATGCTGTATGTAGAGTGTAGATAGTGTGTTTTACTTATTACTTTAACTGTATGTTGTATGTAGAGTGTAGATAGTGTGTTTTACTTATTATTTTTACTGTATGCTGTATGTAGAGTGTAGATATTGTGTTTTACTTATTACTTTAACTGTATGTTGTATGTAGAGTGTAGATAGTGTGTTTTACTTATTATTTTTACTGTATGCTGTATGTAGAGTGTAGATATTGTGTTTTACTTATTACTTTTACTGTATGCTGTATGTAGAGTGTAGATAGTGTGTTTTACTTATTACTTTTACTGTATGCTGTATGTAGAGTGTAGATATTGTGTTTTACTTATTATTTTTACTGTATGTTGTATGTAGAGTGTAGATATTGTGTTTTACTTATTACTTTTACTGTATGTTGTATGTAGAGTGTAGATATTGTGTTTTACTTATTACTTTTACTGTATGTTGTATGTAGAGTGTAGATAGTGTGTTTTACTTATTATTTTTACTGTATGCTGTATGTAGAGTGTAGATAGTGTGTTTTACTTATTGTTTTTACTGTATGCTGTTTGTAGAGTGTAGACAGTGTGTTTTACTTATTACTTTTACTGTATGTTGTATGTAGAGTGTAGATATTGTGTTTTACTTATTATTTTTACTGTATGTTGTATGTAGAGTGTAGATATTGTGTTTTACTTATTACTTTTACTGTATGTTGTATGTAGAGTGTAGATATCTATGTTTTACTTATTACTTTTACTGTATGTTGTATGTAGAGTGTAGATATTGTGTTTTACTTATTACTTTTATTGTATGTTGTATGTAGAGTGTAGATAGTGTGTTTTACTTATTATTTTTACTGTATGTTGTATGTAGAGTGTAGATATTGTGTTTTACTTTTTACTTTTACTGTATGTTGTATGTAGAGTGTAGATATTGTGTTTTACTTTTTACTTTTACTGTATGTTGTATGTAGAGTGTAGATATTGTGTTTTACTTATTATTTTTACTGTATGTTGTATGTAGAGTGTAGATAGTGTGTTTTGCTTATTACTTTTACTGTATGCTGTATGTAGAGTGTAGATATTGTGTTTTACTTATTACTTTTACTGTATGCTGTATGTAGAGTGTAGATATTGTGTTTTACTTATTACTTTTACTGTATGCTGTATGTAGAGTGTAGATATTGTGTTTTACTTATTACTTTTACTGTATGCTGTATGTAGAGTGTAGATATTGTGTTTTACTTATTACTTTTACTGTATGTTGTATGTAGAGTGTAGATATTGTGTTTTACTTTTTACTTTTACTGTATGTTGTATGTAGAGTTTAGATATCTATGTTTTACTTATTAATTTTACTGTATGTTGTATGTAGAGTGTAGATATTGTGTTCTTAATTTTTTTTATTTGTAAACAAGTAAGGGACCGACCATTTAACTTGAAGGGGGGGGTTATGGTTTTTTGTTTTGTTCAGAATTTTTTTTTTGGATAACACAGGAGTTAGAATATTTATTTATTTTGTCTCGCAAAGCGCGAATTTTTTTTCCAGAATTTAACATTAGGTTATATGACAAATCTCTGAATCAAATTATCTTTTTTTTCCTCCACCAAAATCAGAATATTTTTTTCAGCAACATTGGGAATCAGAATATTTTTTTAGAAAAAAACTATAACCCCCCCCCTCCTTCAAGTTAAATTGTCCATCCCTAAAAGGTAGAAGATAATTTTTATATCATAAGTTTATAAATTTAAAAATATATTCTGCAGTATGGTATAAAAAAATTAACTATATAAAAGTATCCAATACATATCTTTTTGGAAAATTTTAGAATACCAATTGAAAATAAATATACATTAATATGTACATTTGCAATTGAAATAGAAATAGACAAGTTATTCACTTTGGTCAGGGTTACTAGTATTAATAAATTTTCATGCAAATATTTTTTTAATTAAATGTTCCTCTGTATGTTTTCTAAAAAGATAATCAGCCAACAATCTGTATTTAATGGCCCGATTTGGTTCCGAATTTTACAATGTCAACTTCCGTTTTCATTCATTTTATTAATTTCAGTTGAGAACATGAATATGTTGCCATCCTCAATATATAAACATCCCAAAATAAATTTAATTAAACATAAGCAATCATTGATACTTGGGGTGTGTGGAAGCCAACTTATTTCTGTGTACAATGATATATATCAGTTTTAAGGCTAAAAGGATGCTTACATTACGTATAGGAAAAAGAAGGAGAAGTTCAAATGGGAACGTACGGTCTGACAGAATAAATAAACAAATTTCTGAAAACGGAATCTAGTGCAGTTCTAGAAACTCCATAGGCAATGAAAACTTGTGAGTGATGAATAAATCATGGGGTGGTATAAAATCTCCATCGCTGATGGACATTTCCCGGAAATATTGAAAATACCGTACATTGGGAATATTTATTTACTTCCAATTATTTTGGGGCCGCTGATGATATTTGGGGATGCCAAGTGGTCCTAAATCATATAGTGGAATCATCCTTGATGTGATAATGTTTATTCATGACTTGTGACAGGTCAGTTGTTTTCTTTGATGTCCTCCAAAAATGAAACAGACAGCCACGATATAATTTAAATATTGTCGAAAGTGGTATTTAACACTGATTATAATATCGGTAATCTTAATCTACATAGTCTGCGTAATAAAGGAACCGTCTATTTAACCTTCGTACAACATGAATTAATATCCCATGACAATGTATGCATATTGTTGAAAGAAACATGATCCTATTTTAACAAAAAAAGGTAGTACAGAAGTCGTCTTCTTATAATGCCACTCCCCACAAAGACCACCCTCTTATCAAGCCATACTTTAGGTCCACTAAGATAGTAATATACTACTAACTTGTTCCCACTTAAGAGAAGCCACCTATCAAATGACCACATGTTCATTGCAAAAGGGTTTGGTTTATGGTGTTTAATGCCACTTTCAACAATATATCAGTTATATCGTGGCAGTCAATTTTATTGGTGGAGGAAACCGGAGTATACGGAGAAAACCACTGACCTGTTGCAAGTCACTGACAAACTTTATCATATAATCTTGAATCTTGTATTGAGTACACCTTGCTATGAACGGGGTTCGAACTCACCACTTTAGTGGCGACAGGCACTGATTGCATAGGTAGTTGTAAATCCAACTACCATAGGCTCACGACCATGGCGACCCCGTTGCAAATGGGTTGGCTTTATAACTTATAAGAGTAGGACTACTGTATAACACAAATTTACCTGTAACTGCTAGAAAATCTCCCGATGGATACCGAAATGTGTCGAGGTAAGAACTAAATGATCCTGATGGGTAATGTTTCATGTTTAAGCCATCATACCCTTCATGATGCCCAGATAATGTCTGAATGAGTTGTCTCCCTTCTTTCTTTAACAGTGAAGATGATGGCATGATGTAAGCATATTGACTATTTCTGCACTGTTTTTGAAGTTCAACCATTTCCTGGAACAGAGGTACAAAATACATGTACTACAATTTCAATTTATGATTTATATTGATTTTTGATTGTTACCAAAGTCTAAAATATACACATATTCACTCGAATCTGACTTTTAGAATGTTATTTCAATTTGCAAATTCTAATGAAAATGCAAAATGAATTAAAAATCAAATTTTATATTTTGAGTTGATTATTTCTTGTGGTAACTTTTATTACCAGTATGTTTCTATTCTGAACAACCAGTAACTGAGCTCTTGAGAATCAATTATGTACCTTACAGACACCTTCTCTCCTAATGGTAATTATTTCATATCAAGTCACTAAAATTAATTAAAAACCTCTCCATAAACAAGATTTAAAGTACAAAATTCATCTTCTAAATATGTGAATTAATTCAGTATTGTAATGCTGATTTTGAAGTATGAGAACAAAAATGGGAAACATTAAATTATGTCCCTTACCTAACATGGCTAAGGGAGATAACTCTTACATTTCCCACTATACAGTCAAACCTGTATTAAGAGGTCACCTTTGGACAAATAAATTGTGGCCTTATAAGACAGGTGACCTCTTAAAATAGGTCCAATTCATAAGAAATTTTCTATGACAGGACAAGAAAATGTGACCTTTTAATACAGGTAACTGCTTAATAGAGGTGACTGCACATGCAGGTTTGACTGTACATGTAAATTTTATAAACATTCAGTCAGGAAAGATCAATTTCAGTTAACCTTGTCATCCAGTCTATTCAATAACTGTGAAGCAAGCTGTCGAGGGTCATCACTAAGATCTTCATAAGACTTCCTAATTATTTGCTGGAGTATTTTTAAATCCTCATCTTGATGAAACTTCCGACAAGCCAGGTTGAGGTCATCTAATAATTCACTGAAAAAAAACAACTTTGTAGTACAAAAACATATAATAAACTACAATGAAGCCTTTCTAAACCAAACATAATCCTATACAAATAGAACATCAAATTAAGCCTCAAATTAGGAGAAAACTGTATTGTATTTGAAAATTTCACGGCATCAATTGGAGATTTGATGATTGCAAATTGAGTTTACTGGCGACGCGATAGCGGAGCCAGTAAGCGGATATTTGCGACCATTAAATTGATCATGTATATAGATGTGTATTGCAACATTATTGACAAGATGATGTAAGCGGTAATCAGCTAAAATTCTAAAAATATCTCAAGCTATTTCAACCGTGAAATTGATACCGTGAAAATTACACCATTAAATCGACAATTAATGCTGTGAAATTTTCAAATACAGTTATTTCCATTCTAATATACTCATGTGCATTGCCACATTATTGACAAGATGACGTAAGCGGTAATCGGCTAAAATTCTAAAAATATCTCATGATATTTCAACCGTGGAATTGATACCTTGAAAATTACAGCATTGTCCAATCACAAACCAGGAATATTAAACAACTACATTAGAATGTTTATCATATTTATATATTTCCAGGTTAAGCTACTATTACAAATCACTTGTCTACTCCTTACAACAATACAGGTATTTTTTTTTACCCTATAATTATAAATATGGTGATCTTGATGTTGGTGCTTCACAGAATCTTAAACAAATGTTTATAAATTGCCACAAATCTATATTAACATTCATATAAAGCAAATGCATTGTACTGTTATTGACAACTTATTTCTCAATAACCAAACATAAGGGTAATAACAAAATTACCGAACTCTGAACAATCTTACAAAGGGAAAGTCAAAACTCATAAGTATATAAACAGACAAAATCAGTCAACAACCAGAAAACTGTGAAAACCGTAATGACCCTGACTTGGTACAGGCATTTCTAAAGAAATGGTGGGTTGAATCAGATTTTAAGGTGCCAAACCTCCCACTCCCATTACGGTTCAAAGGTTCCGGCTGTCACTATAACAGTATTTAAATACAGGAACAAAATAGGTAAAATAGTTGTCAAAGCAGTACCATATTCGGTGACGTAAATGTCAAAAATATTTTTACGTCACACATTGATAAAAAAATATCCTTGACATTTTTTGACTTCTTTATCTTTATACATTTTCACTATATGAAAATGCATCGCTTATAATCGTTTCTGCAGAGACGGAATACATTTCGACAAGATCTTGGTATCGGAATATAAACTTTTTAAGAGATCGAATAAGGCGAACATACCATGTAGTTATGTATACTACATACTTTTTATTAACCTGGTTTGAGTATTTATCATTCACAAGAACCAGCCAGATTACATACTTGTGTTATAATCTATTGTTAGAACATTTATTTAAAAGTGATTGAGTGATTATTGTCTAATGCTAAGTGAGCAATTTTTCAGCTATATCTTGGCGAGAATAAATTACATATCAATGATGATGATGATGATGATGATATTTATTTTGTACTGGACCATTTCACAGTACTATCTCACTGAAGCAACATTCCGTGGGTAGACATGTCGTACCACGCCGACACATTAACATGATTTTCTATATGCTGTGTGCTTAGTGAAGAAGCAACAAATATGCCAACCATTACACCACCAGTGCGGTTCCCATTTAAAAAATGCATATTACACATCAATGCATACTAAACACTGTCAATTATGGTACATTACTGAAGTAACAAAAGAAATTAAAAACACTCACTCTACACTAAAACACATCATTTTGTGCACCAGGAAATCAAAATTGCACAGACATTGATCTTTAAGATCTTGTAGGGAGCCTGTCATTGTCACATGGAAAGGTAGATTCTTCAATTTTCTATGATTTAGTCTGTTGCTGAATTTGATTGGTTGTTTTGATACATATCGTACTGCTTCACTTTGTCCACGACTGTTGCTATAAGATTTAAGTATATCTGTAATAATAAAGGAACATCATTTTAATCAGTCAATTAACACAAAAATTTAAAAATAAAACAACAGTGTTATGATTGATTACACTAAATTGCTACTTTATAGCAGATAATCATGATTGATTACACTGAATCATTACTTTATAGCAGACAATCATGATCGATTACACTGAATTGCTACTTTATAGCAGACAATCATGATTGATTACATCGAATCATTACTTTATAGCAGACAACCATGATCGATTACACTGAATTGCTACTTTATAGCAGACAATCATGATTGATTACACTGAATCATTACTTTATAGCAGACAATCATGATCGATTACACTGAATTGCTACTTTATAGCAGACAACCATGATTGATTACATTGAATCATTACTTTATAGCAGATAATCATGATCGATTACACTGAATTGCTACTTTATAGCAGACAATCATGATTGATTACACTGAATCATTACTTTATAGCAGACAATCATGATCGATTACACTGAATTGCTACTTTATAGCAGACAACCATGATTGATTACACTGAATCATTACTTTATAGCAGACAATCATGATCGATTACACTGCATTGCTACTTTATAGCAGACAACCATGATTGATTACACTGAATCATTACTTTATAGCAGATAATCATGATCGATTACACTGAATTACTACTTTATAGCAGACAATCGTTTAAAAACAAATAATGGTTTGCTGTAAAACTACATACAATTTTTGATATATAAATTTTAGATATGCAAATAATTTTTTTTCTTTTCAAATATCTGGTAAAAATGGAAGAATGTGACCATAGGACACAATGCCCCTGTTTTCAGCTTAAGTAAACAGGTATTTTTCTGCAAATCAAAGGGCATAACTACAAAAACAGAAAAAAAAGGGAAAAGTCAGAAATCAAACTTGGCCTTCCTTTTTTGTTGTTCCTGAACTTATGTATACATTTCAAATACTTTACTTAAGGTTAACTGAAGTTATTGAGTGGAAACCAAATACAGGATGTATGTATGGACAGATGTACAGAGGTATGCATGGACATGAGTAAAACATAATGCCCCCGGATACCTAACTGGAGGCCATAAAAACATCTGAATGTACAGAGGTATGCAGGGACATGAGTAAAACATAATGCTCCCGGACGCTAAGCTGGAGGTCATAAAAACATCTGAATGCAATTAACTAGCTATATACCAATTAAAAAAAAATTCTTTGAAATTCCCAGTAAAAAGTTTTGGACAGGAGCCATTCTAATTGGTCAGAAAACTTAACAGTGAACTAAAATATTTTATGTATGGATATTTGAGTAGGAAATATTGAACATGTGTTATATAGTACGGTTTGTCCATCACTAAATGTGTAAATGTTTTATGACAGGATGTGTTTATGTATCATTTACTAAAAGTATTATTCTTGGGATCCCCTTGACAGATTAAACAATGCCACATTTTTGTAGTTCTCTCTTTTTTTGTTGTTCAGTGAATTAAAACGAGAGGTGATTGTTTGTTTTGTTGCAATTGGTGGAATTGTTGACCATCACTGTTTAAATTTTCTTTTCATAATCTTAATATTTACCTCCTGACCATTTACCACTGAAAAAATCAGCCAGACCTTTATGAAGTATCAAAGTTGTAGATGGATCTGAAGCATAGCGGGTTTGTGCTATATCTTTAAACTGCCTATAGTTCCAATATATCAGCTGAACGCCATCTTCATTATGTTTCACTGCAAGAAATGGAAAACCAAATTTCAGATGTTACGAATTTCATTATCAAGAAAGTAAAATAAATACTGGTTTCCTGTATGAAACCTGACTGACAATGTTTGAATTGGGGTAGGTAGATACAATCAAACCTGTCCATGCAGTCACCTCTATTGAGTCAAATCTGTATTGAAAGGTCACCTTTTTCTTGTCATATCATAGATAATTTCATATGAATTGAACCTCTTTTAAAAGATCACCTGTCTTAAAAGATCACTTTATCTTTGCCCAAAAGGTCACTTCTTAATACAGGTTTGATTTTATATAGGCATATTATTCAATTTACCTATCAAATATATGATAGAATACTTCATTAAATACATAATACAAAACAAACAACAAATAATTGCTAAAAATAGTATAAAAAAGGAACTGATATCAACATTGTTTTAGTTGAGACAGTATTGGTGTGTTACAGGGAACCAAAACATTTCATGCTTGGCCTGATGGCATGGTACTGAATGGCTATAACAATATCATTTTTTTTTCATTTTAACCAAAGACATTACAAGATGTTATCAATAAGCTGAATTTTAAATCAAACATCAAGTGTAATAATGAGAAAATTGGATGTGAGTAAACATGAAAACAAAAATCAACTGATATTTACAAAATAAAGAATCACAATTTTATTTATTACTGTTATTTATTTCATAGCCGAGATGGATTTTTTTTGTCCTAAAACAAATACAGTCCAACACTCATTTCTTGACCTCTATTGTTACCATGGATAGTCAAAATATTTTAGTACTCAAAATTCACACGACTAAAGGAAAAAATCAATTTTTAGTTTAATTTATTCTGTAACTTGATTACATTGAAATTTCTCAACTTTAACACAATGACGTTCGACAATAGTATTTTGATTTCATAAAATAAAAGAAATAAAAGTTTTTACCCATGTAATCACGGAGTTCATGAAGAAGTCGTATCAGTAACAGAGTTGGAGGTCTTCTAACGTTAGGTGTCCAGTCTTGATACACTTCACTGAGCACATCATCATCACAAGATATCAAATCCTCCATCTCACTCTCCGACAATCCATGTTTTACTGTAAAGGTAATCAAAAATCAAAATACAACAGTTAGTACAATTCTAAAAACCAATAGATTTGATAGCCCTAAGACAAATATACATGACCACTCACTTTCCTGGCTTGATGCAGGCACATTAATAATGGCAGGTTTAACTAGTTTAATGGGATCAAACCTCCAGGGCTCCTATCTTAGTCAATGATGAGGTCATGCAAGTATTATCCAAATTTGAGTAAAAGGCCAACCCTCACAAAGGCCAACCCTCACAAAGGCCAACCCTCACATAACTGTATTGATTATTATTGGAAGTTTAAGTAAGTAAGTAAGTAAGTAAAATTTTATTTCAATTCGGCATGTAATATAAACAATCAAAAACATAAGCTCTCGAGAGCTTTTTACCAAATATAAAAACAACACAAATACATCAACATTAAAACAATACAATCAGCATGCAATTACAAAATTAAAACATGCAGGCAGAAAGCAGAAAAGGGGGGCTGTAAAAGAAACCTGAACAGAGGTCCATGTGGCAAGCGCCTCGCTGTAACCCTGTTCAGGATTACCATACAGTCATTCCATTTCAACATAAACGCAGTACAAAACAAGCCAAGCATGAGACTAAAAACAAGCAAAAAGCAACTAAAATACAGTAATTTAGACATTTAGTAATTTCCATAGAAATTATTTAACACCATTTAAAGAATAAAAATATGAACATCTTAAAAAATTGAAAATTTTCATAAAAATTTAAAAAGAAAGACATAGCATTACTAATGGTAATAATTAAGAAATCTAAAATATTTATAAAAAAAAAAACAAAAAAACATTGATCGTGAATTGGAAGCAAATTCTTTCGAAACAAGTACATTTTGTGTACTTTCAAACAAAGGCTGTCAGTAGAAACACTTAAATTGAGGCAAGAAAAATAAATTAGGCTTTTTATTTGCAAGCAGAGCAATGGTAATCAGAACCAGTCCAGGACTGAACAAGGCTCCTAAAATGTGCGAAACTATTTTCAGTCCTGAAGTGGTCTGGTAAGCTATTCCACAGAGAAGCTGCTGCAAAACGGAATGATCTCTTACCATATGTTGTAGTCCTTACTTGTGGTACATCCAAGATATTTCTGTATCTAAAGTAATATTTTGAATTTTTAGTATGGAGTAAATTTTGTAAACATACAGGAGCCAAATTGTGTAGAATTTTGTAAGTCTCAAGTGCCATTGTCCTGATACGTCTCACTTGTAGGGTGGGAACCTTTGCATTTTCAAGCAAATTTTCAGAGGAGGATGGTTGGAGGCTGGAGTGTTTAGTTCTGTGGTTGATTATATCATATTCCATTACAGTTTAACTTTAATTGGTCTATTTTGACACCCCTTAGGGAACCCTGGGGTATAAAAATAACACCTATCGTCTCACAAAAATCCCTCCATAAGGAACGTCTGCTAGTTGTACATGTGCAGGACAAATACACAACTAGAACTTAATTTGAGACAGAAATGAGTGCTTCGTGTGTTGGGAATCTTACAGGCAACTTGCAGAAAGTCCTGGTGAGCAATTGCTTATAAGGAGTGGTTGTTTGTGGCTGTTGCAAGTTAACATTTCATATCCTATCCATTATATCCTCTTTTTTCCCCTGTAGCATTGTAAATTTAATGCCCATAACCATATCCCAGGATTCCCTCCACTTATGTTTACCTCCACAATTTATTGCTTGTAAACTTGTTCTTATCATGAATAAACCTGAAATACTGTTCACGTGACATTAAACAACAATCAATCAATTTTGATAAATGTCAACATTTCAAATACATGACAAAGACTTTTTTTGGTATAAAAATGACATCAGGTCACAGAAAATAATTCTTTTAGACGAATTCATGAGGATCATTTTGGAATGATGAAAAAAAAATTCTCTTATTTCGTTACTTACTTCATGATGTATACACATATTACATTAAAGTAAATCTCTCTTTATTAATTAAAATATGAAATATTTATCTGTAATATAAAATAATGTTTTAAAGTACTTTGCAATAAATAAATTTTAAAATGCATAATTCGATAGAAAATCACTCAAAAAGTCAAAGCAATTTTCATTGAGTACTAGTATTTATTGTCTTATTGTCCAAGGGTGGGGGAGAGGGAGTGTTGACTTTTTTGTCATTTACTATCATTTAAATAACAGCTAAGGTGATCTAAAAAATTCATGTAGCAAATATCTATGTTGCTTTTTTTCATATTTTACCACATTTTAAAACAAATTTCTGTTTTACCAGTGAATACGTAAGTACCCCCAAAAAAGACTAAAATTAAATTGTGACATTAAAGTTGAGGAAAACAACTCATATTTCCAAATATTCAAAAGCACCAAAATAAAAATCCCCCATAATTACCTGCTGTAATGTATCCTAAAACCCTGGAGACAAACATCTGCCCAAATCTTGTTTCAAGAGTTGTAAATAAATGTTCAATAGAGTCTCTGACTGTGTCTTGCAGACGAGTTTCTTCAATAGGTTTAAGAGATGTCCAAGCCAGTGTATTATTGAATATCATCTTCATATACAGAGGAAGTGGACATTTCTCCACAGATGCCAATAAACAGTTCTTTTGTGAGGTAGTTACTTGTCGTTTGTTGTCTAAAAGCCACTGGTCAATGATTTCTACAGCATCTTTGTGTAGTAATGTTGGAACAGTAATTAAATTAGATTCACTAACCATTTCCTTAAATACAATGTGCATGTACATGTATATATGTAAATATTTTATAAATAATTTATATTTTTTATTGATACTATTGTAAAGTGTACATCTACTTTCGTGCAGTGGCAGTCCTTTCAAACCATAACTCTGAAAATTTGTAAATTTTTGCTAAAGGACTAATTACATCTTCTCTCAAAGTTATTTCAATTTTCAAAAAGAAATACCAACCATTCACTACCACTAGAGATAAAAAAAAATAATATCCTGCCAACCCATGATAAAACTCCCTACAAATTATGGCTTCCATGAACTACATGTATTTCTTAAACATAAATATGTATCCTTTTGTCATATTTAGAAGATATACCCATACTAATATACTACTGCTGAAGTTTTAAAGCCTTATAATATAATTTATTTGCAAATATCAGTATTCACGCTAACCCACTTGCCCGAAGCCAGGGACAAGTAAAACAGAATTCGGACAAATGAAAATTATGAAAGAATTTGTTTGAATAAATAGACATTTTTCTAAATTTGACTTTCGGGCAAGTAGGTGAAAAAAATTAAGGCAAAGACAGAAACATTTACCATTACTGACCTTAACGTGAATAAACACATCATAAATAGGGTTGTCTAAACACGAGATGATAACTTTACAATTCTCATGTAACTTTTTCTGCAGCCAAGTAGAAACAATTCTTGCATTAAATGATGGATCTAGTCTTTCTATTCCGTCAAGGAATATAGCACATTTCCTGTTCTTTATTAATGGTAAAGATAAACTATGTTCAAACTCTTTGATTAAAACCTTTACATCCTGGAATGAGAAAGAGTTAAAAAATGTGTGCATGAATTAGTCAAACTTGTATTCAACGGTCACCTTTGGAACAAAGGAAAATTGTCCAATTATTTAGGTGTTTAACTCCACTTTCAACAATATTTCAGTTATATTGTGGCAGTCAGTTTTATTGGTGGAGGAAACCGGAGGACCCAGAAAAAACCACCGACCTGTCGCAAGTCACTGACAAACTTTATCACATAATGTTGTACACCTCGCCCTGATCGAGATTCGAACTCACAACATCAGTTAAACTAGAGGCTCCCAGGAGCCTGTATAGCTCACCTGGGTATTATAACAACATCAGTCAATAAAACTTGATAACTTCGGTAAAAAAAATTAACAAATGTAGCCTTCGTCATTGCAGACCCCTTCTACAAAAAAATGTGGGCAGGGGTTCCCCTTTAATGTAAGTTATCAAAATTGCTGTAAAAAAACATATATGTAAATGATTCTCAAAATTTAGCTTTTCCTACTTCACATTTTGTAATAGAGTTGCTTCCCTTTGATTATTTGAGTAACCAAAAGCAGTGAGTCAACAAAAAAATGCATTTCAAGAGGAATAACTCTTCACAGTTGTTGCACATTTTTAACTGTGGGAAATTTTTTGTAGATCTTAACATGCTGAACATTTTTGCAGTTTAAACTTTCCCTCTATCTCTAATAGTTTTTGAGATATAAGATGACAGTATTAAAATTGAGAACATTTTGATGAAAAAAGGGCAATAACTCCAAAATGGGTAATTGAATTTACTTCAAAATTGCAGGGTAGGAAGATCTTGACATGCTGCAAATTTTTGCAATTTAAACTTAACCTTTATCTCTTATAGTTTTTGAAATATAAGACAAAAAGTATTAAATTTTTTTTATAAATTTGATGAAAAAAGGGCAAGAACTCCAAGATGGGTAATCAGATTTACTTCAAAATTGCAAGTAAAAAAAAAAAATTGATCGAAGGGTCGAACCGCCAGACACATTTTTGGAAGAGAACCATCCAATGACTATTTCATCAAAATTTTGTTCTTATTGAGCAAATGGTTTCAGACAAAAAGATTTTTATGGGAATTTCCCATAGGGTCCTATGTTAAATTAAGTTCGGCTGTGGTGGCCATCTTGGTCGGTGTTCTGAAATGCTGAACACAGTTTTGGAAGAGGACCACCCAAGAATCATTTCAGCAAAGTTTGGTTGAGATTGGCTCAGTAGTTTCAGAGGAGAAGATTTTTTTTAATTTCATCCCCCCTTTTTTCTAATTTGCATAATCGGTCAAAATCGGTAAAAGTTCATCAAAGTTCATAAAAAATCCCGTAATATATGTTACAAAGCTCATCATTATGCTTATACAGTTCGAATTTGGGAACTTTCTGGCATAAAATAGAGCAGTTTTAGCCATTTGAAGACATTTCTATTTTTAGTAATGGCGGCCATTTTGGATACAGGACGGCGCTGACGGACACAATTTTGAAAGGGGACCACCTAAGGATCATTTCAGCAAAGTTTGGTTGAGATTGGCTCAGTAGTTTCAGAGGAGAAGATTTTTTTTTAATTTCATCCCCCCTTTTTTCTAATTTGCATAATCGGTCAAAATCGGTAAAAGTTCAAAGTTCATAAAAAATCCCGTAATATATGTTAAAAAGCTCATCATTATGCTTATACAGTTCAAATTTGGGCACTTTCTGGCTTAAAATAGAGCAGATTTGGCCATTTGAAGAAATTTCTATTTTTAGTAATGGCGGCCATCTTGGATACAGGACGGTGCTGACGGACACAATTTTGAAAGGGGACCACCTAAGGATCATTTCAGCAAAGTTTGGTTGAGATTGGCTAAATAGTTTCAGAGAAGATTTTTTTTAAATTTCATCCCCCCTTTTTTCTAATTTGCATAATCGGTCAAAATCGGTAAAAGTTCAAAGTTCATAAAAAATCCCGTAATAAATGTTAAAAAGCTCATCATTATGCTTATACAGTTCGAATTTGGGCACTTTCTGGCTTAAAATAGAGCAGTTTTGGCCATTTGAAGAAATTTCTATTTTTAGTAATGGCGGCCATCTTGGATACAGGACGGTGCTGACGGACACAATTTTGAAAGGGGACGACCTAAGAATCATTTCAGCAAAGTTTGGTTGAGATTGGCTCAGTAGTTTCAGAGGAGAAGATTTTTTTTAATTTCATCCCCCTTTTTTCTAATTTTCATAATCGGTCAAAATCGGTAAAAGTTCAAAGTTCATAAAAAATCCCGTAATATATGTTAAAAAGCTCATCATTATGCTTATACAGTTCAAATTTGGGCACTTTCTGGCTTAAAATAGATCAGTTTTGGCCATTTGAAGAAATTTCTATTTTTAGTAATGGCGGCCATCTTGGATACAGGACGGCGCTGATGGACACAATTTTGAAAGGGGACCACCTAAGGATCATTTCAGCAAATTTTGGTTGAGATTGGCTCAATAGTTTCAGAGGGGAAGATTTTTTTTTAATTTCATCCCCCCTTTTTTCTAATTTGCATAATCGGTCAAAATCGGCAAAATTTCAAAGTTCATAAAAAATCCCGTAATATATGTTAAAAAGCTCATCATTATGCTTATACAGTTCAAATTTGGGCACTTTCTGGCTTAAAATAGAGCAGTTTTGGCCATTTGAAGACATTTCTATTTTTAGTAATGGCGGCCATCTTGGATATAGGACGGCGCTGATGGACACAATTTTGAAAGGGGACCACCTAAGGATCATTTCAGCAAAGTTTGGTTGAGATTGGCTCAGTAGTTTCAGAGGAGAAGATTTTTGTTTAATTTCATCCCCCTTTTTTCTAATTTGCATAATCGGTCAAAATCGGCAAAATTTCAAAGTTCATAAAAATTCCGTAATATATGTTAAAAAGCTCATCATTATGCTTATACAGTTCAAATTTGGGCACTTTCTGGCTTAAAATAGAGCAGTTTTGGCCATTTGAAGACATTTCTATTTTTAGTAATGGCGGCCATCTTGGATACAGGACGGCGCTGACGGACACAATTTTGAAAGGGGACCACCCAAGGATCATTTCAACAAAGTTTGGTTGAGATTGGCTCAGTAGTTTCAGAGGAGAAGATTTTTTTTAATTTCATCCCCCCTTTTTTCTAATTTGCATAATCGGTCAAAATCGGTAAAAGTTCAAAGTTCATAAAAATTCCCGTAATATATGTTAAAAAGTTCATCATTATGCTTATACAGTTCAAATTTGGGCACTTTCTGGCTTAAAATAGGGCAGTTTTGGCCATTTGAAGACATTTCTATTTTTAGTAATGGCGGCCATCTTGGATACAGGACGGCGCTGACGCACACAATTTTGAAAGGGGACCACCTAAGGATCATTTCAGCAAATTTTGGTTGAGATTGGCTCAATAGTTTCAGAGGGGAAGATTTTTTTTTTAATTTCATCCCCCCTTTTTTCTAATTTGCATAATCGGTCAAAATCGGTTAAAGTTCAAAGTTCATAAAAATTCCCGTAATATATGTTAAAAAGTTCATCATTATGCTTATACAGTTCAAATTTGGGCACTTTCTGGCTTAAAATAGGGCAGTTTTGGCCATTTGAAGACATTTCTATTTTTAGTAATGGCGGCCATCTTGGATATAGGACGGTGCTGACGGACACAATTTTGAAAGGGGACCACCTAAGGATCATTTCAGCAAAGTTTGGTTGAGATTGGCTCAGTAGTTTCAGAGGAGAAGATTTTTTTTTAATTTCATCCCCCTTTTTTCTAATTTGCATAATCGGTCAAAATCGGCAAAATTTCAAAGTTCATAAAAAATCCCGATATATATGTTAAAAAGCTCATCATTATGCTTATACAGTTCAAATTTGGGCACTTTCTGGCTTAAAATAGAGCAGTTTTGGCCATTTGAAGACATTTCTATTTTTAGTAATGGCGGCCATCTTGGATACAGGACGGCGCTGACGGACACAATTTTGAAAGGGGACCACCTAAAGATCATTTCAGCAAATTTTGGTTGAGATTGGCTCAATAGTTTCAGAGGGGAAGATTTTTTTTTTAATTTCATCCCCCCTTTTTTCTAATTTGCATAATCGGTCAATATCGGTAAAAGTTCAAAGTTCATAAAAAATCCGTAATATATGTTAAAAGGCTCATCATTATGCTTATACAGTTCAAATTTGGGCACTTTCTGGCTTAAAATAGAGCAGTTTTGGCCATTTGAAAAAAAATCTATTTTTAGTAATGGCGGCCATCTTGGATACAGGACGGCGCTGACGCACACAATTTTGAAAGGGGACCACCTAAGGATCATTTCAGCAAATTTTGGTTGAGATTGGCTCAATAGTTTCAGAGGGGAAGATTTTTTTTTTAATTTCATCCCCCCTTTTTTCTAATTTGCATAATCGGTCAAAATCGGTTAAAGTTCAAAGTTCATAAAAATTCCCGTAATATATGTTAAAAAGTTCATCATTATGCTTATACAGTTCAAATTTGGGCACTTTCTGGCTTAAAATAGGGCAGTTTTGGCCATTTGAAGACATTTCTATTTTTAGTAATGGCGGCCATCTTGGATATAGGACGGTGCTGACGGACACAATTTTGAAAGGGGACCACCTAAGGATCATTTCAGCAAAGTTTGGTTGAGATTGGCTCAGTAGTTTCAGAGGAGAAGATTTTTTTTTAATTTCATCCCCCTTTTTTCTAATTTGCATAATCGGTCAAAATCGGCAAAATTTCAAAGTTCATAAAAAATCCCGTAATATATGTTAAAAAGCTCATCATTATGCTTATACAGTTCAAATTTGGGCACTTTCTGGCTTAAAATAGAGCAGTTTTGGCCATTTGAAGACATTTCTATTTTTAGTAATGGCGGCCATCTTGGATACAGGACGGCGCTGACGGACACAATTTTGAAAGGGGACCACCTAAGGATCATTTCAACAAAGTTTGGTTGAGATTGGCTCAGTAGTTTCAGAGGAGAAGATTTTTTTTAATTTCATCCCCCCTTTTTTCTAATTTGCATAATCGGTCAAAATCGGTAAAAGTTCAAAGTTCATAAAAAATCCCGTAATATATGTTAAAAGGCTCATCATTATGCTTATACAGTTCAAATTTGGGCGCTTTCTGGCTTAAAATAGAGCAGTTTTGGCCATTTGAAAAAAAATTCTATTTTTAGTAATGGCGGCCATCTTGGATACAGGACGGCGCTGACGGACATAATTTTGAAAGGGGACCACCTAAGGATCATTTCATCAAATTTTGGTTGAGATTGGCTCAATAGTTTCAGAGGGGAAGATTTATTTTTAATTTCATCCCCCCTTTTTTCTAATTTGCATAATCGGTCAAAATCGGTAAAAGTTCAAAGTTCATAAAAATTCCCGTAATATATGTTAAAAAGTTCATCATTATGCTTATACAGTTCAAATTTGGGCACTTTCTGGCTTAAAATAGGGCAGTTTTGGCCATTTGAAGACATTTCTATTTTTAGTAATGGCGGCCATCTTGGATATAGGACGGTGCTGACGGACACATTTTTGAAAGGGGACCACCTAAGGATCATTTCAGCAAAGATTGGTTGAGATTGGCTCAGTAGTTTCAGAGGAGAAGATTTTTTTTTAATTTCATCCCCCCTTTTTTCTAATTTGCATAATCGGTCAAAATGGGTAATGGGATTTACTTCAAAATTGCAGGGTAGGTAGATCTTGATATGCTGCACATTTTTGCAATAAACTTAACATCTATCTCTAAATAGTTTTTGAAATATAAGACGAAAAGTATTAAAATGAAAGAAAAAAATTGATGAAAAAAGGGCAATAACTCCAAGATGGGTAATCAAATTTACTTCAAAATTGCAGGGTATGTACAGATCCCTCCAAGTGTATCAACGATCAAACACTCAGGTCGGACAGACTTCACACCGACAAATGTCCGACCAAATTGTCCGACAAATGTCCGACCAAATTGTCCGACAAATGTCCGACCAAATCCTCCCAGGTCGGAGTGAGAGTCTCCACTCTCAGATAGTTAAACTGTAAACAGGAAACGTTCCCAAATTCTGCTAACCAATAAATTTTTGCATAAAGAAACATGCGTATCATAGTAAAGCTGAAGTAAATGAGTGATATACAGTGGTACGGAAAGTATTGATATGTTAACGGCTGTCACGGGCGATATATACAATAATATCCATGAATAAAATGTATTAACATGCAGTACCCATGTTTTAAGTGCACTAGAAGTGAATATTAATATGTCCCTATGTACTCGCGACAATCGATGCCAAGGCCCTTTCACTTGCTGCAGACAGTTGCCGGTTTACGATATCGGGTGCGTTTGCTCTTTTACGTGTTCGCCAAATGTAGGGCGAACGAACCCGGGTAAATAATTCTAATTTATACATTTATTTCTTTAAAGGCAAATTTGGATTAAAATTATTTAGTAAAATTTAAGTTTTATTTTGTTCATGGCGAATGGGTCATAAATCCGTAAATCCCGTTTTTTTCTTCTTGAAAATTGGCAGTCTGCGGAGTCCTGATATAGGTGAAATAATATTTTATTAGTGTATTCTACGGTTTTTTTTTTTACAGTTTACCTGTCAAAACATCACCCATCTCAGCATGTTGTCGCATCGTGCATTCATGATATACAAATACACCTATCACAGGTGTGAAAAAAAACGTCGCTCAAGACTCTTTTTACTAAGACTTATAAACATATACTGGACAAAAAAAGTTAAGGATCATATGTTTGAATTGCTTCCAAAAAAAATATGAATGCAATTTTGACCATTTGTTTTCTCCATATTTTCTTCCATATGTTGACAATACAGTAATGTTACCTGTAGGCCCGTGCATTTCATGGGTAAATGATTACACGAATGAATACTGATACAGGGTCAAAAACAAAGTGTTTCAACGTGTCTACAGAGTTGACTGTGATGTTTATTGAAAGACATTTGTGAAGTTTTCGATAATTGTCGACATTCTACTGACATTTCACGTGATGAGGCGTCATTTAACAGGTAATGAGGCATCCCAAGCAGTAGGCATGCTCCAAGCTGGTTAAGTTCAAAGAGCTGTTGCTGGACATTTTAATGTCTCCCAAAGTGTCATCTCAAGGTTATGGAATCGATTCCAACACACTGGCAATGTTGCAGAGAGACCAAGTTCAGGTCGTCCGAGGAAAAGGACGGTGCGCCAAGATCGTTATCTCTCCAATATGGCAAAGCGGCAGAGGTTCCAGAGTGCTGTTAGGCTCAATTCTGACTTTCGTACAGCTACAGGAGTACGTGTGTCATCACAAACAGTCAGAAACAGACTGCATACAGCTAATCTGCGTGCCTACCGACCAGCAGTTCGTCCCATATTGACCTTGAGACACCGAACAGCGCGCTTGCAGTGGACAAGAGACCATGTGAATTAGCAACTGCGTCACTGGACTCCTGTTCTTTTTACAGACGAGTCACGTTTCTGTGTAGACTTTCATGATGGACGCAGGCGTGTATGGCGCATGCCAGGTGAACGCTATGCCGACTGCTGTGTAACTGAACACGATCGTTTCGGAGGTGGTTCTGTGATGGTTTGGGCTGGTATCAGTATCGACGGTAAATCTGACTTACACGTGATCGCTGGAAATCTTTCAGGTGTAAGATACAGAGATGAGATATTACACCCTATTGTGAGACCTTACGCGGGTGCTGTTGGTGACGGTTTCATTTTAATGGATGACAATGCTCGTCCTCACAGAGCTCGTGTAGTGACTGATTACCTTGAGAATGAAACGATCGAGCGAATGGAGTGGCCAAGTTGTTCACCGGACATGAATTCGATTGAACATGCCTGGGACATGCTGCAGAAGGCCGTTTCTACACGTCCGATACTCCCAAACAACCGACAGGAGCTTTCAGTCGCACTGATTGAAGAGTGGACAAGATTGCCACAACTCTGCTTCAGGAGACTTATCCGTAGCATGCATATACGTTGTCGCGCAGTAATTCGGGTTCGTGGTGGGCATACTGCCTACTGAAGAGCTTCTCAGACTGTTTAACGGACAAACTGTGAACGTTCCACCCTAACACGGTGTTGTTTTCCATTCTGTTTTTCAGGGGTATTTGACATTCGAAGCTACTCCCACTTAATGCTTCAATGATTTTTGATAAACACAATGAAGATGGATTCGTTTATTGTTATTGATTGTTGAATCATATTTATTTTGAAAATTATTATTATTTGTTAAGAATAAAACAATTTATAAAATATGATCCTTAACTTTTTTTGTCCAGTGTAGATAACTATTCTACGTTTTCGATTTTCAAGCCGTCTTCCAATTTATTTGTACTTAAAAAATAAATTTATATCTTTTTTCTTATATATGTGTATAAATGTAGATCTTGACATGCTGAACATGTTTGCTGTTTCAACTTGCCATCTGTCTCTTATAGTTTTTGAAATAAAGGACGAAAAGTATTAAAATTTTGAAAATTTGATGAAAAAAGGGAAATAACTCCAAAATGAGTAATGGGATTTACTTCAAAATTGCAGGGTAGGTAGATCTTGATATGCCGCACATTTTTGCAATTTAAAGTTAACCTTTATCTCTTATAGTTTTTGAAATATAAGACGAAAAGTATTAAAATTTTACAAATTTGATGAAAAAAGGGCAATAACTCCAAGATGGGTAATCAGATTTACTTCAAAATTGCAGGGTAGGTAGATCTTGATTTGCTGATCATTTTTACCCTTTGTCAGATTTTTGATATTATTAACGGTTTTTGAGTTATTACCAAAAACCTGCAATTTTACCATATGTTCTATTTTTAGTAACAGTGGCCATGTTGGTTGGTGCACGGCATCACCGGACACAATTTTGAAACTAGACACCCTAGTAATGATTCAGACCAAGTTTGGTTTCCATTGGTCAAGTACTTTCAGAGGAGAAGATTTTTGAAAAAGTTTAAGACGGACGACGACGACGGACGCCAAGTGATGGCAATAGCTAAAACATGTGTGCATGAATTAGTCAAACTTGTATTCAACGGTCACCTTTGGAACAAAGGAAAATTGTCGAATTATTTAGGATTGGTTTGGTTTATGGTGTTTAACTCCACTTTCAACAATATTTCAGTTATATTGTGGTGGTCAGTTTTATTGGTGGAGGAAACCGGAGGACCCAGAAAAAAACACCGACCTGTCGCAAGTCACTGACAAACTTTATCATATAATGTTGTAAACCTCGCCTTGATCGAGATTCGAACTCACAACATCAGTGGTGATCCACTTATTTAAGATCCGTCAACCATCACATATCGGTAAACTGATACAATGGGATAAAGAGTGACCATTGACTATGTTAATGAGGTGACTGCTTATTTGAGCTAAATTAACATGTATATCCAGTCAAGGTTTTAAACTGACCGTGTACAGCAAGAGACCATTGAGGCAAGATTGAATGTTAATATATTTATCAAATGGTGGGTGTTTTCTTTGCTAAGCAATCAGTTATTTTTATTGTTATCCATTTTTGCATTATTCAATATGCTTGTTGAAGTTTGATCTCATATACATGTATGTGTGTATGATGTATTATTGAATGTCCCTTCAGTGCCCCAACTGTGTTGTCATCCAGGTCATTGCAATACTACTATTTGCCCACATTTGAATTTAACCAAATTCAATTAAAATCCCTTTGGTAACCTACTAATGTTGCATCCCTTATTTTACTTTTCATGAAATTGACTTGTTTTTGGTCTCCAGATCTATGTTAACATTCTTCCATCAATATAACTAACCATCACAATATAACTCAAATATTGTTGAAAGTGGTGTTAAACACCATAAACAAACCAAATCAACTATGTTAAGACACTTTTTCAACATTGTTGTTTTATACATTAATGGGGACAGACAGGACAAGTCTATCATATTTTATTTTCAAAACAACTTGCTATCAAACAGCTACAGTTTACATTTAGGCATTTATTAGGCTTAAATGTAATAGTTTCGGTCATTTGAAGAGACAATTCATCGTGGCCATCTTAAATGTAATGGTTTCAGTCATTTGAAGAGACAATTCATCGTGGCCATCTTAAATGTAATGGTTTCGGTCATTTGAAGAGACAATTCATCGTGGCCATCTTAAATGTAATGGTTTCAGTCATTTGAAGAGACAATTCATCGTGGCCATCTTAAATGTAATGGTTTCAGTCATTTGAAGAGACAATTCATCGTGGCCATCTTAAATGTAATGGTTTCGGTCATTTGAAGAGACAATTCATCGTGGCCATCTTAAATGTAATGGTTTCGGTCATTTGAAGAGACAATTCATCGTGGCCATCTTAAATGTAATGGTTTCGGTCATTTGAAGAGACAATTCATCGTGGCCATCTTAAATGTAATGGTTTCGGTCATTTGAAGAGACAATTCATCGTGGCCATCTTAAATGTAATGGTTTCGGTCATTTGAAGAGACAATTCATCGTGGCCATCTTAAATGGAGGATGGAGCTCCCAGGTCTAAATATTCTGATTATTGACAAAAGTTGCAAAGTTATATGATTAGTAATTAAAAATATTAATTCAAAACAGAATACTGATTCTCCAACTCATGATCTTTGCATCCACACTTAGAATTTCATTCTGTTGCTGTTTAAAACATACACATTCTAATCACATAAAGAAACATAACTTTTTACAGTAATGGTAGCCATCTTAGAACAAGGGTGTATTTGTATACCTCTGGCATCCAAGATTTGATTGGGACCATTAGCACAGGCCTTTCAATAAGGGTCGGTACCAGGTACTTCTACCCACCTAAAATGGTCTTTGGTACCTCCTGATTTCAAAGTGTTGCATAGGATATTTATGAATATTGTTCAACTTTTAATAAAAACTACAGACTAGTACTGTAAGTAGTGAAATACTGGAACACAAAAATATTGAAAGCCTTGTTATCAGCAGGCACAGGTGGGAATGAAACATGAATCATAGTCAAACCTGCATTAAGATGTATATTAATTTCAATTACCTTAGACTGTGATGGCGGAAAATCAAATATTTTTCTTATCTGATTTGTAAGAGATTGAAGAAGAAACAATATGCTTGAGCTCTCCTGTGTGGATCCAAGAAATCTGGAAAAAAATATACATATTGAGTGATTGTTGTTTAATGCCAAGTGAGGAATTTTTCTGATATTTCATGGTAAGAACAAGTTTTTAATGGGATGATGATGATGTTTCTTGTCTTGTATCTTATTAAGGAGGTGTTGGGCACAAACTTCAGGCTTGTAAATGTTGGGTACAAACTTCAGGCTTGTAAATGTTGGGCACAAACTTCAGGCTTGTAAATGTTGGGTACAAACTTCAGGCTTGTAAATGTTGGGCACAAACTTCAGGCTTGTAAATGTTGGGCACAAACTTCAGGCTTGTAAATGTTGGGCACAAACTTCAGGCTTGTAAATGTTGGGTACAAACTTCAGGCTTGTAAATGTTGGGCACAAACTTCAGGCTTGTAAATGTTGGGTACAAACTTCAGGCTTGTAAATGTTGGGTACAAACTTCAGGCTTGTAAATGTTGGGTACAAACTTCAGGCTTGTAAATGTTGGGCACAAACTTCAGGCTTGTAAATGTTGGGCACAAACTTCAGGCTTGTAAATGTTGGGTACAAACTTCAGGCTTGTAAATGTTGGGCACAAACTTCAGGCTTGTAAATGTTGGGTTCAAACTTCAGGCTTGTAAATGTTGGGCACAAACTTCAGGTTTTGTAAATGTTGGGCACAAACTTCAGGCTTGTAAATGTTGGGCACAAACTTCAGGCTTGTAAATGTTGGGCACAAACTTCAGGCTTGTAAATGTTGGGCACAAACTTCAGGCTTGTAAATGTTGGGCACAAACTTCAGGCTTGTAAATGTTGGGCACAAACTTCAGGCTTGTAAATGTTGGGTACAAACTTCAGGCTTGTAAATGTTGGGCACAAACTTCAGGCTTGTAAATGTTGGGTACAAACTTCAGGCTTGTAAATGTTGGGCACAGGCTTGTAAATGTTGGGTACAAATTTCAGGCTTGTAAATGTTGGGCACAAACTTCAGGCTTGTAAATGTTGGGCACAAACTTCAGGCTTGTAAATGTTGGGTACAAACTTCAGGCTTGTAAATGTTGGGCACAAACTTCAGGCTTGTAAATGTTGGGTACAAACTTCAGGCTTGTAAATGTTGGGTACAAACTTCAGGCTTGTAAATGTTGGGTACAAACTTCAGGCTTGTAAATGTTGGGTTCAAACTTCAGGTTTGTAAATGTTGGGTACAAACTTCAGGCTTGTAAATGTTGGGTACAAACGTCAGGCTTGTAAATGTTGGGTACAAACTTCAGGCTTGTAAATGTTGGGTACAAACTTCAGGCTTGTAAATGTTGGATACAAACTTCAGGCTTGTAAATGTTGGGTACAAACTTCAGGCTTGTAAATGTTGGGTACAAACTTCAGGCTTGTAAATGTTGGGTACAAACTTCAGGCTTGTAAATGTTGGGTACAAACTTCAGGCTTGTAAATGTTGGGTACAAACTTCAGGCTTGTAAATGTTGGGTACAAACTTCAGGCTTGTAAATGTTGGGTACAAACTTCAGGCTTGTAAATGATAAGATATATGGTCTGGGTCCTTCTAAGTTCCACATGTGCTCACCTTGTACAATAAGGAGAAAAATTACCAGTTTTTTTGCTGAAAGTGACTGATTTCTCTGCGGATTCCAGCCTTCCGACACTATACACCCAATCATTATAATATAGCAGTAAACCTACTAAAAGTGGTATATAGTATACATGCAATTGCAATTGATCAAATGTAGAGGGTCTGTCGTGGCAGTGATCATATATGGTACATGTGTTGTTAGATTTACATCTACATACATGTATGTAATCACTGCCAATCACCACAAATCTTTGATAAGGGTTAGGGTTAGGATTATGGTGTTTAATGCCACTTGCACCAATATTTCAGTTATATCGTGGTGGTCAGTTCTATTGGTGGAGAAAACCAGAGTACCTGGAGAAAACAACTGACCTGTCGCAAGTCACTGACAAACTTTATCACATAATTTTGTATCGAGTACAGCTTGCCATGAATGGGATTCGAACTCACAGCTTTAGTGGTGATAGGCACTGATTGCGCAGGTAGTTGTAAATCCAATTACTGTACGATCATGGCCACGACGACCCCTCACAAATGTTTGATACCTGCACATGTCGAGGTGTATTCCATATGACATTATGTGATAAAGTTTGTCAGTGACTTGCAGTAGGTCGTGGTTTTCTCTGTGTACTCTGGGTTTCTCCACCAATAAAACTGACTTCTATGATATAACTGAAATATTGTTAAAAGTGGTGTTACACCCCTATAACCTAAATCTAATAATAATACAGATGTACCGGTAATGTTCTTTTCTAAGTTTTTACTGGTGATTGGAAGGCAAGACTTGTCCCACAATTAATACATATTTCTCAGAAATATCAGTTATCAGCAGGGACAAAACTTTTTTCAAACCAGCAAAGACAAAACCTAACATTTTTTGCATCATTTGCAGGCCTTATGAGTACAATTGTAGTAGTCCAGCAGAAACCCTTGGAGCCTAGCAATACGGTTGTTTTGAATCATTTGCAGGCCTTATGAGTACAATTGTAGTAGTCCAGCAGAAACCCTTGGAGCCTAGCAATACGGTTGTTTTGAATCATTTGCAGGCCTTATGAGTACAATTGTAGTAGTCCAGCAGAAACCCTTGGAGCCTAGCAATACGGTTGTTTTGAATCATTTGCAGGCCTTATGAGTACAATTGTAGTAGTCCAGCAGAAACCCTTGGAGCCTAGCAATACGGTTGTTTTGAATCATTTGCAGGCCTTATGAGTACAATTGTAGTAGTCCAGCAGAAACCCTTGGAGCCTAGCAATACGGTTGTTTTGAATCATTTGCAGGCCTTATGAGTACAATTGTAGTAGTCCAGCAGAAACCCTTGGAGCCTAGCAATACGGTTGTTTTGAATCATTTCCATTCCGTCAAAATTTTGTTATTTTCGACCGCCAGATCACGTGATTTTGATGGCTATACAAGCACTTGACTTCCGGTGTCAATGTACACAACAAAAACTTCAATCGATATGTGCCGTTTTAACATTCAATCCTCAGCTTAAAAAAATCTTAACATTTTCTGTAAAAGACAGATATCAATTAAATTATTTTATTTGTATCAAAGACATGAATACAGAGACAATTACTTCTTTAAAGTTAAATTTGTTTTCTTTCTTTATTTGCTGCTGTCAGTATCATGAAACGAAAACGATCTGCCTTTATATATTTTTGATATCAGACATATACTGGGCTACCGAACATCAGTATTTATTCAGCCGTTTCCATGGTGTCTCCATATTACAATTTAACTTATAATCTAATGCATCTACGACTATGAAATGCTGACATTGTCACAGTAATAGCGTAAACACCGGAAGTCGTCTGCCAAGGGGTTCAGACGTCAAGACACGAAAAAGACGGAACGTGGTCGGAATTGACATGATTCGAAACAACTGTATTGACTTTGCAGATGAAATATTCAAAATTTCAGTCTACTGAATACATTTTTTTAGAGGCCCAGGCCCAATTTTGGTGGTCATGGTCACAGGGCCTCTGTTCAGTTTTATCCTTGTACCATATATCAGATTATAGTACAAGGTGTAAAATTTTGCGATTAATCCAAAAACAAAATATTTATTTTCTACTTTCAAATTATACCAAAAATTTGCTTCCTTCAAATATATGGTAATAGATATTCAACTTGTCAATCTAAAACATATATATAAAGCAGAGGTATATAGTCGAGTGGTCTAGGGTGCTGGACATAAGGCTAAGCGATTGGTGCTGCAGTGTATCAATGGTGTGAGTTCAAAACCTGTCGAGGGAGAACAAAAATATAATTCTAACACTGTTGGGTTAAATTTTCAGACGTATACTATATATATATATTTATTACTTCAATGATATCTACTTTTTTACATTACCTGATAACTATAGATATGTCACCATCCAACCATGACCAAGCTTGTTTAGCAGCTAATGCCATGACAGATGTCTTGCCACACCCAGCTTCTCCATGTACCAACAATATTTCTCTACTGTCACCAAGAACATAATTCTTTATTTTCTGAAACATTGAAAAAGATAATCGTATATTATACATTTATTGCATGCTGGTAAGGGAAATATGAAAATTTATTCACCCAAGAGTATCATATTCCCTGAAGGCAACGCCCGAGGGGATTATGATACCCGTGGGTGAATAAATTTTCATATTTCCTGAACCCGCATGCTATAAATGTTTTATTATACCGAATGAAACCAAGAAAACACATACATGTAAAATACTGCTGGCAAGCATATTTTAAGTCCATTGGAACGTTGTCTCAGACATTTAAAAACCACACCCACAATGATCGCTTGCAAGTGATGTGTTCCGAGTGACTCTGATGTTTTCCTGTCAAAGAACAATAACTCTGGCAGTAAAACCCACGAGGCTTTCGAGGGGGTGGAATGTGATTTTTGTTTCATGGAATATGATTTTTGTCCTGTGTGATCACGTGTTCTTATTTTTGCCCATTGTTCAATCAAACTAATATATTTATGGTAAACAAAATATGAGGTATAATAAAATAGTACGTTTAATAAGAAAGGATTTTGATGAAAGTAAACATGGAAGAACGATAAGAAGAATGAACGGGTCCCAATAGTTTGTTGGCTATCGACGATGAATGCAATACCAAATAACATCTTTCATTTTCTGTTCAAATCGTATTAACAGGAAAATTGAGTGATGCTATGTTAATATGGAAACTACTAAATACCGATTGGTTACAGAACAAACCTAAAACTAAGGTTTTCATATCAACTGACCGATATGAGACAAATGGAAAGAATCAGCCGTGGGTTACAGACGATTACTTAAAACATACAATCATACTGAACAAAAACATCCTTCCTTGTCTTTTCCAGAACTATGTTATTTGTCTTTATAATGATAGCTGGTTATGTCACCCATCTTGGAATTTGACTCTTATCTTCCTTTTTGACAAAAATAATGTTAAATGGATGGACTTGGCAGATTTCTCTGTATTGTAAAACAGCTTTCATCCATAGATGCCAAATTCCATGTCTTAACCAAATTCATAATTTGACGAATCCCAATTCTATCTATTCTAGTCTTAATGATAATTTAAATTTCAACAAAGTCATGAACTATATAAAACAAGATTTAAACAAAACATGTACATGGATTTGTATGTAAGAGATTGAAAAGTTACACGTGTACCCTAAATTTCAACACATCAAATTTCGAGAAAAAAGAGTCACTTCAGTTGAAAAGAACTGAGATTAAAACAGAACTTCAGAAATATTTCGACTTAACTGAAATTTCAAGTACACCAATTCTGACATAACAAGATTCAACTGTTTATTGATTTTGATTAAAGTAAAAATTTGTCATGAATTGCGACAGGTCGGTGGTTTTCTCTGGGTACTCCGATTTCCTCCACCAATAAAACTGACTACCCCGATATAATGGAAATATTGTTGAAAGTGGCGTTAAACACCATAAACATAAACCCAAACCATCAAATAAAATAAAAATAAACTCACTTCAATAATGTCATCTCTACCCTTCATTCCTTGACTTTTTTCCTGACAGAGAGTAACATGGTACATACACTCCTGTATACCAGCATCCATTTCTATTTGACGATTGTCAGCTTTTTCTTGTATAACTCGATCAACTGTCGAAATAATTTCTTTCTCGAAATCTTTGGATAATTGGTTTATATGGTGCACTTTCTCAAAGCATTTAGAATCAAAATCTGAAATGTTAGAAATGACAGTGTAAAATGACAAATGAACATTTATAACAGACTTCAAAGATACTTTGTCCCAGTATTATATTGTTGTTGACAGGTATTTGTTGTACATGTAGCATTTCTTTAGCAACAGGTCACTTAACATAGGTTAATTTAATATTAATTAATTACACTGCAATGGGTAATTGTAACAAGATCTCATATGACAACTTTATGATACATACAAATGTATGTGATATTAGTACTGAGTAATATCTGTTTTCTCTCTTACTTATGATTCTCAGGGTACTTTGGTTTCCTCCACCAATAAAACTGACTGCCACGATATAACTGAAATATTGTTGAAAGTGGCATTAAACACCATAACCCAAACCTTAAACCCTTATTTATGATCAGGTTTTATACATATTTCATTACTGGTAAGGCACCAACATAAATGGCTGTTTTTCTGCGACCCCTACGACCTTATTATTTAATGCCTACCATAAAGTTTGTATTGCCATTTTTAGACAACACTGTTCAAGTCTGATATAAGTTCTTGTAACTTGTTTCCCAATCCTATTAATTACCTCTTATTATGTAATGTATATAGCTGAATATTGTAATGTTATATTGAATTAATTAATAAAATATGCTTAAACTAAGTCTGATTTTTGTCCTGTATATCCTTACGATAAACTATTTTTTTTAATTCAAAATGTTGCCATTTTTTTCAAGAATGTAAGCTGAAACACAAGTACTTTTCCTGTACATTGGCCTAAGTTATGTTAAGTGAAGTACTTTTCCTTTACATTGGCCTAAGTTATGTTAAGTGAAGTACTTTTCCTTTACATTGGCCTAAGTTATGTTAAGTGAAGTACTTTTCCTTTGCATTGGCCTAAGTTATGCTAAGTGAAGCCAGAATGTCTCCTGTGAAGCATTGGTAAAAAAAAGTTGTGCATTAAATTTCCTAAGAGTATAAATTATGTACATACCAAGAGCAAGGTATTTGTTGGCCTTTGTTTCACCAATGGAAATAATGGCTGCTTTATGAATGGCTTCCATTAGTGCCTCACTTTCTGACTTCCATCTTTCTATTGCAACCTGCTTCATTTCCTGGTTTGTTGATAAATAATCTGGTAGACATTGGTTTATGGGTTTAATCATGTACACAGGTGGGACTGCATTACTATTTAACTGATACCATCTAGTAAGAAACAAAACACAATCTCACTATGTAAAACGTATTGCCATATTATACAAAAGTTTATTGTTGATTCTTTCAGTGCATGGTCACGAGAAGTTGTTCGACATTTTTCAAATTTGATTCTAACCTTCAGGATATGATTATCTGGAAACAAGACAAAAAGACATTTTGGTATCAGGACAAATCGGCACCGCGTTTTCTTTCAAACAAACGTGATTACCTTTTCTAAAATAAAATCAACGAAAGTTAAAAAAAAACATCAATGATCGTTTAAATGCAATCAAAACATAATTTATTTAAATATTCTTTAAAAGAAGCCATTATTAACTCTCTTAATTAAAATCAAAAACAGTGATCAAATGTTTACAGCTTGTGTTTGCATTGGTGATTGCTTGATCTTTAAACATATAATGAAAAGGAAATTACTGTGTATGGATTTTTATTGTTTTTAGAATCTACACCACTTCCTAAAGCGTGTGCAAGCCATATTGAGAAAATTTTGAGTAAAAGCCCAGAAACATGATAAAATGGATGGGGCAGAAAAACTTCTTTCCATTTCACAATGTCAGACGACAGTTGTATACAGTGTAACAGTATTGTCCGCCCTCGGCAGGAAGCACTCCAGTGTGATGGTTGTCAAAGCTGGCAGCACAGAATATGCAACACTGGTAAGAATTGTTTTATAATTACTATAAATTATGGATCAGGATTAGAATCGGCATGATCGGGATCTTTTCCGGAACAGACATGATTAAAATTTGGAATTGGTTCAAGACTATTGGAAGTTTTGTACGTAAAATCAAAGAAAAAAACACAAGTGTCGATTTGTCTAATTGGGGTGCCGAATTGTCCGGGTGCCGATTTATCTTGGTCCCGAAATGTCTCACACAGGTGCCGAAGTGTCCTGGTGCCAATTTGTCCTGGTGCCGAAGTGTCTAGTATTCGATTATCTCACCGATTGGAGAGTATACTCACAGGGCATCGTCATTAGTCATACGGGGGTGGTACAGGGTTTGTGAGCATTCCCATTATGAAAAGAAAGTTTAAACAGTGATAGTCAATTAGGCCTTTCTAACAAATGCTTGGTTTGCTGCAACCCAAACGGCTCATCAATAATTTAAACAAGAATTCCAACAATGTTTTCAATAAATAGTTTCTTTTTGCATTAAAGAAATATTTTGTCATATATTTGGAGGACAAAATAATAATAATTTGCCTATTTACCCACCAAATTCAAAAATATAATTTGGCTTACAGCAAACCAGTGTTTTGTTAATGATGGTCTGAAAAGAATCACTCAATTTGCTGTTTGTTAGTCACATGATAAGGTCCCTGACTGTAGCTTGTCTTACTTAGTTAAAAGCTCTTTCTCCTTATTGTTGTCAACAGTTGATATTAGAGC